>JALGBA010004179.1:600000-1162735 GCA_023970755.1 Azemiops feae | reverse complement strand
GAAGGAAGGAAGGAAGGAAGGAAGGAAGGAAGGAAGGAAGGAAGGAAGGAAGGAAGGAAGGAAGGAAGGAAGGAAGGAACCAGAACCAACTTTTTTCCACAAGGGACACAATTCTGTATTGGTTCACCTCCTTCCTTTGAGGCTGGTTAAGTGAGAGGTTCAGCACACAACCCCTATTCTGTGGGGTGCCACAGAGCTCAGTGTCTCTCTGCTCCTTTTTAACATCTACATGTGTGAGATAATCTTATCATGATGGGAAGAGATATCAATATTTAGATGATACCCAGTTGTATATCTCTGTCCTTGTGAACAAAGTGATGCTATGGATGCCCTCTCACGGTGCTTGGAGGCTGAGGGTGGGGTGGGAACGAACAGGCTTCAGCTGAAACCTGATAAAATGGAGCGGCTATGGGAAGGGGTGTCATCTGTACCTACAATCTAGTTTTGGATGAGACTGCACTGCTCCAGACAGATCCAGTCCATAATCTGGGGGTTCCCCTGGACTCACAACTCCTCCTCAAAGAGCAGGAGGCAGATGTGGCTGGGGGTTGTTCGATCAATTTCGTATTGTGAACCAGTTACGATCCTTCCAGGATCAAGAATTTCTTCTTTCAATCATTCATGCCCTGATCATCTCCTGTATTAGCTAATGTGTGTGCTATGCTTAGGGTTATCTTGGAAGAGTATCTTGAAGCTGTGGCGCAGAATGCAGTAGTGCAAGCATTTTGGGTGCTCCTAGGGTTGGGCTTGCAACACCTCTGCTATGTGAGTTGCATTGAGTGCCAGCTTGCTTCCAGGTCCAATTCAAGGTGTTGTTATCATGTTTAAAGGCCTTTATGGTATGGGATCAGGTTACCTGAGAAACTGTCTTGCCCCTATTTCATTGATACATCCCACCCAGTCTGGCAGGTAGGGTATGTTGTGGATCTCACTGAGTAAATAATTTTAACTGGCAAACCTTCTCTGCCATTTCCCTCACCCAGGGAACATCTTGTCCCCAGAGGCCATGTAGCTTCTACTCTGCTGGCTTCCAGAAGAACATCAAAACCTGGCTCTGCCAACTGGCATGGGCATTTATTAGTACCATGTAACCCTGGGGGTTGGTTAGTAAGTTGACTGTGCTCCTTCTACCTTTTTAACTTTCTCAGTTGTTATTTTTAACTTTGTTTTAATTCCTTTTTTTAAAACTATGGCTTTTATATGATTCTATGGTTTTATTTGTAAACCTCCCAGAGTTATGCAGGTGAAATGGGAAATTTTATAAAGCAATCACTAAAAATGTGACCTCTACTTTGTCATCTCCAAGTAATGACAACATGATCCTAAAGGATCTATAGCATTGACAGCCTACATTTTGCAAACCCAAAGATATTCAGCATTAAATTATATGTCCTGTTAAAGTAGTGCTTCTCAACCTCAGCCACTTTAAGATGTGTGAGCTTCAACTCCCAGAATTCCTCAGGCAGTATGCACATATTTTAAAGTAGCTAGGGCTGAGAAACAATGTATTAAAACACACTGCTGTTTTCTCCCAGGAGAAAAATGGCATCCTTCTACAATTCACTATATCGCATTTTATTCATTTTATTATGTACAGCTTAATTCTGAATAAAAGGGGTTTCTTGGCCCAATAAAGGACGTGGAAAGAATTTTGCATTTCAAAAAAGTCCACAGGGGTGAGGGCAGGTCAAATAATTCAAGATGGCAGCCACAACTTCATGACTGAAACCATGGTCCCTTTTACCATGAATCATATGTGCAACCATATATTTAAAAAGGTCAATAATTATTGATGACTATCAATTCTTTATACTTCCTCTGTGACTGCATCTACTGCCTCCTCACCCTTCTCTACACAAACTCTTCATATTTTTGTTTCCTGTTTATAGAAGCTAAAGATTCTACTTACAATTCATTTTCTTGGCCCTAGATATTTAGTACAGTAATGACCATAAGAATACAGGCACTTCAAATCTTGAATGACTCATTCCACTTTGAGTTGATTACTAATGCCATAAAACATGTTAGGCCTACCTTCAAAACTATTCTGTGCCCAATTTTAAAGGTTTCTTAATAGGTGAATCTGTCACACAGAAGATTAACAAAGAGGCCTGTGACTTTTATTGTTTGATTAATAGCCATTTATTTGCTATTAATGGCTGACTTTCAAAGCTTTTGCTAATAACACTGGTGATAGCAAAACTGTTTATAAGAGAGCCCTCACAGGAGAAAAATATGACGCATGAGATTTTAGCAGTCTCTACAAAAGAAGAAGTCAAATTGCTCTGGGGTAGGGTTTCTTAAACTTTTTTTTTCCTTTCAGGAACCCTTCCCATTTTTAAATGGAGGACCCCAAAAGAGCTTTGGTTTGTCTGGGTTATGTTTATCAATATTTACTGTATTAAGAATTAAAAGGGACATATTCATAGAATATTAATTCATTGAATCATGTAAAAATAACAGTATTAAAGCAATGGGAGGACAGCACCCCCCCCCCAGAGGAGGAAATATTTTGGGGGATATTAAAAAGCAGAATATTATATTTCCCCAAATAAATAATGAAAAATCTTAGGCAAAGACAGCCCCAAGTCTCCCTCCCCCAAGCAGAAACCAAACAGGCCAGCTTTTAGAAATGCAGATTTGATAATCCTATTCAGGAAGGTTGGAGCCAGGAAGCTAGAAGCTGATGAAATTAGAAAGACAAAGACCCCTAAAATCTATATACCCCACCCAAACTCTAAACACATGACTTTTAGGACATAATAGGATTAACCCACCACCATCAAAATACCAAAGGGACATGCTCAAAAACTCAGGTCAAAGTTTATGCCACAGGAACAGGAAGAACAACTCCAAACACAAAAGCCCAAGAAGGTATAAAAACCCACCACTTCCAGCAACATGTGGTCAACTGCTCCAGAGTCTCATGTCTTGTGGTTATGCTCTTCAATAAACTACAACCTTCTTTATAAAGTAGTCTCCATTTTGTTTATTCCTGACTTGGACTGGACCCCGATGAAGTTTTTTCTTTCAACAAAGCTATTATATATTAACATAAAATATTTTTCAGGAAAAAACCCTATGTCTTTTTTTTAAGAAATATAAAATACTTATTGGAAGAGTGACATTGTTTTAAATTTTTACAAATCTCTTCAACATCTGGCAAATAATTTTGATTTTGTGGACCACCGAGAGCATCTTGGGAAACCCCTAGAGGTCTATTGTTTAAGAAACACCGCTCTAGGGTATTATCTGGATTAGACTGTGATTATTAAACTACAGTACAAATGCTGATAATTTTTAAATCCATAGATCATTTTAAAAGCATAGGTGTACAAATAGGTCAGCCTTCCCCAATTCGTTTCAGTTTTACAGGCACCGCTTTGTGATGGAAAAACAATGAAGTAAAGCTTGAAACTCTCCCCTCCCCTTTTTCTTTGCTTCTCCTCTCTGCCTCTCTTGTTGCAAACTCTTTCCCCAAATCTTTGCCGTGCCGGCTTCCTCCACTTGCATATGAAAAGAAAACTCTCCTTTGTCCTCTAAAGACTCATCATAATCAAGCATGGTTGCCCAGCTGTCTCAATTCCACTTGTCAGAGAGATATGGTTTTTGCTTTATATAGAGCAAATATATAGAAAGATATATTTATATATATTTCCTCCTATCTATCTCACTTCCTCAGAAAACTTGCCCACAAATCAGATCCCTTGGATTCCCGCCTATATAAGAACCTCTGTCTTTGCTTTATTCTTTCTTGCAAAGCAGGCATCCAATGATCATTCAATAAAGTTTGACCATTTCTCCTCAGTGTTGTGCTCCTTTCATCGGCAAAAGTTCCATGAACAACTTCCTTGTTCAATGTCAGAACATTCTTGTGAAAATTCCAAATCCCCTTCCTCCCCACACCCAAACACGTCATATACAGTACATATATATGTGCCAAATAATATAGACTAGCATTTCAAAAAAGTAGGAACAGCTAATAGAATGGATCTTTCCAACTACAGGGGAAAAGGCAGCAAAGCACTCCACAGGATAATAAATCTCTGCATTCAGTGTAATCAGCACACTTTTGTTTTGGACATTAGGGGAAGCAATGGTGGACTGAGGATGGGTTCATTTTTCACAGAGCCAGTGATCACAATGGAAGGAGGGACTAATGAAATGGATTGGTACTGCAAAATTCCTCTCTGGATAAAGAGGAAGACTTGGAATCACCTATAAGTACTCCATACAGTTGCTCCCTATGAGGAGACTCTGAAATAGTGAACTTCAGAGGGTTTTAGAACTCTGGGAGCTAGGAAACTCAGCATTGCCTGAGCCGTGGTTTGGTGCCTTCAGACAGATCCTGGGTTCACCCATTCCCTCTCTTAATTGCCTCAGGAAATGGATTGTTATCTGCTTTTTTGATATTATGAACCTTCAGAACAACAAGTTCCACTACACTCAATGATTTTCCTTATATCCTTACTGAAAAATGTTTCATGTAAGTTTAAGAGCATTTATTTTCAAACATTTTTTTTTACTTTTTATCACCAAAGATAAAATACAAAACACAGAAAAGGATAAAAGGGAAAAAAACACATTAACAAACATCTAACACTGCCAATAAAAAGGGGGGGAAAGTGTACAAAAAACCTCCCAAATACCAAATACATCTAACATTAAACATTAAAAAAAAATCTACCCTGGCTGAATGCTGAAAGATGCATCAAAAATATGATATGGTTCGCTCACCTTACATATCCAGTCTACAAATAGTTATAAACGTTCCCATTGTAAGTTTAAGAACTTTTTTAAAAAAAAATTCTGAAATATATAGCAAAAGGTGATTAAAAGATTGATTTTGGAACGTTTTAAATGGACTAAGGGGCCAGATGGATTGGAAATAAGGTTTTGAAACTAATTATAAGAATCCTTCCTGTGGGTTGTTTAAAATCCTATTACAAATGTGTGAAGATTTTAAATCTAAGTGTAGGAAACCTACCCATGAGAAAATGATTAGAGAAAAATATGATAAGAGGAGACTTTGAAGGATAGACAATAGAAGCAACCAGAAAAAGCTAAAGATTGTAATTAAAGCAGAACAGACTCACTAATACAGAATAGAGAAAAGTATTTTAATTTTTGGAAGAATTCAAGGATATTTGGCAAAAATGCAATCAGAACATTTTTTTCAGATCATCTGTTACAGTAAAATGAGTTCAAAGGAAGAAATAGAATACAAATGATGTCTTAATAATTAAAAGGTATAGACAAATTTAAAAAAATCAGAAGAGTGACTTGGAAACATTCTTATTCTTATTTTGAAAGTGATGCATTATACCAGTGGTGGCGAACCTATGGCACGCGTGCCAGAGGCGGCACTCAGAGCCCTCTCTGTGGGCACGCGCACCATGCCCCGGAGATGGCAACCGTCCCTCTTCAACCAGCCACCCGCTAACTCGCCGAGGTCCCATGTGGCCAGATGCATCCCAGCACCCATGCGCTCGCTGGCCTCTGTGTGCAGGGGCCGATGATGTCAGGCAGCAGCCTCCCTGGTCCCTGCCTCACCTTGCCCTGTGACAATGGCACCCGCGCCCTGCCTCACCTTGCCTTGCCCCGCAGGACGAGCCTCCTGCCCACCGCCCCACCTGCCAGAGACCCCCTGGATCTCTCCCAACCCTGCCCGGCCCCCACAGGCATCCCTCCCCATGAGCAACATTGAAATGATCACGCCCACCTTGGCCACACCCACCCAATCTGCCATGACCACAACAGCCACGCCTACCCAGTGGGCCATGCCCATCTGGCACCCGGCGATAAGTGGGTTTTGGGTTGCAGTTTGGGCGCTTGGTCTCTAAAAGGTTCGCCATCACTGCATTATACTCATAAAGGAATTCCTGAGAAAAAACAAAGTGAAAATGAAATCAGCTTTTGAGACACAATTTAATTTTTTAAAAGCAAAAAGAAGGAATATAAAGTTGGTTTATTTGATCAAAGTTAACAATATATATATATATATATATGCAATAGCTCTCGACAGATTTTTCTCAACCAGGACTGAATGATGAGGCTTTAAAGATTTATATAAAGATAAGGTGGAGAGCCAGTTTGGTCTGATGATTAAGGCACTAGGCTAAAAAGTGGAAGATCATGAGTTCTAGTCCTACCTTAGGCCCTGAAAGCCAGTCGGAGACCTTGGGTCAGTGTCTCAGCTCAACCCACCTCATAAGGTTGTTGTTCAGGGGAAAATAGGAAGAGGAAGAAGTATAAAAATAAATAAATAAAAAGATATACGAAGAAGATAATTGTTTAGTATTTTCAAAGAAAGTGATAAGCTATGGTGTTAACAGAATGATACGGGATTATACCAGAGTCTGAAAATCATGAAAGGACTCGCAAGACTCTGGGATCCCAAGTAGATTTCCAAATGATATGTGGATATTTGGGGTCTGAGAATGAAAACATTTTAGCTTTGGAGATGGGGTAAAATGTGAAATGGAGCACCACTGAACTAAAAAAAAAAAAGCACAGGAAAAAGTTGAAAGCTCAGGGCAAGAAAAATAGCATTTTGCAGGGCAGGAGAAAACATGTTTTTGCCGGGTTTCAAAACAGCAACTTTCTATCTACCAGTATAAGGCAAGATTTATAGCCTTGTGCTTTTACAGTACTCATAGTAACAGTAACTATAAAATGCATTAAAAAGAATGGCATAAAGGAGTTTTTTTTTTTTTAAGTGTTTTGTTATGCCTGCACATATATGCATTTCAATGCTCTCACTTTGTATATATTCAGTTTAATTTTTGGTATATATTATGTGTGTGGATATTGATAGATATAGATAGATATAATCTATGTGTGCATGGGTATGTCTGGTGTGTTCATGTAGTGTGAGTGTGTATAGTGTATATATGTATGTATACACACAATTGCATATATATTGTATATTGTTTCAGATATAATGCATATGTGCATATATAGATGCACACACCACAAAATTATTGTGAGAGAGTGTGTGTGTGTGTGTGTGTGTGTGTAAAGAAGGGAAGCAATTGGCAATTCCAAGGAGCTGCCAAAAAGTCTCACTCTAAGCAAGATTTTCTTAAAATGGCTTAGAGTCGAGCTGGCATGGATACAGGACAGCTGAAAAGGTTTGTATGAATATGCTCTAAAGTTAAAGAAATGGAAGCAGCAGGAACAAAGAAAAGTGATCACATGATCTGGAGTGCTTGATTAGAAGACGGGCTAAAACTGAGAGCATAGCCAAATATGTATCCTGGGCTTTAAAATAGTGGATTTTAATAGAGCAATAATAAGCAGAATCCCATGGCAGAAATGCTAATAGGAAAAGGGGCTCAAGACGAGCAGGAGTTCTTAAAGAAGTTGATATTAAATGCATAACTGTGAACAGTTCTAATGAGCAGAAAAGCAGAGAGCAGCAAAAAAAAAATTAAAAAGCCAACATGACTGTAAAATGGTCAGTGAATCTCTGAGAACAAAAAAGGAGGCACATACAAGAAAGGGAAAGAGGGCAAAGTCACAAAGAAAGATGCACACAGAAACCATAGAGCTGATGTCAGGGAGGCAAAACTTTCCTGGCCACATATGAGTGTGAGCCAAAAAAATATATATATTTGCTGTAAATGGTTACAGTTCTACATGCACTTATCCAATGCAAATATTATTCTTGCTCTCGCTCGCTCTCTCTCACACACACACAAACAAATTTATATATTTCTAATACAGTTATATAACTATCATGCTTTTTGACCTACTGTAGTTTGTATAAATGAGTCATATATTTCATTATCCTTGTCCATATAAAGTCTAGGTCAGGGGTCTTCAAACTTGGCCCTTTTATGACTTGTGGACTTCAACCCCCAGAATTCCTCAGCCAGGCATGCTGGCTGAGGAATTCTGGGAGTTGAAATCCACAAGTCATAAAAGGGCCAAGATTGAAGACCTCTGGTCTAGGTCAACAGGCAATCCACTCACAGGTGACAAGTTCAATCAGGTCTTCAATCTATTGAATAAATGGAGCCCTACATTTACCTCTTCAGTGCTGCAACATCAGTCTTTTGGCCATAGCAGGGGCATAGAGAATCCATTGGCATTGTCCAGTTTTCAAATTTCATGTACTAAGTATATATCTCATCCTCTTGAGCTTAGTATCCTCTTATTATCCTCTGAAAAGTTTGGCTTTTGTCATAATATTGTATTTACATCATCCACTATTTTTCCCAAAATATAGTAGATTTAGGACATTGTAAAAACATGTGCTTTAAAGAGGCATTATCCTTAGTATATCTCCAAGAAAAGGGTTTGTCTTGACAGTTCTTTTTTTTTTTTACAAACATAGTAGAGTCCAATATATTCTAAATATTCTTTTATTAGTTATAGTTCAAAATCCATTGATACCTTTGCTATAAGTTAAGACACTTTCCCATTGCCTAGGGCCTAGGCAATAATTCCATTCATTTCTTAGAATCTGCATGCCACATTATTTTATTGATAACAAATATCTATAAAAAGGAATTGTGCATTTGTCTCTTAAATTTCATTCTTCTTCAGCCCCTTAACCTAACTCAGTTTTCTCAACCTTGACCACTTTAAGATGGATGGACTTCAATTCCCAGAATTCCCCAGCCAGCCATCCTGGTTAGGGAATTCTGGGAGTTGAAATCCTCCTATCTTAAAGAGGCTAAGGTTGAGAAACACTACCCTAACCTATTTGTTTATTGCAGGGGTCTTCAAACTTGCCCCTTTTATGACTTGTGGACTTCAACTCCCAGAATTCCTCAACCAGTGTGCCTGGCTGAGGAATTCTGAGAGTTGAAGTCCATAAGTCATAAAAGGTCCAAGTTTGAAGACTCCTGGTTTATTGGGTATAAATTTCAAGCCAGTTATACATGTATATATTATATTGTACTATGTGCATTGTTACTTTATCCTGCCCTCATTAAAGTTTAGTTAAATTTAATCTGTTAAGATTTCTTCTTTCCATAGCCATGCTGACTTCTGTGAAATACAACCATATGTGGTTTTAAATTGCCTATTCATCAGTCTATTTATGACTTGTTCTAGACTCTTCCCAACTATCAATGTAGCCTGAATAGTCTGTATTTTGATAATTTTTCCTTTCCTTTCCCCTGATTTCGAAAATATTTGAAGATAGAAATAGGGTTCAGCCAGGCCACTAGCCAATTTCTTTGTATTCAGTTTGCCTGCTCCTATGGAGTTCAAGTCAAACATTCCCTGTGGTTATAAATCAAGCTTCAATCCAGCTTTTTCATCCAGCTTTGTTCATGATTTCTTAGTGGAACATACATATTGTTTAAAAGGAGATGCTGAACCACAATTGGAGTGAAGTAACTACGCCTTTTTTGTTACCTGTTAGCATGTTGCTGTTGCATGGTATGCTGATTAATAGAGTGGAGTCCCCGGGTGCACTATTTAATCAGCCACATCTTTTCCTGAGGCTGAACTTCTCAAATACTGATTCTTTTCTTTTCAGCTTGTCACTGGGTTATGGTTAATAGTATCCACCCTTACCTTTCCAAAAAAATATTAAGAATATTCAGTTAGACAATAACAGGTATAAACTGGTATAATAAAGAAAATTATATTCTTCAAGATTCTACATGAAAGTACACAAAAAACATACATGAGATGCTATATTTATATAAGTAACTTTATGCCTATGTAATTATAATTCAGCTTGAGTTCACATCCAGCTCTTCATAATATTGATGTTCCTATTAAAAACAGGAGTTAAAGCAACTAAAAGAAATTTTGTCAAATCTTTATTAATACACTTTGTAGGCACATTTAGCTCCTATTAATTTCAAATGAAAAACATAAATGCCCGCCTAGATTGTTGTCCTGTATTTGAGAAAAATAGCAAATATAATTATTCTAGATTTATAATCCTCAGCCTTCCAAAACATAAGGCACATTGCAAAAATAAAATGTTTAAAATACCTAAAGCAAGTCATGTATAAAAAAAATAAGGCAAAAACAGCATATCTACAAAACCATAGTAAAAATAATTTCATTGTGGGGCAGCAGCAGAACAATCAGCAGAAGAAACATGTCTGTGGAAATTCTCAATCATCCAGGTCATGGTTGTCCCAAAGGTGCTTTTTCCAAAAGGCAACTGGACATCAACAGAAGAGACAGTTGAGACAGTGTAAGAGCAGACCAACAGCAGAGCAAGACTAAGAAAAGGCAAAAGTGACATTGTGGTGCTTGGCTGAGCAGCAGCAAGATCTAATCAACTACCTGGCTGCAAAAAGTCTTTTCCCCCAAAGTTTGCAGGAAAAACAGGAGGAGGTACAGTGGAAGCAGGAGGAGCCCCTCAGAAAGTTGGAGGTAGGGTGCTAGACTGCAGAGCACATCAAAATCAGCACCGCCTTCATATGGAAGAGTTGGCCAAGAGCCCAAAGAACAGGCCAAGCTCAGGAAGAGGGTAAATAGAACCTTCCATGGCCTTCCAAACCTAGCAGTGGCCCCAGCCAGTCCACAAGCTTCCAGAGCAAACATCTGGACACCCTAATCAGCTAAACCCAAGAGAAAGGTGGTGACACCTTGAGCAGCACAAAGAAACCCTGAGGTGCCAGAAAGCTACACAGGGTCACAATACAAAATGAGAAACCAGGTGCCACTCCACAGTTAGACCACTGCTCCCAGTTTTAACTGGGAAATTGTGAGCATCCTAGATAAAGCCAAATTTAAAAAATACTAGAGAATTCCTGGAAGCTTGGCCTTCAGACAAATAAGCCATCAACAAGCATATAGAGACAAACAGCATTTACATACCATTTAAAAAAGACAACAACAAAAAACTAAAAAGGAAAGCAGAAGATCAGAACACTTTCTCATCAGGAATCAACAACCAGCTAAGCAGGAACTAGCACTAGGATTAACAGAGACAAACAATCAAGCAGTAAATAACAGTCTAATCAGGGAACTACCAAGTAAAAAAGAGTAACACTAACAGGGCAAGCTATATATAAACAGTCTATACACCCTTGTTAAATATCAGGTTTTTGAGATCAGGTCTGTGCTCTAGCTGGGCCATTCCAAAACTTTGATCTTCCTCTGGTGAAACCACTCTTTTGTTGATTTGGAAGTATGCTTTGAGTTATTGTTGTGTTGAAAGGTGAGATTCCTCTTCATCTCCAGCATTTTTTAGAAGAGGCCTGGAGGTTTTTGTGCCAAAATTGACTGATATTTGAAACTGTTCATAATTCCCTCCACCTTGATTAAAGCCCAGATTCTAGCTGGAAAAAAAAAGCAGCCCCAAGCATAACTGTTGGCCACCACCATGCTTCAGTGTGAATATAGTATACTTTTGGTGATGTGCAGTGTTGTTTTTGCATCAAACATACATTTTGGAATTATGGCCAAAAAGTTCAACCTTGGTCTCATCAGACTGTAACACATTTTCCCATAAGATTTTGTCAGACGTGCCATAGGTTTTTTTAAAAGTATAGCCTGGTTTGGATGTTTTTCTTTGTAAGAAAAGGCTTCCATCTTGCTACCTTACTTAAGGTGATTCCCAGAGCTGTCCATTAAAATGACAAAGCCTTCAGTCTTAACTGTGGAATTATGGGAAATGAAATCCAGCCCAACACATCTGGAGATGGCAGCACTAATATTGATTCATATGGCATTGTGCCAAAGTACCCATTTTTTCCTTTTCCTACTCTGTAAGGTGTGTCCAGTTATTCACAAATGTAAGAAAAAAAGACTTCTATTAATATATATGTAGCTGACATTTATCAATGCTTTTGATCAATCACACCAGGATAGGATTTTGTAAGGTGTCCTTTGGACATGTGGAAGGCAAGTCATCACATCTGTTGCTTCTAAACAGAGAATGGTGTCCTGATTGCTCCTTTATGGTTCATATTTTAAGTTGAAATGATCTAGAGGGCAGGGCTTCATATGCCATTCTCATTAATCAAAGACGTCTTTTTAAAAAAGTATGCCATTGAGTGATTTTAGAGTATTTTATTTCTCTTATTTTCAGCTTGATTTTCTATCTGTATGCTTTTTTGTAGATTTAGTTATATTCTGTATAGTGTTCTGCACATAAACATTAAAACTAAGTCATGTGTCACAGTTTTTGAGCAACTTCACTGCCAGCCTCAGTTGTTTATATGGGCAAGAAATTAATTTATCACAGTTTCCCTCCTTTGCATTTTGTAGAACAGCCTTTTCCAAGCTGTGTTCGCTAGATCTGCTGGACTTCAATTCTTCAATATTCAGTCAACACGCTGCTAATTTTAGAGACATTGCTGTAAAACATCTTACTGAAGTGCCTGCGATGATTTTAAATTAGCAAATTTTAAACAAGCAAAATTACAGCACCAAAAATACAAATTATCCATTAAAAATGAGGTGGAATAGTATCAGCAATCTCAGCTAGAGCGGAAGAATTGACTTTTGTGAAAACTTTGTTATCAAAGGTTATATCTGTATAGAAATTAGTAAATCAGGATAGCTCCATTCCATTTGACTACTTACTTTTAAAAACAGATTTCCAATCTAGCAGCTTTTTTCCCAATGTTTAATTAAAATCCATAGGAAAATTCTCAAAGGTAAAGCCAGGGGTAGACAATAGACCTTTACTTTATAAGTTTTATTTGATGGCTGAAACATGTCTCCTTTTCCTCCTTCACTTTCCTTTTCAAAAGTCTAGACACTATAGCACTTCCCAGATTGACCATGTGGCCAATTGTGTGTGTATGTGTGTGTCTGATCTGTCTGTCTGTCTCTATATACAGTATATATATACACACATAGATACATAGATACATAGATACATACACACATACATACATACATACATACATACATACACACCATATACAGTATATAGAGTATCTATCTCTATCTCTATTTCTATATCTATATATCTGAGAGAGAAAGACTCTCTATATACTGTATACAGGAGAGAGACAGGGAGGGAGGAAGAGAGAGAGAGAGAGAGAGAAAGAGAGAGAGAGAGAGAGACTCTATATATTGTATATACAGGAGAGAGACAGAGACAGACGAGATAGAGATATATATTCCCATCACAGGTATTTTGGGGGAAGAGAAAAATGTCAGCCAGGTTTAATTTGGATTAACTTTCAGGCACCCATAAATCCAATGGAGCAAAATCTCAGAATGTAAGTTCCATTGCAGAATTCTTTTTCATCCATACCGCCATTGGTAGAAGGATCTTTCAGGAGCAAAAACACTCACAGAGGAAAATGGAAGAGTGAATCTTGCTTTCCTTCAATAAACCCTTGGCCTCACACAATCTGTAGAAGAGTATTTCTTAACCTTGGCACGTTTAATGTGTGTGGACTTCAACTCCCAGAATTCCTCAGCCAATCCATCTTAAAGTTGTGAAGGTTGAAAAACACTGTGGTAGATCATTAGGAAGTCATTTAAATAATATAGATGGCGGTACAAGAATAACAGAAAGAGAGAGGCCGTTTCTATTAATTAAACAGGCAGTGGAAAGATTCCATTGTAATACAAATACAGTTGGAACAAATTCCAAAGTTCTGCAGCTTCTTCCTCTTCCATATTTTTTTTCTTCCTGTTTCTTCCTCCTCACAAGAAAAAAATCCTCTAACTGTAGAACAAGATTTATTACCAGTGCCATAACCACTCATAATTTTTTATCCTTCCCTCCCAATCTTTGTTCATCGTCTCATATAAAGTTGCTGGACAAGTCTAGCCATGACATTTTCAACACTGAAGAAAAAAGGTCGTGATGTTACGGAGCCAGGTTGTAGCCCTACAGCATTGTGTTAGCTTCAGTCTACATGGCTTATAGGTTGTTTATGTGACCTTAAACGCTGTGAGAAGCAAAAGTGCAACATTCAGATGCTATTTTAGATGGAAAGATAGAAATGACATATGACTGGTGTAAAAACTCATCTGGGCCTCCGCTCTAGGAAATTAAAATTTTCTGTACTTTTTCATTCTTTCTGAATGACCATAAAAGCCATCGGATCACTTCTTCGAGGTCTAGTAATAATAACAACAGCAACAATCATCTCAAAGATCAATACAGTTCAGTCTTTCATTTGGATGAGTATTGACAGTTGAATGACATGGTCCTGTTAAGAGAGGCAAAGCTCTCCTTCATCCAGTGCCTGAAAACAGTGAAAGGATTTGCTGTAGTTTCTTAGTGAGAGTTCGGTCTCCTTTCTTTCCTACACCTGCAGATTGAGTAATTCAAGATGGAAATTAAATTCTGGAAGGTAAGATTATATTAAGCATATTCATTTGTGCCAAAACATGTTTCAAGTTGTCGTGCTGGGACAAAGAAGCAATTGAATAACTCCCGCTGACAATAAATTGTTTACAGTTGCATTTAACTTAATGGTTGGTAAGGCCTAAAAAAGGAAACAAAAGCCCAACCTTAAAATAAATGGCTTAGAAAATATAACTGGTACTTATCATCCAGCTTAGTTTAGAATTTAACAGGCCTTTTGAAAGTTAGAGAAGAGATGAGGAGGAGGGCGGAAAGTCATTTCTAGAATGACGGTGATTGCTTTTAGAAGAAACACCAGATAAAAAGAGCAAAAGGTCAAATCCATATTTGGTTGCGTAGTCCAATGATTGGAAATGAGGACTTTGTGGTATCCCTTGCTCTTTAACAAAGCCCTTGTCTCTCCATGTGGTAAAAAGTCTGGACGCATTATAGTACTTCCTCTGGCTTTGAAACATCAAAATGGTTAATGTCCTGATCCATTAGGAAATTGCAGTGGCATCTTTAAAATGAGACTAAATTGTAGGTTTGAAAAGACTTTGTGCCTTTAAAACAGTGTCTCACGCGGACATTCAGGCATGCCTTTGTCCCTTGCCCCTGCAGCTCCATGACCGTAACGCACAACATCTTTTTACAGCCCAGATTTGGTGGATCTACGATAAAGAATACTGTTGAACTGAGTAAAATAAGCCATGTCTTCCCTCCCAAATAAGTCACAGTGCACCCAAGTGACATTTAAGCTCCCATCCTTTAATAATGCAGTGTTTTACATTTGCACAACCTTAAGGACAAATAAAGTTCTTAATGCTTATGCTTTGATGGGCTAGCATTGACCTCACAGATAGACGAAAAAGGCATGAAGTTTAGCCATAAGAAGGGAGAGGGCTTTTTTTTTAAAGAGACAAATAATAGCAGCAATTGTGCCTTGTGCCTTTCACATAGAACGTTTCCCATTCAAAATATTGTTTAATATCAGAAATGATCGAACAATTACTTATTTTTATGCAAGGCTGCCCCAGTTAGTTAAATGGGTAAACCAACCGCAGCCCTTCTTCAATCAGGATGCTCTGATGATAAGACACCCATAGCCTGTATCATTATGTGGTTGGAATACTACAATGTGCTCTAGGTGGAGCCACATTGGAGACAATTTGGAAGCCCCAATTAGTGCATCGTTCAATGGCCAGAACAACCCCACCACACAGAGAAACACTGATTTCAAAGTCATAACTATTAACCTCACGGCCCATCACATAGTCATTACTTATAAAGCCTGTTAGGTACAATACCATGTTATACCAGGCACTAGCCTGCCATATTTAACTCCACCCATCTGGTTAAACATTTTGAGAAGGCCTGAGAAGAGTCCCTTCTTCTTATAAAATGTGTGGGTCTCAGACAAAGTAGGAGATCCCATATGTTGCCCCCAAAGAGTCAGAAGAAGCCATCTGTTCTTGTATTCAGAAAGATTGTGAAACTGCCCTTTTTCAATAAGTCTTTGGCTCAGGTGGATGGATCCCTCACATTTCTCCATACATGCACATGTTGTTATGTCCCTGATTATTTTATTACTTACATTTTCTCGGTTGTTTTTAGTTTGTTGTACACCACTCAGAATTATAAGATTGCAGTGATTAACAAATCTAGTAGGAGAAGAAAGGAAATGACATACAATCCTCAGAGTGAGGGTCCTTGGTGCTCTCTGAGCTTGGTTGTTTTCTTGCAGACACTTCATTACCGAAACTAGGTTACATCATCAATCCTAAAAGTAATTTCATTGTGGGGAGTTTCCCAACATGTTCCTGTTTTATTGAGCCATGGACTTGAGAAGGTACAAGGAAAAAATTAGATTGACAAAGGAAATGGTGAGAAGGGTAGAGATGTCACAGATAGTCCTCAATTTACAACCATTCGTTTAGGGACCGTTCAAAGTTACAACAGCACTGAAAAAAGTGACTTATGATCGTTTTTTCACAGTTATGTCCATTGCAGCATCCCCGTGGTCATGTGATCAAAATTCAGACACTTGGCAACCTGCATGTATTTGTGATGGTTACAGCATCCCGGGGTCACGTGATCTCCTTTTGCAACCTTCTGACAAACAAAATTAATGGGGAAGCCAAATTCACTTAATAACTGTGTTACTAACTTAACAACCGCAATGATTCACTTAACAACTCTGGCAAGAAAGGTTGAAATATGGGGCAAAATTCACATAACAATTGTCTTGCTTAGCAACAAAAATTTGGGGCTCACTTGTGGTCATAAGTCAAGGACTACCTATGTTCTGTGACACACACACACACACACACACACGGCCTGGCTACACTAAGCCTTATAAGGGCATAGAAGTGGAAATAGAAGTGTCTTCCAGGCAAGAAAGAGAAATCTGTTTAATGAATCAGATTGTACCTGCAAACATTATATGGTATAATTTGCTCGCTTTAGAAGATATAAGTGGACCCCACAGAACTGATGCAGCAAAACAGTTCTCTGCCTGGGAAGCAGTACTGATTGCTCAGGACGCCTGAGTTTCTTAGTGCCTTCTTGGCCAGATGTAAATCCAGCTGAGTTTTTCTGAAATTCATCTGCCCGTATCCACCGAAGAAAATGCACAATTAGTTAAACCCTTTTCCACAGCTCTTTAAATTAAGTCTTTAGGGTTCAGCATGGCTTATGTTATTCATATACTCTCACTTCTTATATATTTCTTTTTTCAGTATCCAAGGCAATAAATTACAGCAACATGGAGGATAGCGAAGACCAGCATTCAGAGTATTTTCATGATTATTATTTGAAAGCAGAACCATCTGCTCCCTGCAGTCCTGTCGTATTAGCAATGTTAGAGTGAATGACACATACTTTGTAAATTCTATATTCATTTACAAAATGGGACTAAGTTCCCATTCAGGACTATATAGACTTAATTCAAAACCAAATCAGCATTCCGATTATATCTTGCGTATTTATTTAGGCTTGTATTTTTATTTTTTTTCTCTCAGTCTGAGATAATAACTTCACAGCATATTTGATATTTCTGAATTAACCCATGTTATCTGGAAAATATTTTCTTGAGTAAGAATCTAGATACCCTGGTGTTCTCCCAGGTGTGTTAGAACTATAGATTTTACACATTCCCATCCAGAATTCTGGATGGGTGCCATTAGAGTTGTATTCCCAATAGAACCAGACAATGCCAGGTTGGGATGGTTGAGAAGAATCTTGGAGCCACTGAGTCCTCTGTTCAAAATGTTGAAATTTAGCAGACAGCTTTAGAAAAGGTATTTTAATTCTTTAGCCCTACATCTACAGCAGAATCACAGTACAGTTTTGACTAAATTCAATACACTTTTATAATAGATCCAAAAATAAATCTTTTACTGGGGAAATACAGAAACTGCACAACCATCAGTCATGGTGGCGCAATGGTTAGAGTGCAGTATTGCAGGCTAATTTTGCCAACTGCCAGCAGTTTGATACTGACCGGCTCATGGTTGACTCAGCCTTCCATCCTTCCAAGGTCAGTAAAATGAGGAGCCAGGTTGTTGGGGGCGACATTCTGACCTTATAAACCGCTTAGAGAGGATTGTAAAGTACTGTGAAGCAGTATATAACTCTAAGTGCTATTGCTACTGCTATCTTGGAAGTTAATTTTTAAAAAAAGTGCAAACCAGCTCTATATTTAGAACAACAGCAATAATATCATTTGTGGAGCAGAATTCTGTTCCTTATTAAATGTTGATGATGTTAATTGATATTCACTGTTGTAGAGACAAAGGAAGCAGCACTGGTCACTGTCAAGGTAATTTTTTTTCCAATTATTTCTGCTAATCAGTCAGAGCAAGCAGAGGATCCATCCATATGTGTTTTCAGAGAAGAAATATGTATAAGTGACTCACGATGCAAGCTCTGGTCTTTCATAGTTTGGATCCAGACATGGAACGTCAGTATAAAAGGCCAGGATGTGCATCATGAGTCACAACACACATTTGATCATTTTGTCGTCATGATTAGTAATAAACACCTCCCGTTCCAATTCTAAATGAAAGCTAGGAAAAGAGAAGGTAAAGCTTGGCTGAAAAAAAACTTGAACAGCAAATCTGGGCTACAAAGATCCAGATGCCCAATGGACAGATGCAAAGAGTTTTCTGTACCATTTAACTCTTATCTAGTGTTTATCCAGGTTTTTGCAGCTCAGATATAGTAGCCTGATTGAGCAATAGCCCAATTAAACTATCTTCCATCTGAGAATGGAAGAAAACCAATCAGGCATGGATTTTGCACATCCCAGTTGCTTCTGTTCTGGCTTGTATCTGCAGGATAGTTTGGCCATCTACTGGAACTCCCCCATCTTCCAACCACTATTCCCAGCATGAATATGAGAGGAAAATGGCAGGTAAATGAAAGAGGAGCTTCTTTACAACCTGGCCTATAGTTCTCCAAGTCCAATGTTGCTGTCAATACTGCAAACAAATTTGGCTGAAGCCATTTCTAGTTCGTTTTTGGTTGCCACCGAATTAGGAGGGGGGATGTGTACTTTTAAGTTTAGACAAAACAATAAATTGTCCTGTGGGAACCAAGGTCATTGCTGCCTGAGTTTTGGCAGGCTGAAGTTTCCATTAGAAAGCCCACCAAGGTAGATTATTGGGGAATGTGATTTATGACCTATTATTGGGGTGGGAAGTTCAACTTTGTAACATTGTAACCTTTGGGAGGGAACTTCAGTCTTGGTTTCACTTATGATCGTGCTGATACTATGTTTCCTTCTTTAAGGAAACTTCTTGCCTTGGAGTTCTCTTTTTACTGGTCTCATCTATCAGAACTATGATAGTTGCATTTAACCTATAATGGCAATGGCAGGTGGATGTGCACTGCACAGGGAGATGGGAGAGAGTGAACTAGAACTCTCCTTGCTACTGCTTCATGGTGCACACACATGCCCACACACAAACACATTGTTTGGGCCACCCACACACCAAATTTCAAAAGCTATGAAAACAACAGCTGACAGCCACAGCAGGGGTTCCACTGTGAAGTGACAAAGAGCTCCCCTACACCACCCTCACTCTGTCTAGTAACTGGATTGCTTTGGAACCTGCTGAAGAATGCTAAATCAAAGGTCAAAAGGAGATAATCTGTATATATCTGTATGAGAGGATGTAAGTATGTGGAGTGTCAGTCAGAGTGGATTAGCTAAACTTGGGGTCAAAGCCATTCCTTTCAAACCTGTGAGCTTCTAATGGCAATTGCAACAAAGCAGACTTTGGTGGTGATTACACGAACTGATCTCTCAGTCGACAGAGCACAATCTCAGACTGAGGCCAGTCCAAGCATCTGCTGATGAGGGGAGAGATTATCTCTAAGCAGCAAGTGTGATCCAGAGGGTAGCTTGGGAGAACGCATGCCAAGGTCCCAACCTCGGCATTCAAAACAGACACAGAAGCCTTTCTTGAAAAAGGGGATGTTGTTAAATCTCTCTTCTATTACCATTGAAGGCACCACATCGCATTTCATCAAGATGGACACACTTCTAAGTGCAGCAGAGGGAGTATCGTGGAAGTGTTTAGGAATGGCAGAAGGCAAGTCAGAGAGAACAAGAGAGTGGCTAGTGAGGATTTGACTCTGTCATTGGATACATCTGAGTCAAACACTCTTTGCTTGACTTTGGCCATGTTTTTTCTCTGGTCCATTCTAGGCAGTATGTGCCAAGACAGCCTCACTGCTCTTTGTTTTTTTTTCATAACAGGATGAATTTATCAGCCAGGATAAAACACCCTGATTTGTTTCAGCCAATAGTTCAGCCATCAGCATCTCATTCTGGCCTCCACCAAAGCACAGCCTTGTTGGAGTAACACATGTATCTCCTAGAGGAGAGAGATTGTAATTTCTCAGCAATTTTCCTAACTTTTATCCTAACACAGCAAATTTGAGAAGGAGGCAAGGTCAGAATAGCAAATATCTATGGATATTGTCAATCACCCAGGTCATGGTTTGTCCCAAAGGTGCTTTTCCAAAGGGCAACTGGACTTTCTTGGGTTTTTTCCTTGAAAACATTTTACTTCTCACCCAAGAAGCTTCTTCAGTTCCAATTCTTGGATGAGAAGTTTAAACATTTTCAAGGGGGGGGGGGGAAACACAAGAAAGTCCAATCGCCTTTGGGGGGAAAAAAACTTCTTTGGCACCAGAACAGCAAGGCAAGAGTAAGAATAGGAAAATGGATTTCTGAGACTCAGGGAGATGTTTCACAAAGGAAGATGACGACTTGGGGATACCTCTCCTTTCCCTGAATTTGCCAAGTTGCCAAGCCATTTCATGTCCAGCAATTTTTCCTGAAGGAGCTTTGCCTTTTGTCTTTAATATGTGTTAATTC
This sequence comes from Azemiops feae, assembly GCA_023970755.1. Classification (NCBI taxonomy): domain Eukaryota; kingdom Metazoa; phylum Chordata; class Lepidosauria; order Squamata; family Viperidae; genus Azemiops; species Azemiops feae. Next base: position 1,142,105 of record JALGBA010004179.1, on the reverse strand, counting down.
TCCTTCATGGATTACTGTCTTGTCGTGGCAAAGGGGCTTGCGTAACTCAATGAAGTTATGAGCTATGCCATGCAGGGCCACCCAAGACGGACAGGTCATAGCAGAGAGTTCTGACAAAATGTGATCCACTGGAGAAGGAAATGGCAACCCACTCCAGTATCTTTGCCATGAAAACCCCATGGACAGTACCAAAAGGCAAAAAGATATGACGCTGGAAGATGAGCCCCTCAGGTCGGAAGGTGTCCAATATGCTACTGGGGAAGAGCAGAGGGCTAGTACTAGTAGCGCCAGAAAGAGTGAAACGACTGGGCCAAAGCCGAAAGGATGCTCAGCTGTGGATGCATCTGGTGGTGAAATGAAAGTCCGATGCTGTAAAGATTTTTTCTCCATACATTCTGGAATGTAAGATCCATGAATCAAGGCAAACTGGACGTGGTCAAACAAGAGATGACAAGACTGAACATCGACATCTTAGGAATCAGCGAACTAAAATGGACAGGAATGGGTGAATTTAATTCAGAGGACCATCAGGTATACTACTGCGGGCAAGAATCCCTCAAAAGAAATGGAGTAGCCTTCATAGTCAATAAAAGAGTAGGAAAAGCAATACTGGGATACAATCCCCAAAATGACAGAATGATCTCAGTGCAAATCCAAGGCAAGCCATTCAATATCACAATAATCCAAGTCTATGCCCCAACCACTGGTGCTGAAGAGGATGAAATTGACCGGTTCTATGAAGCCCTACAGCACCTTATAGAATCAACACCAAAAAATGATGTCCTTATCATCATGGGGGATTGGAATGCTAAAGTAGGAAGCCAAAAGATAAATGGAATAAACAGGCAAGTTTGGCCTTGGAGTACAAAATGAAGCAGGGCACAGGCTGATAGAATTTTGTCAAGAGAATACGATGGTCATAGCAAACACTCTTTTCCAACAACCCAAGAGACGTCTCTACACATGGACATCACCAGACGGTCAACACAGAAATCAGATTGACTATGTGCTCTGCAGCCATAGGTGCTCTATACAGTCAGTAAAAACAAGACCAGGAGCTGACTGTGGCTCAGATCATGAGCTTCTCGTTGCAAAATTTAGGATTAAATTGAAGAAAGTAGGGAAAAACACTAGGCCACTCAAGTATGAACTAAATCATATCCCTGATGAATATACAGTAGAGGTGACAAATAGATTTAAGGAATTAGATCTGATAGACAGAGTGCCTGAAGAATTATGGATGGAGGTTCGCAACATTGTACAAGAGGTAGCAACTAAAACCATCCCAAAGAAAAATAAATGCAAGAAAGCAAAATGGCTGTCTGAGGAATCTTTGCAAATAGCTGAGGAAAGAAGGGAAGCGAAAGGCAAGGGAGAAAGAGAAAGATACACCCAATTGAATGCAGAATTCCAGAGAATAGCTAGGAGAGATAAGAATGCCTTCTTAAATGAACAGTGCAAAGAAATAGAAGAGAACAATAGAATAGGGAGAACCAGAGATCTCTTCAAGAAAATTGGAGATATGAAGGGAACGTTTCATGCAAAGATGGGCATGATAAAGGACCAAAATGCCAGGGACCTAACAGAGGCAGAAGAGATTAAGAAGAGGTGGCAAAATTACACAGAAGAACTAAATAAGAACGAGCTTAGCATCCCTGATAACCACGATGGGGTGGTCACTGATCTCGAGCCAGACATCCTAGAATGTGAAGTGAAATGGGCCTTAGGAAAGCTGAGCAACAACAAAGCTAGTGGAGGTGATAGTATTCCAGCTGAGCTATTCAAAATCTTAAAAGACGATGCAGTAAAAGTGCTACACTCAATTTGCCAGCAAATTTGGAAAACTCAGCAGTGGCCACAGGATTGGAAAAGGTCAGTTTACATTCCAATTCCAAAGAAAGGCAATGCCAAAGAATGTTCAAACTATCGCACCATTGCACTCATTTCACATGCAAGTAAAGTTAAGCTTAAAATCCTACAAGCTAGACTCCAGCAGTATGTGGATCGAGAACTTCCAGAAGTACAGGCAGGATTTCGAAGAGGCAGAGGAACTAGAGATCAAATTGCCAACATACGCTGGATCATGGAGAAAGCTAGGGAGTTCCAGAAAAACATCTACTTCTGCTTCATTGACTATGCTAAAGCCTTTGATTGTGTGGATCACAACAAATTGTGGCAAGTTCTTAAAGAGATGGAGTACCAGACCATCTTATTTGTCTCTTGAGAAACCTATATGCGGGTCAAGAAGCAACAGTGAGAACTGGACACGGAACCACTGATTGGTTCAAAATTGGGAAAGGAGTCCGGCAAGGCTGTATTCTGTCACCCTGCCTATTTAACTTATATGCAGAGCACATCATGAGAAAGGCAGGGCTAGATGAATCAAAAGTTGGAATTAAGATTGCCGGGAGAAATATCAACAACCTAAGATATGCAGATGATACCACTTTAATGGCAGAAAGTGAAGAGGAACTAAAGAGCCTCTTGATGTGGGTGAAGAAGGAGAGAGCAAAAGTTGGCTTGAAACTCACCATTAAGAAAACCAAAATCATGGCATCCGGCCCTCTCAATTCCTGGCAAATAGATGGGGAAGAAATGGAGGTAGTGACAGATTTTATCTTCCTGGGCTCTAAGATCACCACAGATGGGGACTGCAGCCAAGAAATTAAAAGACGCTTGCTCCTGGGGAGGAAAGCTATGGCAAATTTAAACAGCATACTAAAAAGCAGAGACATCACCTTGCCAACAAAAGTAGTATAGTCAAGGCCATGGTTTTCCCAGTTGCAATGTATGGCTGTGAAAGTTGGACCATAAGAAAGGCTGAATGCAAAAGAATTGAGGCCTTTGAACTATGGTGCTGGAGAAGACTCCTGCGAGTCCCTTGGACTGCAAGGCGATCAAACCGGTTAGTCCTAGAGGAGATCAACCCTGACTGCTCCTTAGAAGGCCAGATACTGAAGTTGAAACTCAAGTACTTTGGCCACCTAATGAGAAGGAAGGACTCACTGGAGAAGAGCCTAGTGCTGGGAAAGATTGAGGGCAATAGAAGAAGGGGACGACAGAGAATGAGGTGGCTGGATGGAGTCACTGAAGCAGTAGGCGTGAGCTTAAATGGACTCCAGAAGATGGTAGAGGACAGGAAGGCCTGGAGGAACATTGTCCATGGGGTCGCGATGGGTCGGACACGACTTCGCAACTAACAACAACAACAATGTGTTAATTGCTTGCTCATTCTTTTTGCTAAGCATCTAGTAAAGCACATTCTGCTTCTGGCTCTTTCAACTGTCATTGATCGGTTACTTCCTGAACTTGTGTCTTTCCAGAATGAGTTGTCTTTAAGCCCAGCAACTGAAATTGCCCATTTAATTACAGGAGTCAACTTTGCAGTTTACTTTAAAATAATAATAATAATACGCTCACATCCATGCCTTTCTGCTGAAGCAGAATTGTGCAGGCAATTTGAAAGAATTACCACTGGGCTGCTGAGAGAGCAAGAGAATTCTGCTTGCCTTTTTTTTTCCAGATCTCCATGAAGACAGAACAGTCTCATTCTGCACTTTCAAACCCCACAAAAGGCTGCTGATTAAGTATTTATTTTTATCATTGCTATCTTGATTTTCTCCTTAATTAATTTATGTCTGTTGGGTGAAGGGTATTAATTTAACCTGGCTGCAAGTTTTTCCAAACTTTTAATACATCATTAGCACTGTTGCTCCTGAAGACTATCCTTCCCTCTGTATTTTCTCCTCCTTTTCTTAGTCAACTCCAAATGATTTCAGAAGAGATAAAATCTCTTCTGAAAGAGATGGAGAAGGGAGCCAAAAGGCCCAGGGTTGTTTCCTTCCCATCTAAAGAGGAATAATGAGAGAGGGAGAGAGGGGGAGGAGGAGGAGGAGACAGAGAGAGAGAGAGAGAGAGAGAGAGAGAGAGAGAGAGAGAGAGAGAGAGAGAGGAGAGAGAGAGAGAAGAACTCAATCAGGCAGGTGGAAATTGGGCTGAACTTACCTCAACATTCCTGGCAGTCCCCTCCTTTGAAAAATTCCTGGGTGAGTGAAGAGATTGATTGATTGATTGATTGATTGATTGATTGATTGATTGATTGATTGATTGATTGATTGATTGATTGATTGATTGATTGATTTCAGCTTGGACATGCCCTGACTCCAACCAACTCTTGGGAGCTCATAAAGAAAAAAGCCTATAACGATAGTAATAACCAACTGGCAGAACCAGTTAACCAAACAAATATGTCAGAGAAAGAGGGGTGGGAGGAAGGGAAGGAGGGAGAGAGAGAGAGAGAGAAAGAGAGAGAGAGAGAGGAGAGAGACCTAGTAGCCCTTTCTCCTTTGGAAGGGGATAACAATTGGCATCCTCTCTGAAGAACCATTAGGGTTTCCAAATATGTCAAAATAATGTAAATCGTTTTTAAAATATTTCCTAAATTAATTTAAAGAATGAGAAGGAGCAGTGAAGAAATTATATGGACCTTCCTCTATAGTCCAAGATGCACATAATCAGATGTTTCTCAAAGAAAAAAAATATGCAAAATCATTAATTAGTTGAATAAAAACAGTTGTAACTGCATGTATAACATTAGAGAGGAAGAGCAACGAACAGGTAGTGCTTAGATCTCTCTATTTGTTAATATGCAGTTTTGAAGATCATTTTATTGTAATTGTTAAAAGCACGTGTTTCTGATAGTAAAGCCGGGTTAGCAGAATTACGTTAGATCTATTGCTGAATGTTGAACAATATCGTTAGTCTAAGGAACCTAATGAAAAGACACACATACCAACTTTGGTTTTATCACACGTTATTGTGTGGTTTTCCAGACTTTAGGGGTATAACACTTCAGTGCTCCAATTAATGGGAAAAATATATTTGGACTGTCTCTCTTTTACTTTGGAACCTTTGAGTTGGAAAAGGGAAACATGTAAAGACTTTTAGACATGTTTCACCACCATCCTAAAGGCAGGACTATCAGCCATTTTGCACCCCCTGCATCAAAATGAAGTTTAGAAGCAGGTCCCCAGGCTAGATGACTTCCATGAAGAGGAGATTAAACCTCAAGGGTATCCTAATGAAATCATCTACAGTTGTCTAAGTTCCATCGGGACAATTTTACATCATTTGTATATTGTTCAATCTACATTATGTGTGCAATGGTGTCTTTATAGAAAGAGCACAATTACATTATAGGCATCAATTTCTATAACTGCCTTTTTTGTTTCCTTCTACCATTTATAAGTTTTGCAGCAATTTACATGAATTGTATAATGAAATCATTACGTGAATTACACAAACTGTCATTTAGATCAACTTGACCCAAATGATGTGACTTGTACGGTGAAGTAATGGCTCAAATGACACAAATCACTGCAATGATGTACTTTCATATTTAATGGACATTTGTGCATAACAGGCACTTCCTACCCCACAATGTGTCCATGAAAATGAAAAGCATGGCCCCACTGCAACTTTAAATTTATTGGCTCAAGTTTTTTTGTGTAAAATTTTAAAACAGGCTTTCCACTTTGAGGGGAAGGAGTTAGTGGGTTAGGCAATAAAGTAGAAACTTAGACAAAACCTCCTTTCTGATATCAGTCTTTCTGCTGACTGAAAAGGATTCAATTTTTTAATGATTTACAATTATCCTCTTTAATCAAATTGCATTTATTTCACTACACTACAGGAAGGGAATCTGATTAGCATAATATATTAGGAAGATGATTTGAAGCCGTCTACTTGAATGCCTGCAGTTTGGAATGTTGCCTCTTCTGTTAAAAGTACAATCCAAAACTGATTAGCCTTACTATTTTCAGTGGGATTGACTGCTTGTACTTTAGTGTAGACTGCAAGTGGGACTGGCAGAACTGGAGTGTCTATTAAATAAATAATTAGCTGCCATTGTATGACAATCTAATGGCATACCATCAAAGGGGCATATTGGATTTTCAAGAGCTTTGGGACAGTCCCACTGTGGGGAATGGAATTACTCCAACATAAGTGGGATGAGTCTTGTAAGAGCTCAGAATAAAACACAGGGAAGTGCCAGATGTTGAAACTACAGTTTGTCTGACAAAGCCAAAAACTATTTAAATAATGTTTTCTTAAGTTTCAGCTATCAGTATCTAAGTGCAGGTTTGCTCCTTGGCCAGAAATATATTTAAACATTTCAGGCTATCAATTCTAGACCCCCCCCCCAAAAAAATAATCAAGGTACCATTAAGATACAGAACACTCTATGTTGCCCTCTGGTGATCATGTGGGGTTTTGCAGTCCACAATCTGCCATTTCTCAAGACTTGAATCTCTGCTTTAAATGCAATCTTCCTATAAATAAAGTAGAAGAGGAGCAATCAAGAACCAGGTTGTTATGTATCGGTTTCCACTTCTGGAAAATTACTGGGTCTATATAACCTGCTTCAACCAATTCAGGAAAAGGTTGAGGAGATGTATCTTCACAAGATGCTAAGCTTGTTGAGTGTAAACCTCAATTAATGTTTTGTAGTTAAGCATGTTGTGAGAACTTGGCTTGCTTGTGATTCAAAGCATTCTGCAAAGCAAGGAAATGAGATCCTTCAGAAATCAGGTAAAGGATATTGTCTGAACACAATCGGCAAGTCGTAGGGAGAAATAACTTGACTTTGCAGCTGCAACATTTTGTTACAGGTCTCATTTGTTTTGTTCTCCTTCGGACAGGGAAAGTTTCTAAGGGCAACAGAGGACTGACTGGGGAGAGGAGAAAAAAAGGAGGGGAAAAGAAACTAAAACCTGGCACTCTGCAGCCTTTCTGCTGCCTCATTTAGTCCAACATTGATCAATGGGCTCGGCGAAGCTATCCTAATTCCCTGCAGTCATTATTTTACAGGTGAGTAATTTATGGCTTTGTAAAGGGCTCCAGGATGTTTGATTATGTCAAAGGTGTTATTGAAGTTCAGCCTGTAGTTGTACCCTAAATAGGACAAGCTTACCACAGGGGATTTGCATCATTGGTTTTCCTAATTACTTTGCTGTAGGCACATTTGTAGGGATTGAGGGAGGGGTTTCAAAAAGACAGACAGACAGACAGACGAGAGAGAGAGAGAGAGAGAGAGGGAGAGAGGGAGGGAGAGGGAGGGAGAGAGAGAGAGAGAAAAAAAATACTGCCTGGCTAAACACAAGTCACAGTTTAACTAAATCCCTCCACATTGCTGACCTTCCTGGGAAATTCAGGAAAAACATAGGTCAAGAAAACAATGAGCTTCCCAAAACCACACCAATGACTGAGATTCCCATAGTTGGGTATGATATCGGAAATGTAGGCTAGATAGCTGAACCTATTGGGTGGAAAAAGTGACTCTGACTAGCTGTCAGTCTAGCTATCCATATATCCATCTATCTGTTTATTTATCTATATATCTGTTGGTTTTCCTTTCTGGCTGTCTGCAGTGATTTGTTGAACCACTGTGGCAAGGAAGGTCATAAAATGAGGCAAAAGTCACTTAACAAATGTCTGACTTAGCAACAGAAATTTTGGGCTCAATTGTGGTTGTAAGTCAAGGACTATCTGTACTGACTTAGAGCATCTGCTAGAGTTATCTAACTATTTGTTATGTCCAAATAACAAAATTAGCTTTATTTCACATCAGCAATAGATAGATTGTGCAATAAAGATATTATAAGTCACTAGTGGGGGTATGACATCAGTTTAAAATAAGCACCCCCTTTCTCTGCTGAACTTCTTGGGTTTTTTTCTATTCAACCTACTGAAGAAATCTGGAGAATTTGAAATTTTGGTAACTATTTTGTAATATTTTGGCTTAAAAAGAGTTGTTTGACTATCAGTTGAGCCACGATTATCCCTTATGCCTTAGCATAGTAATAATATAACATTTAGGCTTATATGCCACCCCACAGTGCTTTAAGCACTCTCTGGGAGTTTATACTGTCAGCGTGTTGCCCCCAACAATCTGGGTCCTCATTTTACTAATCTCAGAAGGATGGAAAGCTGAGTCAACCTTGAGCCTCATCAGGATCGAATTCCAGGCTGCGGGCAGAGTTTGCCTGCAATACTGCACTCTAACCACTGCACCACCAGGGCCCATCTTCTTTGCTTTGCTCTTTTAAAGGCTAACATGATTTAATTTGTTTGATGTTTTTGTACACCTCCCAGTTTAAAGGATTAAAACCTATTTCCAAGAGTTAGTCCACCTGCTTCAGAGCTGTTGGGTGCATTCTGAAGACATATATGAACAGAATTCCCATTCTTGCAATCCTGTTTAACATCAGCCACAGTCCCCAAGTCCTTCATGAGTGAAGACTGACAGCAACTAACAACAATTGGATTTTTAGACAGCTTTTTTTTGTGGCTCAGGTGAACTCAATGTGCAGCATCTGAAATCAACAAAATAGATAACATCCACTCCATCTTAGGAATGGGCATGGAAAGAGACTATTCTGATTCATTCATAACATCCAGTATTTTGGTTCCTCCCCCCTCCCTTTTTTTCTTTTTCTTTTTTTTTTCAGGCTGACAGCTTTTTCTCCGGAAATTATTTCCTTGCCAATTAGAGATGCAGACAACTGATGCCTAAATTATCAAAGGAAGGTTGCTCTGTCAGCATGTTAATCCTGGTGTTTCTTAGCAACTATATTTTATCTACACATAACAATACAATAGGCTGCCGCACTTAATGATAAAACGTCCAGACGCTGATGCTAGTGTTGGTAATAAAGAGGAAGGAGGAGGCATCTGCAGGTACTTATCACTTCTGATGCTTAGCAGGTTGTGAGAGAAAGGATATATATTGCAGATACATAAAACACATCTGTTGCAAAACGTATACTTGAGCATTTGTAATCTGTTTGCTCAAGATGATTCCTTAGTCTACGACAGGCTTCCTCAATTTGATGTTCTCCAAATAAATTGGGATTACAACTCCTAGAATACCTGCCAGTTCCAACATGTCCAAAGGACATCAGGTTAAGGAATAAGGTGCCAGGTTTGGCCCCATAGTTAGAAGATCTTAATTTGGAGCTTAAAGCACATTTTTCACAAAGGCAGGGAGTTGAGGTCCACGTTTCTAAAAGTTGCCAATGCTGACAAATACTGCTTTAGACCATCATCTCCCCCATAACTTAGATTGGCCTGGACCTTGGTGATCTTTAGGAAGGTCCTGAAGACATGGCCCTCCTATGTGCTTGGGGTTCCAACAATGATGGGCAACCTTTAGAGTGGCTTTCTTGAGCTTGACACAATGATGGACTTTGGCTGTCAACCATAGTTATTTTTTTATTTTCTAAGTGGTTTCCGATGTTTTAGATGGTCCTTTATTGGTTTTGAACTTTTTATTGGACTGTTGTTTTTAACTGTTGTACGCTGCTTAGACTCATTTGGGAAAGGTGGGCAGCCGTTCAAACTGAATAAGTAAATAAACTTAAAAAACAAGATATGCATGTCTTCCATGCATGGCTATAAATCGAATAATGACATCATGAAAGAGATAGGGATTGCTTTCCTTACTCTTCAGTTCTGGATATGTATGAGAGAGAAAGAGACAGCAGAAGTTTGGTAGCATCAGGCTAGAAATTGGAAGGCCGTGAATTCTAGTTCCATGCACGATTCTGGGCTAGTCCTTCTCCAAAGCCACTGGGAAATTAGTCTGCTGTTCTTCAGTGGATGGTCACCAAATTTAACCTCATCAACTTGGTGAGCTCTAGGAAACCTCCAAAAGAGGCTTTGGGACCATATGTGTCCATGGGTTTGGGTTACTTCAAACAAAGGTAATCTGAACCCATCCAAATCCTTGAGCGGTACAATAACTTTTTTCAAGTGCAGCAAATTGGATTTTATTTATTAACTTAAAGGTATGTCTGCTGCCCACTGCAATAGCTCTGGGAGGTTTATAATACATATTGCGAATAAAATCCCAACATCACTCAATACTCGCAAACTAATGTTACAGCAAAATTCTAAAAACCTCAATAAATTTAGAAGGTAAAATGGTAGATTTTAACCTCCCTCCTAAGTTTTAATAAGTCCAGGCACCTAAGTCAATTTCAACAGCAATTCATTTGCTGTTGGGATTAGATGTACCAAGGTTAAACTTGAAAAAAAAATGTCCCATTGAATATCTAAGACTGTGACGAAAGTTTTGTGCAGGAGGAGATCACCTCACAGATAATTTGGGCCTAACATGGTTACCTCATAATTTATGGTACTTTCCCAAAGATCTTCATGTGTACATTTTTAGGATATCGAGGGTGGAAAAATCCAGAGAATGGGAACCTAATTAGCTCTGTGGATATTTTCATCATGCTACAGATCCTATTCCTGATCAGTCACAGTTAGTACTGACTCCCTTCAACACTAAAGTCCATTAAAGGAGCAATTTCTTTTCCTACAGTTGCTACATTTGCTCTTGGGTTTCTTTTGAGGAACTTTCCAAAAGGCTATTGAAGGTGTAAAAAGACCATGTCTCCTACCACATGTTCCTTGGTTTTCTTTGCAAAAGTTGTGCTGACTTTCCTTCAGCAAGATTTTTCCTAAATTCAGGTAGATATTTTATTATGTTACCCAATGTTTTCCCACTCATTTACCTAGAACAGATTTTAAGCTAATCAGTTGATAATTTCTAGGGTCCACCCGTGTTCCATTTTTAAAATTGACAGTCCACTGGTAATTTTCCATTCAGTGCATTCAAAGGCAAGTGGAAGATGTTCAAAGCAGTGCACAAATGTTAGTATCAACTGACTCCAACAATAAAGTTCAAACAACTATTGAATTAAACATTGACACCTTTCTTATGTGAGGATATTTGCATCAATGAATACATCAGCAACCTGGTGCTTACCTGACACTTACTAAACATCTTTGCCCCATTGCTAAAGTAAAAGAAGCCAGTCTTTGGGGAGAGCACTGTGGGAGATCCTGTACAGGTAGTCCTCAACTTATAACCATTCATTTAGTGACCATTTGAAATTACAACGGCACCAAAAAAAGTGACTTATGATCATTTTTCACTCTTACAACCATTGCAGCATCCCCATGGTCACATGATCAAAATTCAGACACTTGGCAACTGGCTCGTATTTATGATGGTTGCAGTGTCCCGTGGGTCATGTGATCACCTTTTGCAACCTTCTGACAAGCAAAGTCAATGGGGAAGCCAGAATACTAACTCAATAACTGTAATGATTCACTTAACAACCATGGCAAGAAAGGTTTGTACAATGGAGCAAAATTCACTTAACAACTGCCTTGGTTAGCAACAGAAATTTTGGACTCAATTGTGGTCATTAGTTGAAGACTACCTCTAGATGTAAATTATCTTTGCAACAACCCACCTGGTTGGCACAGCTTTAAAAAAGGAATGATTTGAGGACAACGGTGTGAACTCTGGGGTCTTAACATTCACCTTGTACAACTTCCCTCTTGAGACATTTCTTGTAGCTCCAGCAGACAGGAATCTTACCTGGCCAACTGTTAGAAGGAAAGGAGAGAAAAGCTGGATGAAGGAGATCACATAAGGCAATGCAGACTATATCTAGTCTGAAGTCAAGGGCAGGAAATGCATTTGTGTGCTGCCCCACTCGCTCACATATGCATGTAACTGTGGTTTAGTGACTTTATTAATATTCCCCAGCAATTCCCTTCACCAAAAACTCAGAACAGTCCCAATTAAGTTCAGCCACAAGCAGGCCAAGATTAGTCCACAGAGCAATGGCCTGCTAGTCCACAAAGTAATTAAAAGTTGCTGAAACAAAAAAAACTCCACCAGGTAAAACTTAAATCCACACATGTGGATTTTCTTGCTCATGTGGCAAGAAAAGTTAAGAGAATTCAAGGCACAATTCCAAACACGGAGTCCATCCAGAGTGAAGCAGGAATCACGATGATCAAACAAACAGCTAGAAAAGCAACATGTTCCCAGCATGTCTCCTGTGATAAATAGCCAGCTTTCGGGTGCAGCCCATCAAGACAGGTGGGATTTTCTCCTCTTGATTAGTCTGGCTGACCTCCACTTCACCTGCCTTTTCTCTGCCCTGTGTGTTCTCGGGTCAGGTGCAGAAGGCAGTTCCTCCTCCTCTTCACTGGTCATCTGCCACTGCAAACTTTCCCCAGCTGAAGCCTCCTCCAAATCTCTTTCGGACAGCAGTTCAGAGTCATCAATCAACCCAGTTCCTGACGTACCAGGAATGGGCTCAACCTCCCCTGAGCTGACATTTGAGGAGGAATCTGGGGAGTCACCCAAGGAAGACATTACAATTTTGGGGGGGGGAAGAATCCTGACTAGTGCAATTCACTGCTTTAGATATGGACAGGAGATTTGGACTACAATTCTTGAAAGTAATGTGGAGTGGCTTATAAAGATGCATGGGTATGGCTGTATTCTTGGTTGATTAGGATCTTCCTTCCCTTGCTAATTTTCAGAGTCAAAAGGTTAATGTCAGCGAAAGCAATCAGATCCATCATGTTTAACCTTTTGAATAAAACTCAAAATAGTCAGCAAATATCTTGATTCTCTAGGATGTGGATTTAACATGACTCCTGGCTGCATTATTTCACCAGTTCCATAATTAATAATAATGAAGTCTTTCATCTATTTTTTTTTTAAATACAGACGATTCTAGCATGGACTAAGCAGGAATAATAAGAGAACATTGCAAGGATTCGCTAATTAATCACTGCATGCTTGTCAAACTGACAGTTAAAGAACAGGAAAGTTATACAGCATCTAAATGAAATCAGCAATGATCCATCATTCAGTGCTGATAAATAAATAATTTAAAAAATCAGTGGGATGTGGAAGGGAGAATGATGTGTCAGGACACCTAAGATATGATCTGAGCTTGCCTCTGTTTAAATGATCATCATGTGGCATTAAGCAGCTCAGGTCCACCTCTTTTCTTTGCCTCTGCCAATTAAAACAACCTGAAGTCACAATAAATTATTTAGGACTTGGAAGACCATCATTATATTTAAAAATGAGCCAAACACTTTCAGTCCGGTCATTCTTAGTCTTTTTTTCTTCCACTTGGCATCTTGATCTGATCAATAAATCAGAATCTTCAGATTATGAAAATCCTATCATTAAAAATTACTGTGTGCCTGGCCACACTTGATTGGGAACTATACACCCCTTATTTGCCACCCTGACTGTTAAGAAAATTGTGCAGGAAACATGAGGAAAAGGCCTTATCAGAACCATTTTTTCCTCCTCTTCCTAGCAATGATTAAAATTATCCATCGTTAACCATTGTACCATATGCTTTACTACCTAATATCAGTCACCAGTTCTGAGTAAAAGGGATAAAGGTAGCATATTTAGTACAACAATATTTCATTGTATAATGTGTATTCCCATTAGGAAGGTGAGGATCTATTTCTCAAGCCAAGGTCTCTATTCCAGAAAACAACTAGGGCAGATGGAAACAATGAAGTATAATATATAGATGGATATTAATTTTTATTACTCTCATGAATTTCATCACTTTCAAAATTGGTCTGGTGGCAGTCTTTTAGATGGGCTGTTGGGGCAGCACCTAAGCTTTGGGGTATCCTCATGCACCCTTTTAGATTATTTGCTACCGTGAACTTCCTAGGAAGAATCTGTGGGTCAGATCAACTGATCTGACAAGTTTCCTGCTGTGTGGATTAGATTGGGAGACAGTTCTGTCTCCTCTCCGCTCCCTTTACATCTCCTCCTATGCTCAGATTAATTAATTAGTTCCAAGGCTGAACAAACCACTGGGTGTCATTTCATCTGCACTGGCAAGTTTGTACTTGACCTTCAGATGTAAAATCAAAAGAACTTGACAGGATCACACAACAGCAGCAATTTGTTCCCAGGATGAGTAACCCAACTGGTGGTCTACGGGAGTTCCATAAGCAGGATATGGGGGTGAATGGGTTTCCCAGCAGCTAGGACAGAAGCATGCTGCCTCTGCTTCTGACAACCGTTAAGACTTGAAGCTTTTGACAGTCTTATTCTCAATGAATCTGCATAATTGCCTTTACAAGTTTTTCAAGTCCATGGCTGGCCATCAGTAAATCCTGTGATAATAATTGATTTTGCACCATGTAAAGAGCTACTTCTTTTTGTTTGTTCTGAATCTACTACCCTAAATTCGGTGGTCCCAGATTGCAGCATTACAAGGAAACAAAAAGATTTCTTTTTTGAATATATATATATATATAGTTATATTGAAAGTTTTAAAAACAAAATGTAAACTGAAATGGTGTAAGAAAGAAAAAAGAAAATGCAAGAAATAAAAGAAAAAGCTAAAACAAAAAGAAAAAAGAAAAAAGGAAGAAGAAAAATAGAAAAGAAAGAAAAATGATATAAAGAAGTGGCTTCTGATCTTCTGTGTAGCAGATACAAGGACAATTGTAGATTGTCAAGACAAATGTATCATCAGTCATGAGTCCCTGCATGCCGACAAGAGATCTAAGTCCAGCCCACCTTGAATGCCTCTCTTATCTCCTGCTAATTTCCCTTGACCATTAATAGCTCAGATTCTTGTAGGGAGTTTAAACTTGCAATAAATCTTTATACTCATTTGAACTGCCTGAATCTCCTGATTTCCCTAGCATTTGACATTAATCTGATTAAGAAGGCATTCAAGGTGGGCTGGACTTAGATACCTTGTGGGCTTGCAGGGACTCATGACTGATGATGCATTTGACACACACACACACACACACACACACACACACATACACACACCGGGCTCAGCCTGGTCTCTCCTGCATCTCTTTTTCTAAAATTACATTGAGACTCTCTTCTTTCTATAATCTATCTAGCTAATCATCAGAACCATAGATCATAAGTTTATTTTTTTTTTCTGTTTTGCGCAAAAAGTCCATAAGGGGCTTCCAATCAGCAAACAATGTAGATATTATCTTTTCTCTAATCAAACAGGGCAATATGGTCATCCCAGTGAATTCTATCTTCTTTATCAACTATTCCTCCATTGTAAGTATTGTCAAATCATTCCATCTTTGTACATACAATAATCTTGTTGCAGCGTCATATATAAAAACAAAGTTCCGTATCTTTTTAAAACCTGTTCATCCAGCAGCCCCAGGAGAAAAAAGTTCTGCTTTCAGTTGTATATTAAATCTTTAAAATCCTCTGGATCAGTATATGCATTTGAACCCAAAATCTTCCAGCTTTTTTGAACATCCATTGACCATGATGAAAAATGTCCCTTCTGGTTCTTCAAAATTCCAACATACAGTAAATTTGAAATAAAAATATTTCCTCGTCTTCTCTATGGCTGCCATGAACAGTTCCTATCCACTGCTATAATGCCTGACTCTCTGTGCCTTTTTCATCTTGCTGTGTTAAAAAGCAACAAAAGAGGTCACTCTTTTATGAGAGTTACCCAGCCTCTGGATTATTCACGTTATCGTTTTCTACAAGTCATCCAACTTTAAACCAAGACTACATGTGTGGAGAGCTGTAATGGTCTATGGGAATGCCCTTGTGGGATAAGATGAAGAGTCACAGGCTACATAACCGTCATGCAAAAGGTATTTTAGCCCACAGGAGGAAAACGGGTGTGGGAAGCACCTCAGAAGGGACCCTCCCTAGTTTTCTGGGAGATGACCATAGGAGAGAGGAGAGGTGCTTTCAGTCTGGCAAGATTCTGTTACTGTGACTTGACAATAAAGGTACTGCTAATACTCATGGTGGTTGCTTCTTGACAGGACAACCTTGGGCTACCCAGAGGATGGGAAACCAGAAGAAGCAGAAGATGTGCCCAGACTTCTTTTTGTAGAGCCAAACCAAAAATAAAATATGGATGGTAAGGAGCATCTCCTGTTATTTTACATTTGTAGTCTACATACTCAGTGGATAAACCGAGAATTTTAGGTGCCAAAATGCATCCCCCAAAACCTGCAGATGGGCTTATCCGTGAGTATATACAGTAATGTTTTTAGAGTATTTCCTATATATACTTATGGATAAGCCAAGCTGCAGTTAAGCCAACCTTCGAATTTTTAACCAAAATACCATGTGGATGGGCTTATTTGTATGAGACACATTTTTCATGGTATTTTAATTAAAAACTCCAGGGCTGGCTTATTCACAAATGGGCTTCATATGCAAGTATATACAAAAGTCAGCAATCCATAAAAGGAAAGTGTCTTATCCTATGACTGCTAAATTTACGCAGCTTTTGAGGGAGTCAAAGGTCCTTTTGAAATGCAAGCATGGAGTGCTGACAGGGTCACTTGCATCCAATGCTTATTGACACTTTCAGCAAACAATAGAAGGTTGGGGAAGCAAGGTTTAGTTTTGCAGAAGTGAGGCAAAATGACTACAGAACCATCTTCAGACAATGCTGGCTAGGAAACGTACATAAGCACCACTCTCTGGACTTGAACACAATTGGACAGGGGAAACCTTTATTTTTTTTTAATCCAGGTTGCAAAAAAAATCCGTCATTTTCTGAGATCTCCAAACTAACCATCTCAATTTCTACACACTCAAGCTTTCATTACTTTCAGTTCCATTATCCACAGTTATCCACATGGAGCAGCAGTGGGCAACTATGACCCCTTTTAAGACCTGTGGACTTCAACTCCGAGAATTTCTGAGCCAGCATGGATGGCTCAGGAATTCTGGGAGTTGAAGTCCACAAGTCATAAAGGAGCCATAGTTTCCCATGTCTGACATGGAGCATAACCCCATGAAAGAGCAAGGTCAACCCATATGGACAAAAATTAACAAGAAATCCCCTGTTTTAAAACATTAGGCCCACAGCTAGTTATAAGGTTCTAATTTTGCAATATCTTCTCATTCTATCATTATGCTGAATAAAAATAACAGTTTCTCAGTCTTTTTAATATCTCATGCCCCCAAATGCTGGAATCTAAGAGAAAGAAGCCTTATTTGAACAGAATTTTAAAGGCTTGTATTGTCAAAAAGCTTTAAAAAGAGGCCACGGGTATCTTTTATAGTTAAAGCATTAGGCAACTTAAGCATTGTTCTGACTCTTCCTAGGATAGCAGTAATATTATATTTCAATTATAAAACAATTAAATTGAGTGTTCATACCTTAATGTTTAGCACTAATTTCTATCATCCGAATGTATCTAAAAGTGTTCTGTGATGGACAGTTGTTTTTTTTTTCCCCTGAGGGATTCAGTGTATGTGACGCCCACTGAGAGAGGGAGATAATAAAAAGGGGGAAGAAAGGGATGCAGGTATATTAAGAGGAAGTAATAAGGAAAAGTTAGATTTAAGCCACATAATTGTTACAGAACAGCACTAAAGCCCCTGCCGAGTATTATTGTATCCACACAATCTATTTGGCCTTTCTTAAAATGTGCTAAATATAGAGTAAATGCAGCAACAAACGGGGAAATGAATTGATAGGAAAATAAGCACAGCAGTGCCCTGAAGAGATTGGTGTGTGTGTGTGTGTGTGTGTGATTCTAAGAGGCCTTGAAAATCCATTCTCAATTTTTTCATTCTGAAACCCAGCTGGGAGCCAGTAGCTGGTCCCACCAAGAGGAATAGCAAGGAGACCTACGCAGTAGTGCAGAGAAGAGGGGGAAATGGCTGCCGCACTGATTGAATAATTTATTGATGGAGGAAAAGGAGGAGGTGATTATGTTTGTACCTGCACACATGTACACACACTTAAACAGACTCAATTCTTTGATTCTATAGATTAAATTGGACTTGTTCTGGTGCTCCTTCAGAATCACAGAACGTATATTTTTCAAAGGTTTGAAATGCGTGGATATAGAAATGGCATCAGAAAAAAATATGTATACACTCATCTTAAGTTAGACTTTCTCCTCTTCTTCCACAAGGTCTAGACATATCATCACATGGAGCAGAAGTGTGGGCAACTTTTTGTACCCAGAAACCACCTAAGGAGGCAAAGGCAAGAGTGCCACATCACACATCAGAGTGAGGGCATGAGTTCACTTTTGAGGAAGATTTTGTTGTTGTTGTTCCTTGAAAAAAATCAAAGTAAGCTATTTTTAGGGCTCGTACAATCAGGGTGTTTTCTTATTCCAAATGGTGGTAAAATCCATTACCAATTACAGCCTTGGAGGAAGTTCTGCAAGCAGTAAAAAGGTTTCAACAACTACAAGGAGTTAGGTGTCCATCAGCTAACCCTAATCCTGCATCCTCCACTGAGTTACACTACTCCCTCCACTAAGTTATACTGTAATTAGTTTGCATTCAAGTTAGCATAATGGATGTACCAGTCCATTATGGTTTAGTACCTTTTGCAAAGCAGACTATTATGGCTTGTTCAGCAAAAGCAATGATGCCTGAGCTACATTCTTTTATATTTTGAATTGTTAAGGAAGACTCTAAAAAAATAACAATATAATTATATTCCATCATAAGAAAAGTGGTTGATTTTTCAGAACAGTGGGAAAAGAAAAGCAATACAGTATAAGGTATCTAGTTTGGTAATATCCTCAATCTGTGGACATTATCGTGATTCAATCATTATAATTGGTATAATCATTGCCATATCAATATTTTCTATCTTTGCTCATGGATGTCTATGGAAGACAAGAGGGGCAAACTACAAAATGGCCAGTATTTGCATTATATCTTGCAACACATATATGAGGTACATAAGGGTGGCATTTTGTGATGATGTCCTCATAGGCATCACCATTTTGGCACCATCATAGTTTGCTATAGAAGAGCTGTGGTGGCTCAGTGATTAGAATGCAGTATTGCAGGCTAACTCTGCCCACAGCCTGGAGTTCGATCCTGACAGAGCTGAAGGTTGACTCAGCCTTCCAGCCTTCTGAGATCAGTAAAATGAGGACTCAGATTGTTGGGGACAATATGCTGATTCTGTAAACTGCTCAGAGAGGGTGGAAAGCACTGTGGAGCAGTATATAAGTCTAAATGCTATTACTATTCTGATCTTGCTTCCCCAAAATAAATAATAAAGAGATTGCAAAACGGGTAAGCACCAAGCAAGTTGCACTTCAGATACCATTTTGCACTTCAGAAATAATTCCTTTGCTTTCGAATGTTTGGATCTGGCCAATTTGGCCTCAGTTCAGAAATCCAAGTATCTCTCTCCATTGACAAATGTAGAGAAAAGGAACAATCCATATAACTTTGTCCTTGACAAAACCAGAATCCACTCTCCACCTCCAAAAGAGGTCCTGGCTCTTGAAGATTGGTAGTTTTAACATGCCATAATAAAAACAATTTTAACAAAAGTTTTGCAAAACTAGCTATCTAAAGAATCTGTACTTAATCAAAATGTAGTATTATTAGCAATTGCAGTGAGTAGTAACAGTGTGGTTCCTGCTGAAAGCTCCAGTCACCTTTTAATGGCACTGATGAGTAATTTATTGCTGTATCTCAGCAAAAGTAAGGAGACCTGCTTAGCATTCCTGGTGTTAGGGAAAAGGGGGGAAATGCTATGTTTAAAAGACAATTATTAATCTAAAATTAATTTAATATAGGCTTCTTCTGTTCTCAGAGCCTGTTTCCATGCCTGAGACCTGACTTTCATCCATATTTGAGCCCTAGCACTGCATATAACTAGCATAAAGATTTCAAAAGTGCAGAGGAAGGACATTAAATATCAGGAAAACTATCCTCCAAAGTGAAAGCTATTAAAGTGTGGCATAGTTTTTTCCCCAACAGGAATTAGAAATGCTCCATTAGTTTCAACATTAGAAAACTACACTGGACAAAGCAATATGCTTCAGGGAACCATCTTATATTAGCAGGGGGAGCGGAGTCAGTCTCCTTTACGGGTAAGAAGAAAAAAGCTGGAATAAGGAAGATTACGGCAATACCCTAGGAACAGCAACGAAATGACTTTGCCAATATATTTTTTTTTTTTAAAGACTCACAAGCTGTTCAAATGAGGCTGTGTTACAAGCAAAAGAGAAGTTGGCATAATGAGGCAAGCGAAAATAACAGGGCAATGAACAGGATTAAATTTCTTATTTGGACGTTTGGTAAATGGGGGACTCGTTCATCAGGCATGCATTTGTTCAAATGAGTTCTGTCTGGCTACTTTTGGCTAACTGCAGCTCCCATAATCCCCAACTATTGGCTGAGTTTAAAGGTATATTTCAACCATTGCCCAAAAGTTTTTTAAAAAAAACCATTATAAAAACAATATGTTTAAATCAGAGCTTCTCTAAATCCATATTTGGGACCCAGTTTATCAACAAGCCATTTTTCTGCTTGACTCACCTGAAATTCAAATGACAGCAGTCTATTATGCTACCTCGTAACCAGGAATCATCACTGTGATCCTGAAAAATTAGCAACTGTTTACTAGGAGTCAGATGAAAATTCCAGTGCCTTTAAGAAACATTGGCTCACTCAGTGCAAGCTTTTGGTGCCTTTTAATGTAATTATCAATGTCTGCTTTGAATGTGCAGGTTTTCTAGCATAGCTTTTAATAGTATAAATGTTTTTATAATACTTTATTTATTTTATTTTATTTTTAATGTTTCCTTTTATTTTATTTAAATTGTTTATCCTGCCTTTATTATTTTTATTTAAAAAAATTCAAAAGGACAAACAAGCCTAATACTCCTTCCTCCCTCTATTTTCCCAACAACAGCCCTGTGAGGTGGTCTGGGCTGAGCAAGAGTAACTGGCCCAAAATCATTCAGCTAGCTTTCATATCTAAGGCAAGACTAGAACTCAAAATCTCCTGTTTCTAGACCATCACCTTAGCTACTACACTAAACAATAAAATAAAATTCATATTCATTTATTCTTATGTATCCATATGATTTATTTTGTAAATTGCTCTGTAATGCTTGAGTAAAGGGTGAGGTATTTATTTATTCACTCATTAAAGTTGTATGCTACTTTAGTCTGCAAGGACACCCAGTTTAGAACAATAGCAAGATAAAATCCATCATAAAGATTACAATGGTCATAGAAATAAAATAAACATTGAATTAGACTCAAACTAAAACTTCCCATGCAAACTGGAAAATACTAGCACTTTTGTCCTGGAAAGAATGAATTGGACAGAACAATTTTGCATAAAGAAGTGTCCTACAGGAACCTAGACTCAAAGCCATATAGGTCTTTATAGCATTTTGAATTGCAGTTTGCACCAATCACAATTTCCAAGTGGTCATCAAAGTCATCTCCATGCCAAGTGCATCGCCAAAATTCAGTCAAGATATGATGTGGCAGCAACCTCCTGTTCCAAGGTTGGGCCACAATTGTACCCAGACCGGGTGCTCGGAATGTGTGAAGGGCCTCATTACTTGTCTTTACTATTAGTTGAGTAATCATTGCAGCTTCTGTTTATCCTTATTTATTTTGTGGATGTTTTTTATTGTTTTAATGTCTTCTAAATTGTTTTAGAATTTTAGAATTATAAGCTGCCCAGAGTCACTTGGTTGAATTGGGTGGCTGTAGAGAATGAATGAATGAATGAATGAATGAATGAATGAATGAATGAATGAATGAATGAATGAATTGGCACTCTTTCTCCTCCATGATGATGATGATGATGATGATGATGATGTTAATGATGATTTTTTTTTCTCATCACAAAAACATTCTGACTTCCTTCTCCCCTGAAGCATGAACTCTATCTCTTAATCCCCATTTGTGGCAATACGGAATCTTAGCCAATGAATCTTCTTGACATTATGTAGTGGGGTTATATACATAGTTAGCACAACAAACAATGTAACATTCCTTTATGAATTAGCGCTTGTCGCTTTGAGCCTGTCTTAATGTTCTCGTTGTCTTTCATTCACCAGAAGGTTTATTTGGGGGCATTTGTTCCAGATACTAAACTTGCATATGCAGTTTGACATTTCAATAGGCAGTCATCTGCAAATATCATTTATTTCAGGCATTTTCTCACCTCTACTTTATTTTCTATTAGAATAGTTCCTTTAAAAATATTAAGAATGTATTTTGAAGGTCTTCTCACCACCACCCTCCCTTTCTTCTCTCAAAGATCCTCAGTGATGGCAATTCACTGGCTATCTGCTACTAATCTGTATCCTTTGATTGACAACCTTCATTTCAAATGCTTGGCAAACCACATGTCTGCCCTTTAATAGGAAATACTGCAGCTGAAAGACAGGGGAGGTTTTCATTTCACTATGATATTGTAAATAAGCTACAACCAAGTAGTTAAACTAAAGAATAGCTTTGAAAATCCAAGCAGTTGGGGGTTGTTCTTTTGACATGTAAGCTAATGTTGCACAGTAAAATTGTATCTCCCAGCTCCCCACCCCCAAGCATCTGTTTGGTTGTAACAATGGAAAACTGAAGAGGAACAGCTCCATTTGGGTTTGCTAGAAAATGAATTTCCTACCAGCCTCTTTCGGTGATACAGTACTAAGCAACGTTCACCACTTCATGAAATTTGGGGGCTTGTTTTAATGAGTTAATGATTTTTGCTCAGCAACACCACATCAGAAGAAACTGGTAGAAAATTTATTCTACAGCAAACCACATGAGTCCAAAGTCTTTGTTCCTTTTTAATGGAAGAGAGGGTAAAAGAGGGAAGAGACCTCTTAAATGATAATGAGTGACAATATTTGAGGGTCTTTATCTAGTAATAACAATATGGTAGAGGTTGGCAAATGAACACTCTGGGTTGATTCACTCAATGATCCATTTGTCTGTTTTCTTCATTCTCCATGGTATTCCCAAAAGTCTTCTTCAATGCCAAAGTTCAAATATCAACATTCTTTCTATCCTGTTTGACTTGAGGGGAAATCTCATGAGGTCTCCCATAAAAACTCTGAAATCTCATTAGAACTTGCATTGGAATGTGTAGATTGGGCCAAATTAACCTCTGACATCTTGAATAATTGCAGGTAAAGTTTCATAAGATTTTGGCACTCCGTGCAAAGTCTCCTGATATTTTATTGTCCTTATGCAAGATAATATGCAAATATACCAAACCTTTATATGATTAGGCTATCTGGTACGACTGAGATCATTTCACAGTTTTGTGAATTGAACATTTTAGGGGAACTGTAGATGCTGTTTAGGATAACTCAGACATCTAGTCACCCATAAGTACCATGTTGCCATCTCCTATGAGAACGGAAACTCTGCAAGCCATTCTTTTATTCCTAAACCAGGGATCCACTAGGGGAGAGAAATAAGCTCTTGTAGTGGGGTTTATGGAAATTTGCCAAGGCCAACTCGCTGTGGCCAACTCACCATAGCCAATTTGCCACTGGACAACCCACCCTGGCAACTCACTGCAGGATAACTCACTACGAGATAAGAATTACACTAATACTGAAGAAAGAGTGAAATAGAATCATTAAAGGATGCCAAAGGAGGGACAGAATGAAATGTGAATGACAAAAATGAAAAGATTTTTTTAAATTATTTTAAATAATTAAATTGAATTGCTGAATTGTCCCACAGCGAGTTGTGCCATGACAAGTTGGCCACAGTGAGTTGGCCGTGGCAAGTTGGCTACGGCGAGTTGTCCCATTTTGCCTGTAGTGGTTGGGCGTGGCTGGATCTAGCCAAGTAGAAAGGATGCTTGGGGGAAAAATTAATGAACATTGCAAAAAAAATAATAGATATTTCTTTCCACAAGTTAAAATATTGCAAGAGAAACCACAGTTCTTTCCCTACAGCCACTCTTTTCCCAAGATCTATTCATGCTTTAATAAACATAATTTCAAGTTTTTCAACTTATTTCACATTCATTATTATATTCTCATATTATTAGCTGCCTCAGAAGTATATACGCAAAGTTGCTAAACATTTATCTACCAACTCACACTGGGCCAGGATGGTAGATTATCAGTGAAGAGATGTTCATCTTGCAATGGATTAATTGATGATGATGATGATGATACAGTATATTTCTTTTTAATAGAATCTTTCCCAAAAACATCACTTAAGTTCATCTAGCCCTCGGATGATTTGTTTTTGAGTCATTTTTAGCTGTTGGTGGAAAGCATTTGTTCATTAAGTATAACTAGACAATGCTTGGAGATATTTTGGAAGATTTGACGGCAAAAGCCCAGAGACAAAACATAAGCTATCCATTTCAGAAAACACTTTCAAGAAAAAAGAAGCAGGTTTAGGGGTTTTTTTGCCTTTTTATTTTGTGTTCTTTTTAAACAAGAACAAGAAAGGAATGCCTCTTGCTGAACATTTGTGTCTTGGGAACAAGTTGGAAGACCCAAATTGAAAGCCAATAGTAATTTGTAATAAAAAAATGCTTTCACTCAACTTCCCATGTGCATTAACTGCTGCACCTAAATAGCCAGTTGGAAAAGTAAAGCGAATACACATAGATAAAACCTGCTGCCTGAGCCAAAACATGATCACGAACACTCAATTCATAGGAAGCCTTGTTGGTATATTCTCTCTCTCCATCCGCATACATTAGTCAAAGAGACCTTCCATACAATCATGTCTTTGTACTGAGACTTTGGTTCATACAACTCATCTGCACCCCTTAGGATGCTTTCCCATTATACTGGTGTGGCTCCTTAGAGAGACATGCAGCTTCTCGGCTTTATAAAGGTAGCCCAATCTCAGCCTTTCAGATAGACCAAGTGTGAGATGCCACTTCTCTCAAGACAGGAGAGCATACTGGAGAGAGAGGTCAACCACATATTTTCATGGTAAAATTAGGTGTAAAAGCAGAGCTATCTTACTCATTGCTTCATGGAAACCAGAAAACTGTCCTGCCCAGACTGTTAGCTTCCCAACAGCTAGGAGTAGTCCATAATATAATGTAATCCCAACCCTTGCTGCTGGATGAAACCAAGATTTCGGCATAAAGGGTTGAAACATGATTCTGCGGCCTTGCATGGGGAGCCCAAAGGAGCATGCAGTTGTGGAGTTGGTTGGTGCCATAACAGCCTTCCCTTTGTCAACTGGTTTTAACAAGGTTGGATTATTCTTGCCTCCTTAAAATCTTTTGATTTTTTTTAAAAAAAAAATCTAATATTTTAATTTTCATATACTGTTTTTATATTTTGATGTTTTATTGTATACCACTCAGAGTCCCTCTTTGAGGGAGATGAGCAGTTCAAAAATGGGAAACATAAGTAAATAAATAAAAATAATATATTAAGCTGTTTAAGAGAAATCTGTAGCCTGAAAAAAAGCGACCCCAGAGCTATATTAATATATTTAAATTAACCTGATTTTTCTCAAGTTAAGACAGTTAAATCTGATCAGCAGAAGCCACTATGACAGTCAGTATGTTGTTACTTCCCAACATTGCAACAGCATGATAAACACATGGGATGTAATTGAATCTTTTTCACCTTGTTAAACTGCTTAAAAAGCTAGTTGACTGCATAGTGTACCTTTGGAAGACAGAAATCAGGGAGCAACTTCACAAAGAGAAAATATGTTTCTAAGTGTCATGGCAGTTGTTTAAAAAAAATCATTACCATTCATTATTGTTTTAATGATTATTGGAACTTATTGTTCGGTAACCTAAACAAATTTTAATACCTGTCCAGCTTGCTTTCCTGTCTTCCATTGGACCTCAGGGCAGGGGGCAATTGTGTCCCAGGAGATCTGTCTGCTGTATGGAGCAGAGTTTCACATGAGTTGCTACTGAGGTTAAATCACAGAGATAAGTCTGAGGTGCTGCCATTATATTGTCTTCCCAGCCGCATGGCCACATCTCTTCCTGAGCTGCTCATTCTCAGTGCAAGGATGGTTGTGAATTCTCCCTAACTCTTAGTAATGGGTGATTTTAACTCCCCTTCTCTGGATCAGAGATGGCTCAGAGAATCATGGCTGCCCAACAACCATAGACTTCTGCCAGGTCATCATTTCCCTGACCCATACAGTTACCACACCTTAGATCAGGCCTTTATCTGGAATAGTTAGGATATAATCAGGTCCTTATGTTCATTTCCCTCAGTTCCTGTAATCAACTAATCAATTCGTTCTTTGGAGCAGCTAGCTTCTCCAGGTGGAGGGTTCAATTAAAATGCTCCAGTGTAGACCTTCATTGAATCTAGAATGCATCCAAATGGCACCTGGAGATTTGTCAAGCAAGCTGGAAGAGAATTCTGTTTAGCAGTCCTTGGAATTCAATTGCATTCGGGGCATTAGACAAGACTGCTCCTGAACGGTCCATTTCCACCAATCAAGCCTGGTTTAGTTATTTGGTTTGCTGAGCCATTCTGGAAAAGCAAGTGGCTAAAGAGATTCCTGAAAAGACCCTGGTTGAAAGCAAGAAGCTAATACAACCAGACCAATTCAGGTTCAAGCCCAGTCTGCAGGACTGCAAGGCACAATCACTTCTCCAATATTACTACATTTGCAGAATGTCAGCCAGTTGCACTATTTATGCCAGGGAAGGATGGCCTGGATAGGTGAGTTGGACAGATGAGTTGGAAGAACAAATGTGTATAAATTGAAATAGTCTTGCCAAGCATTTAGTTGATAAGAACAGACAGAAGCTACTGAGATGACCAATATGATGTTATTTAGAAGGATTGGACAGTATGTGAAGGTTGGGACTCCTCTGTAGATTTTTTTTTCTTATGGCCTTCTGAAAAGCTGTAAAATTTATAAGAGTTTTCACATTTGATTTTGGAGTCATCAATGTAATAGTTATATTGAGCATTGCTTATATTTCTATATGTCATCAGTATCATACTGTAATGATGAATCCAATTAGAGTCCAATTAGAGACAGTGTATACATTTCATTAATAAATATTTAGAAGTAAGGAAAATCCACTTACTGGCCTTATTAAAGCAGAATAGAGTCCAGCAATAATAGCAGCCAATTCCATACCAACATCCTTTTCTGCAGGCTAAAGAACAGGGAAATTTATTTTTCACACACCTGTGTAGAGGTGTTCTTACCTGTTGTTTGTTTGTTTATTTGTTTGTTTGTTTGTTTGTTTTAGGGCTACCATATCTGAGTGGCCAAAATCCCTTCTGCTGCCATCTGGATTTTTTTCAATACTGATCAGTTTACCCCATTTTCTGCCTTTTTGGGTCATGTCAGGAGAACAAGTTGGATTTCAATAAGTTTAAAAAAGAAGGACTTCTAGGACAGGGCTTTTCAACCTTTTCACCGATTGTACCATTTTTAGGATATGGCAATATTCGAGTACCACCTAGCAAGGTGTCAAAAACTTGATGACCAAAAAAAACACCCTGTTCAAAGTTGCAATTGCACTGAAATGACTTATGACCATTTTCACACTTATGACCATTGCAGCATGCCCAGGGTCATGTGATTTATATTTGGATGCTTGGCAACTGATTCATATTTATGATGGTCACAGTGTCCCAGGGTCATGTGATCCCCTTTTGCAACCTTTTGACAAGTAAAGTCAATGACAGGGATGCTGGTGGCCAGGTGCTAAGGCAGGACTTCCCTACCTCCCTCCTTCCCTGCCTCCCTCTTTCTCATGCCCACCTCCTTCTGAAGGAAGAATTTGAACCCCCCCCCCCCATATTTTTTCTCTTCCATATATTCATCAAACAAGGAAAAGCCTCCAGAAACAGAAAAGACAAACTGCTGAGTGGATTAGCTTAAAAAGGCACATTCCCCTTTAAGAATTAGCTACTGGCTAGAAAGGAAAGTAAGGAAGAAAAAAAATAAGTAAGTATTGGCTGCCGGCTAAGGCAGCCTCCCCAAATGGCTCCATTCATAAGTAAAGGAATCTACAGGCAAAATCCATTCAGGAGAAAAATACTTCAAAATCCCTTGCAGCAAAACTTACAGCTAACAATAGCAGAGCAATAGAAGCTAACACGAGACATCAGCCATCAGCCAAATAGAAATTGCCAAATACTCCTTAAGAACACAAAGCCCACATTGCACAAATCCCACAACTTCAAAGTCACAAAAGCACATAAGAATCCTTCCACTCTCCATTTCCCTCCCTCCCTCCTTCTCTCCTCCGTGCCTCTGCAGCTCCAGAGGACTCTCTCACAGTAAGTCATTGCCTGTGCTGGCTCTTTCCCTCCCCCACTACACTTGGCTAGGCAGGGCTGCGTACCACCTGCCACTCGTTAATGTACCACAAATGATACGCGTACCACAGGTTGAAAAGCCCTGTTCTAGGAAAGAAATGACAGATTGAAGGCCCAGTGCCAATGACTATGGCAGAATAGAAAACATCGGGCTCTTTAATAATAATTCTTCTCCAGAAAAGGAGAGGACCTGAGTTTATTCACAAGTGCTCCAGATAGTTAATCATTGCAAGGAAACTACAAGATAGTGGTTGCCAGCAGTTTTATAACTTTTATAACTTTTTTATAAGTTTATAACTTTTATAAGTTTTATAAGGAAATAGCCATTTTGTTCAAACTATGGTCAGCACCTTTGAAAGAACACTGGATTCACATCCTATCTTGTCTAATCATTGTTGGAATTTGCTTATTAACTGCTTAAAGCAGGGGTGTCAAACTGCCGGCCCACAGGCCAGACGCGTCACTGGGAAACCGCACCCACCCCATTGCCGGCAATGGGGGAAAAGCTCCAATACGTTGCGCGACATCACGTGACATCGCGAGTTTGACATGTCTGGCTTAAAGAATCTTTGGATTGACAAGTCCGACAAGTGTGAAAACACAAGGTGAGGTTCCACCAATCCTTACTGAAAGAAATTTTAAGTACAAGTTTAAGCAGCAAAATTAATAAGCAGCAAAAAAGGTTATTAGAACTTTAATTTTGAAAAATTACAAATGGGCTAAGGATTTTAAATTCTTAAAAAAAATGATAGGATGAGACTTTTAAGACTGGATACTAGAGGGAATTAAAAGAGAACTAAATATTACAATCAAAGGAGAAGAATACTTAACTTTGACTTGCTAATACAGAGTACAGCAAAATATTTTAACATTGGACTATTGAAGGGTATTTTTGAAAAATGGACACAGAAATTAACTGTGTGTTAGTTAGAGTGTCAGTCTCTATTGACAGACTATGTTTAAAAGATGATATGGAAGAGGAACCAGTTTTAGCAGACAAGACTGAGACTGGTTTGAAAGTAGATTTAAAAATGAGAGGCTGCAAGAATGATATGGAAAATTGTTACACTGGACATACAAAGAAACCAGATGCTGTTTTAATAATTAAAAATAAAATTGAAATAACAATCCAAGAGAGTAATCTGGATAATTTTCTTATGTTGGATTGACAAAAGAGGCTTCTTAAAGTTTTTAAGAATTTTTGTGAGAAGGGACAAAGAAACAATAAAAGAAATCAAATTCTAGGATTTTTTTTAAAGCACGGGTTCCCAACTGGCGGTGCTCGCACCCCCTGGGGGTGTAAGACGATATTCCAGGGGGTGTGAAAACTTGGGTTTTCAAAATTATAGTGTATATGCATAATTCATTGCCGTTATTTCGAACTTTTGTAAGGAGTGTGAGAATATATCAGAAGCGTTCTAGGGGTGCAGGGTATAGAAAAGGTTGGGAGCCGCTAATTTAAAGGGATTAAAGATAAGATTGCTAGAATTAAAAGGAAGGAATATATAGTTGGTTTATTTGATCTAGGCTAAAACATATATGTTTTTGTAATCCATAATGGACGTTTGCTGGCATTAGGATTGAAATGCTAGTTTTAGAGATTTTTTTATAGATAAAAGATGAGATATGGGAAGACGAGATCATTTACTCTACAGAGGAGCTGATAAGTTGTTTATACTTTTCATGAAGTATATATTTATTTTCTTTTTCTTCACTATATTCTTTTTTTCTTTCCTCTTTTTTCCTTTTCTCCTTCAACTTCTACTTTTTATTCTTTTGGGGAGGGGTCAGTTCCTGTTAGTTTTTACTGCTGTAATTGCAATTCTAAACAAAATTACTATAAAACAACCCAAAGTTACAAGAACAAAATAATCTTCCTAGGAATAAATGTTTACATGGCTATACTTAAAGCTACACTTAAATGGGATAGGAGGATTAATTTTTCAGCTGCCCAGTGAATTGGTGGATAATTCATTCTCGCCCCTTCCCCCCCCCCCAAGAATTAATAAGAGAAAAGATGGAAGGCTGCCCATCTTTCCCAATGAAAAAGCCATCAGAAAAAACAAACAAATAGGATCTGGGGATAAGAGAGAAGAATCAGGAGCCATTCTGCTAGAGCATTAAGCAAGGCATTCATTTATCAGTACAGCAAGGGAAGTACTGATAATGCAATCTGGAGTGAGAATTTGTATTACATCAGTGTCTTTGTCATTACAATAGCAAAATACCTTATGTGCAGAAGCACAAAACGCTGTATTTTGCCAACATGTTATACTGGCTAACAGTCTGTTGGGAAGGTCATATGCACATTTTCAATGTATTTCTATTATTGCTTTCTGTACG
This sequence comes from Azemiops feae, assembly GCA_023970755.1. Lineage (NCBI taxonomy): Eukaryota > Metazoa > Chordata > Lepidosauria > Squamata > Viperidae > Azemiops > Azemiops feae. The sequence continues at coordinate 1,111,820 of JALGBA010004179.1, read as the reverse complement.
GTATTGGTAACCTAGTTACTGACCTAGTCTCTTGCTTCTTCATTCTTTCAGAATGGTACCTGAGGATTTCTTTTTATAATCCAATCTTTATTTATTAGTGCCAAGGAGAGGGATTGCATTTTTCTTTGTGTCTAAGCAGGGTGATTTATTAAGAAGCATTTCCACACCCTTTCTTTTATCTGTTCAGGTATTGTACTGCTATATCATTTTCCTGAGGTTTTAATCAGGGTTTGCAACTGAAATTTTTGAAAAGAGGTAACCATAGCACACTACAGTTGTACAGAATACCCCAAAAATGTAATATTTGGGCTGGGTTTTTTTTTTAGTGAGGAAAGATGACTGAAATTTAAGATAGGTCTATTCACCATTTTCTAAACTGCAGCAATCATGTATGAAGATAGAGTCTTCCAGTGTGAAAGTTTGTTTTAAAAAGTTCAAGCCATAAAAATATCAATCTCTTGATCTGGAAAATATGGAAGATATCAGAGAATGATATCCCCACATTCAAAATACATTCGAAATCAGTAATATTTACACTTGGTCATCTGTCTGTAACATATCAATAAAACTAGTTGGCATTTATTGCTTTCTGCATGGAAAATCCGTTATGTCTATTTGAAATGAAGGTCTGGGATTCTTTTAAGTCAACTCTCTAGTACTGAAGTTGATTGGAAGTTTACTGGTTTCCACTTTAGGCATAACAATAAAGAGTAGTTAATTTAGGCCAGGGGCAGGGAACCTTGGCTCTTTTATGACTTGTGGACTTCAACTCCCAGAATTCCTGCATCAGCATGGCTGGTTCAGGAATTCTGGGTATTGAAGTCCACAAGTTATAAAGGAGCCAAGGTTCCCTACCCCTGATTTAGGCCAAGAATGAATGCTTCTAACAATTGCACAAAAGAGCATGGCTGATCTGAGATTTGATAAGGCTCCTTCATATAACATTGAACAATGGCTCAGTGTTCTAAACAAATTAAGATAATGCAGAATAACAGAATAACAGAGTTGGAGGGGACCTTGGAAGTCTTCTAGTTCAACCCCATGCTCATGCAGGAAACCCTATACCTTGTCAGACAAATGCCTGTCCAATCTCCTCTTTAAAACTTCCAGTATTGGAGCATCCACAACTTCTGAAGGCAAGTCATTCCACAGATTAATTGTTCTAACTGTCAAGAAATTTCTTCTTAGTTCTAGGTTGCTTCTCACCTTCGTTAGTTTCCATTCATTGCTTCTTGTCCTGCTTTCAGGTCAGTGGTGGGATTTAGCCGGTTTGCACTGGTTCGGAAGAACCGGTAGCTAAATTTACCTGAATTTGGAGAACTGGCGGCTTCTGGAAGTCCAGTCTAGGCCTCAGAGGCCTCCCAGGCCTAGAATGGCCCATCGGAAGTGCATGGATGCCACTTCCGGAAGTCCGTTCTAGGCATCAGAGTCCTGGAGGAGGCCTCCCGGGCCTAGAACGGCCCACCGGAAGTGCATGATGCCACTTCTGGAAGTCCGTTCTAGGCATCGGAGGCCCAGGCCTGCATCCCATAATAGAACCGCTTGTTCAGGTATTTGAATCCCACCATTGCTTCAGGTGCTTTGGAAAATAGGTTGGCAACACCTTAAATACTGCAACACTGCTATCATGTCATTCCTTAAACTAGATATACCCAATTCCAACAACTGTTCTTTATATGTTTTAGCCTCCAGTCCCCTGATCATCTTTGTTGTTCTTCTATGTACTCTTTCTAGAGTCTCAACATCTTTTTTTACATCATGGCAACCAAAACTGGATGCAGTTTCCAAGTGTTACCAGTTACCAAGGCAAAACCTAACATTTGGCACTCTGAATAAAAAGTGCCAAAATCGAAATCTGAATTTAGGAAATCTAAGCTAGAGAGCCAATTTGGTGTAGTGGTTAAAGTGCTGGCCTAGAAACAAGGCTATTAGGAGTTCTAGCTTGCTGGGTGTCTTTGGACCAGTCACTCACTCTCTCAGCCCAGCCGATCTCATGGGGTTGTTGTGGGGAAATAGGAGGAGGAAGGAGTATGAGGTATGTTTGCTACCTTGAGTTACTAATAAAAGTAGTACAGGTGGGATACAAATCTAATAAATAAATAATATAATAAATAAATGTATCCATTTCCCCCTAGCTGGTGCAGAAAAACCAATAAATGTTTACAGTACTTTATTCTTTAACAGAATGTGATGTAAATTTTATGCATGGTAGACCCTTCTGAGGGAAATCTCTAAAAATGCTGTGTAGAGATTCTGGAGTTTTATTGTTTTATTCATTTTTTTAAAAGGAACACACATAACTTCTTTTCCTTGAGATAGAATTAGATGACACATACAGACACGGTTGTCTGCTCCTGAAGGAATTAGGTTTGTTCAATTTCAGACTGATAGGAAGACAGCTTTTTGTACAAGAAGAGTCTTTAAAAATTTGGGAATAGGAAAAAAAGGATGTATTAATCTCCTAGTTTCATACTGAGCTCTATTCAAAATACAGTTATTTGGGGGTACAGTGTCAAATTGCATTGTATGGATTTTGGAAGCAGAAATGTACCATTCTAGAGTGCTCAAAAGTATCAATAGCCTCATAATGCTTCCCAGTTTTGTTCAGGTTATGTCATTAGGATTTGTCTCACGAAACCAGAGATGATCCAAACCAAATCAACTTAACTTGGGTTGCATCCAAATCCAACCAACATGCCCACCAAAAACAAGCAGGAAATAATTCTAGTAAACAAATTGATACTGTCAGACATAGAACTTGTTCTTTTAATTTGCATAACATGGAAACAGGAAAAAAAATAACTTTATTTTCACTGGCATCCTCATTCCTTTCACCAGTATCTTTAGTCATATCCACTAATTATTTTTTTCTATTTATTTGCCTATTTATTCCTATTATAAGAAACAAAGTGCTTTAGAACATCGCTAGAACAAAGAGGCCAAACATGGCAGCTTTCTTAATTCTGGAGTCAAAGAATTTGCCTTAATTTTCAACAAAGGAAAAATATGTCTCAGGAATGGTCAGATATTTCTACAAAATATAGAACCCCTCATAGGGGTCAGTAATGGGGCATCACTCTGGATATGATGAGCTGGGAAGGAGGGCTTTGCCTTCATTCTCAAAAAGAGGCTAGAACATAAGACACAGATGATGCTTAGGAGCAAAACCTCTTGTATCCCAGCCAGTCATTGGCCAACATCTCCCCAATTTTCCAAACCTACCAGAATTTAGCCTGTTTAGCCTGTTGCTGAACTCCCACTTTTCCTAATCACAGACTATGGGTTGTCTAATATACTTACTGACCTCCAGGTTGAGGAGACTGGACTATTCAGTTCAAGCATAAATATTCACTGCAAATAATGATGCTTTAATAAATGCTAAAAGCATTTGGCTTGGAGATGGAAAATTACTGAATAGAATAATAGAATAAAAGAGTTGGAAGGGACCTTGAAGGTCTGCTCAAGTAGGAGACAAGAGGTTGTCCAATTCTTTTCTTAAAAACTCCAGTGATGGTACATTCACAACTTCTGAAGGCAAGCCATTCCACTGATTAATTGTTCTAACTGTCAGGAAATTTCTCTTTATTTCAAGATTAGTTCTTTCGTTGATTAGTTTCCATCCATTGTTTTCTTGTTCTGCCTTCAGGTGCTTTGGAGAATAACGACTCCCTCTTCTTTGTGGCAGCCCTTTGACCGACTAATCAAGAATCATATCCTACATATTTTATTTATTGATGACAGGTGCTTTTATGCTGCCTCAATTGAAAAAGAAAGAATCTAAGCAACTAAAAGCAGTTAAGAAAGATTGCTTTAAGAATCAGTTCATATTGGACTGACTTTTTAGAAATGAGGAAGATCAAGAGAGAGAAACCTGTATGAGATTGGAAATATGTCCTAAATAATTATCCTGTTTAGAAAAAAAGAGAAAGGAATGAGCTGTCATACAAGCAGCAGCTCACTGAAAGGTGGACAGAAGACCTGCTCCCCAGGAGACCCTGCATTGGCTTCATTATATTTTAACACATGCAAGTCAGTCCGAATGTTCTGACCTCATTCCTCAAAGGAAAGCTTCTAGATTCATTATCAGCCTTTACGCATACATTCAAGTCAAGTCTTAATTTCCCCAGAACTTCATGCTTAATCATTAAAATTATAAGTGCAATCGGCACACTAAAATTCATTAAAGTAATCTGGGACGATATCTCCTCCTCCTCCTCTTCTCTGACTTTTACTGAAAAGAAGTATTATTCTTTTAGCACAAGGGAAGCACCAGCAGTTAGCAATCAAAGGTGACTGATGGAGGCCATTATTCTGGCAAAATTCAGCTCTCTTCTCAGGACCTGGATTTCCCAGGTGAGGCCATGTCCCCTTGTCCTTCCATCCAAGGAAGGAAAATATATATCTGCACATCCAGAATGTTTTATCTTAACCAGAAACTCAAGGTACAATACATATTATTCTCCCATACTCCCGGGTTAGCTCCATCATGGGCTTTTGAGGTCGGCACACTAAAATTCATGAGGTCGGTTCATTTCAGCAATCCTTTGAATGATCAAAAGTCATCAAAAGAGTTCCATGAGTGCATGAGGATTTGAATCTACAACTGCTTGATCCAACCTCTTACATGTTTGGAGGTTTGCATTGTGCTTTTTTGTTCTGTTTTCCTTTATTATGCTTGACTGGTTTATTTCTAGCAAAGTGTATATGCCATTAATGAGAAACGTGGAAGAGGGTAGAGAACAACATGTTTTGAATTCCTCCCTTCCAAGCCAAGTGACCCTTAAACAGAGCCAACTGTATCTCAGGAAAAGCTGAACCTCTATTATAAAGCAGGCATTCATTTGACGGGCATTTGGACATAGAATTCTCCCACAGTAATGGAACATATAAATCTTATTCAGGTGTGAAGGAAATACACTTATTTCTTCAGTTATTATGTATGCCTAAATAAAAGATAACTTTCTTATTCAAATTCATGGCGGAGGAAAAAAATATATAATATTCTTTCTAACGTTTTTGAGGTCAGAAACAATATGTAAACTATGTGAAATAACTCTCTTTGTTGTTGTTTTAGCCAGAAATCATCCAGAAGCAATCCCAAGAGACAGAGCTACCAGGAGCTAACTTATCACGGTTGGCAGCAGAAGGATTATCATAATCCCCCATGAAACCCCTGGGAGAGAGGTTAAGTGGCTAAACAGTGTCCACATCACATTCTCGACAAATCTGAACTAACCCACTGAATATTAAAAAAAATCTCCAGGGGAGAAACCCTTAAAAAGAGGGACATGTGGTGGATCATTAGCTTCAAGATAACTGATTTGGTGACTTAACGGTCTTGATGGAAGCAACCCTGGGAGCATCACAAAATATCCAAGTTTGGCTGATGATTGGAAATAGCAAGAATCTTGGGAGAGAGGGTGTAGTATACAATTGCTAACTTTTGCCCATTGTCTTATGAACATATCCCTGCTTTTTACAAGGAACAGGATAGCATATTTATGAGATCATTTTCTTGCCCAGTTCAATGAAGGTAGATAAGTAGGACAAGGTTTTACAATTGCCATGGACTTCAGTAAAACCAATCTGTTTTAGTGATTCAAGTCAAAGTGGGATAAAGCTACATGCAACACATAAAGTTGGGCTATGCTTTAGTGCACATATAGCCCATGAAGGGATCTATGGCCCACAGGCAAACCTGCGCCTTTACAGTTTCATTTTCTCAAACCCAATGACAAGCTGTCTAGTTCATTAATCCAAGGTTAGCCTGGATCTTCCTGGTCTGCAAACCTGAAACTCCTGTTTAGCATTTTTACTCTTTAAAAAAGCTAGCCATTATTACAGTACTGGCAGGTCACTATTAACCATGCAGTTACAAACTGAATCGGAGCCTGCATTGTTAGAATTCCTCTTACATACATTGAACATATAAAGGGATTTGTGTGAACCCACCCCATTCTCTCTCTGATATATATAGTTTACTGTTATGTTGCTTCTGCTCGTATTTTATCAGCATTGTAAAATAGCATTTCTCCCCCCCAATTCTTCAATCCCATTTATTTGTGCCATTTTAATTCTAATCTATGTTCATTATTTTGAGGGCAAAATATCAAGCAGGTGGTAGCAGTTACAATATATTGTCCTCTAAACAGTAAGCGGTCTTGTGAAACTCTTCTCTAGCATTTGGATCACCTCAATATATTTACTAAGAAGTCCCAATGGAACTTAAAATCTGATTAAAATCTCAACCTCACTGTGTGTCTTATGAAAGTATACATCTTTGATTTTGGCAAAACGCACTTTCCCACTTGGGTAGCCCTTATTAAATATGTGTTCTTCCTTAGAATAACTCATGAGTTCCTCTTTTCTGTCCTCACAAAGAGGGAAACTAGGCATTCATTATAAAAAAGAAAAGCCATTAAAAACATCACATGGCATATTATAGGTAAGTGTAGAAAGTGTGGATTGGGTTGATTTTCAAAACAATAAGATATTCCCATTTTATAGCACATAAGGGTTCATGTACTACTGGGAATGGAATAAGGATTGAGAACAAGCTATGTTTAAAGTCTGGCCTAATTTAGGCCCCATTTGTAAGCACTGCTATGGACACTCACTTTCCCTTTTTCTTCTTCCCCAGGGAGGATTAAATGAAAAGTGATGCCTCTACCTCCATGAGTGTAGTTAAAATGGGGATATTTTAATACTTGTAATTAGCATGGACATAAAAGCTGGAGCCTACATAAAAAAGTTTCTGGGCTTGATATTTGAAGGAACAACTTTTCTTGTAAATACCTCCTTAAATAGGACATTTCTCCAGGAAAACTGTTTCCCACCATTGGGAACAGTCCATTCTAAGAAGTATGGAGAAATGCCTTGTTGAATATAGTACCCAGATGAGAGACTATCTTCTCCCTTCTCTCTAGAGCAGCATGTTTGGAGTTGAAGGCCACACAACTTTAAGTTGTTCAGGCTGGAAAACTCTGCCCTAGAGATTTAGCTGGCATTCACCACTAACTTAAGCTCTGGTTATTCTTATACCATCATACAAACTCAGTCAAATCTCAGTTTACACTTTGTACTTTCAACTGTGTTGACATAACATATTAATTAGAGAGAGAGGGAGGGAGGGAGGGAGAGACAGAGACAGATAGATAGACAGAGCTTTGACCTCTAAACTTGTCCCAGGTTTTGTAGCAAAACTAGAGAAGAGTGTTAATCTGGCTTGCTAAAGAAGTTACTTCTTTTGCCACCAATGAAAAAAGTAGAGATGAGCAGGTCCAACCATGTTTATGAACAAGTAATTAGGTTATCTCAGAATTCAAAAACTCCACAGGGATTTATCAACATCCCAGGGAATGCTGTAAATTTTTTTAAAAGAGTAGAAGTTTCTGGTTACTGTGGATTTTATTGAAACCGTGTTATTTCCTCCAGCAAATAGCGCTTTTCATACTCTAAAAATTATACTGTCTGCATAAGCAAGTACAGAAGTTACCTACTGCCATGATGGGATGACAGACCAAAGTTACTGTACACAAAGAACCTTACTTCCATTTTTTTTTCTCCTCCTTTGCACACATTAGAATAACAGACATCTGAAAGGCCTTGCTTGTTGCAAGTGAAAAGAAAGTGAACTTGCTACCAGATTCCCTTTGCTATCCTACCTTAATGTTTAGTCTTCACAAGCCCCTCTTCTCTGTGCAACGGCAGGTTTATCACCTTCAGAAAATCATACTCTTGAAGCACAATCTGCTTTTTTTATTTATCCAGGAATTTAAAATCTTGCTAGTGACGTTTTTCATTTCTGCTGCTGCTGTTCAAATTACTGTTTTATCTTTTGGTTTTATTATACTGCTATGCTAAGGAATTGAGAAATGAAAGATGGAATATAAATAAGATAGTGTATAATAAGATTTGTGATACCGGCCAATAAGATTCACTCCAAGGTAAATGTGCATTAGGATTATATTTTAAGACTCTGGATTAATTTAACATGGAATAATTACACCTTTCAATTCTATCCTTAAATTTGCTAACAGAAAGTAGTAGCTTCCACTACACTGTAGAAATCCTCTGGGGGGGGGGAGGAGAAAAGAATTAATCCATTTATATTCTTTTGCCACCTTTGGCTACAAAAAAAGGTAACTGAAGAGATAACTAATCTGTGTTAGGCAATCTAAACACAGAGTGAATTCCTGCATTTTTCAGTGCTTGGTCTTCATTTTCTTTATATCAGGATGGCAACCTAAGCTCTTGGCCCAATTTCATGCAGACCTCAGCCAATTTTGGAAACATCCTGCCAGTCATTCATTCAAGCACTTTTCCTTGCAGGAGTCTGTGAGGCTGGCAGATAATATGGGTACTAGGAAATGTTACCTGAATTTTCCTGTAATTACACATGGAGGAGAAATGTTGAAATAACTATGGATGGAATCCTTGAATTCATTCACTGGAAGAGAGTGAGTCTACCCACTCATTCAGGAGTAAATGAAGCTCATTAACACATATCTAGAAATGGCAGTCTAAGGTCCAAAAAGTCAATGTTTATTGAGGAAAGTCACACTATGAAAGAATACCTGCATCTCCAAATTTTCTTTCTTCACAGGGAACAAAAGAACTTATCTTGTAAATAAAACAGGTTGAAAGGCAGTGCTGCTGCATATTGGGGTTATTAGCACTTAGACTTATATACCGCTTCACAGCGCTTTACAGCCCTCTCTAAGTAGTTTACAGAGTCAGCATATTGGCCTCAACAATCTCGGTCTCCATTTTACCAACTTCAGAAGGATGGAAGGCTGAGTCAACCTTGAGCTGGTCAGGCCTGAACTCCTGGCAATCAGCAGACATAGCTCGCAATAGTGCATTCTAACCACTGCACCATGTTCAACTAGCGAGATGAAAGAAGCCTAGGAAGTGAGTGGAGATACCACTCATCACATTTGCAGACAGAAAGCAATTCTAGGCTGGAAACCTATCAGTATTGCTTGCCTTTTACATCTACATTCCTCAAGAAATCTTCATGGAAATTTTGGTGGAAGGTTGGAGGGCTATGACCGGAGACACAGTAGGTTCAGATCAAACAGCCCCTAGTCATTGAGTTGATGACTGTAAACACTGCTTCATCTCTTGGGAGGAAACATCTACATGCAAGTATTTTAACTGTCCCATTCATCATATTTTGTTCCATAATTCCAGATGCTGTAGTGCTTGGATATGACCTAAATATGATGAATGCTGAAGTGAATTAGACATCACAGATTGGGAAAAAAAACTTCTCCAAGAAGAGGTGTGATTGAAGACCAGGAAGGAGGCATTATGTCTTGTAGGAAAGCAAGGACATACGTAAGTTGTGTCCAAGGAGGATACTTTGTGCTTCAGTGAAGAACTCATAATTGTACCATTTTATATCTGCAAACCAGTATGGAATGGTGTGTGTCCTTGGCTTGCGTTGTCTTCATAATGAAGTTCAGAGAAGCAGCTAGTCTCTACCTTTTGGCATAATGAGGGAGAAACAGGTGATACAATAGACTCCTCTGAGGATGAGAATAGGAATAGATCTTCCCAAAATATTTCCAAACAAGTAGACATCCACATAAGCCAAAAGGGAAGCAACACACCTTACCTTCTTTTGAATCCAGAGACAATTAGAAAGAAGATCAAATAGAAAGTATTTTAAAAAGAGCTCTCTCTCTCTCTCTCTCTCACACACACACACACACACACACAGTCACACATTCTCACTCTCACTCTCTTACTCTTTTTTTTATCCCTTTAAGGAAGACTTGACAAGATTTTCAGAAGTGGTTTGCCATTGTCTTCTCCTTAGGTTTGAGAAAATGGGTCTGGCCCAAAATCTCCCATCTGGATTTATGTCTAAGATAGGAGTAGAAGTCACAATTGTTCTTGTTTCTACAATGTGCCTTTACCCACTATACTAAACTGTTTTTTTCTCCTTAATATACTCTTTGATAAAGTACACATAACATTCTGAAATTTCTGAAATGTACCCAACAATAAACCTCACTAATGAGACTTAGAGAAATGAAAATCCCCACACCAATCTCTGTTCCCCTTGCTGTCTACCTAAAGATTAGGGAGATGCAGCTGAGGCTTCAGAATGCACAATCTTGCGGAACAGTCACGTTTATATAAAACAATTCATTCAGTCCTTTCAACAGGGACAATATGTCACTACTAGGATTGCTTGACAACACAGAGAAAGTGAGATATAGCACATATCTAACTTCTGAACCTTACTGAATGTAGTATAATGCATATACATGCATATTCACTTAACCCCATCACAGATACCTGCCAGGTAATGTGAGTAGAATGGGAGATGGTACTACAAAGTTTGATGGTAGTACATGGAGGTGAGGTCTTCCAATCAGATTCTTGTGCAGATCCCTTCTTTTTTATCCAGCATTGGCAGTTCTCCCTCACTCTCTATCTCAGCTGTTTACTCACTGGATGTTATAAACACTGAGTAGAATTCATCACCTGGCAATTAATTTCAACTTCTTCATTTCACATCACAAGATTCACAAGAAGAATCTTGTCTTTTTCAAGATCAGTGATTCTCATCAAGTCTGGTGTGGCATCAACCTGTTTGCTTGTATGCAGTCTTTGCTTACTTTCAGTTATATCTGCTGTTCTTTGCCTTAGCCTTCTTTGCCTCTGTGTCATGCTATTGAGCCTCAGAGATTTTATATAACATGAACTAGGGGTCTGACACCATACACTGGTGTTAGACTGCAGCACTGGCTGGTCAGCACGCAAAATGATCAGAACCCAGCCTAGATGTGGGGTAAGAGAGTGGCAGCCATAGCTGATCATCTAAAATATGCTAAATGTGTTCTAAGTGGTTCACCATTTCTATCTTTGTCATCCCATCACAATAGATGCCTTTGATAAAGCAAGCAGGCAGGAAGGAGTGTCCCAAAGGGAAGCCTTGTTCTGATGTACACTGTGATAACTATGCACCGTGACCAATGACCATGCCAAGCTGTAGCTATATGACATTTTCGCCCTGCCTAAAGATATAATCTGAATTCCTACTGCTGCCCTAGACTTCTTTGGGAAGGGGGAAGAGTTGTGGATGTGGCTAAGAATCTAGGTGGCTACAGCTAGCCCCATGGTGACTCTCGTATGAGGAGCAAGAAACCCATCCAAATGAATTTCTTACCTCTCATTTGCCTAACTTCTCTAGTGTAAGAGCTCCATTTGCTTTGACATCTTAACGGGCTTTGCTTGACCTCCAGGCTCATTTGAGAAGTCAACATCCTAAACTCTGACCAGTAAAATCTGTTAGAAAGTTTAATTTAACAGCAATCATTAATATTCCCTACAGGCTGTAGTTTATCATTAAGATCCAAAGAATATATTATTCCCCACAGCAGTGAGAAGCAGAGAAGGTCTTTATCCAAAGATAAAGCTACCTTCTATTTTGAAACTACTTCCCGATTTTGTGCTTGCAATGAAAAAGAAAATGAAACCTTGTTTTTGTTTTTGTTAATCAGAAAGGTTTATTGTTATAGAAATGGTTTGTACATACTGTTGTGTAAAAGCAAAAAGTTGTGACTGTAACGTTGTTATCTTCTACTGTGCTAAAGAGATTTGGAAGTTGGTGCCTTTTTCCTTTCTCTTTTTTTTTCTCACACTATCTTTTTTTCTTTTCCCTTCCTCCTTTTCTAATTTTCTATTACTTTTTTTAATTTCTCTTTGTATTTTATATTTTGATAAAACAATAAAATTATTTTAAAAGCCTTGAAAAAAAGAAATTCCTGATAATTTTTTAAAGGGGAGGGAGACAGGGATGAGAACTGCCTTGTTACCAAGTTGAAATGCACAATCCTTCCTTATGTTTCTAAAAAAAAAAGGGACAAGTCCTTTTTAAAAAAAAAAAAAAACCTTAATGTGAACATGCAACAGGCAAGAAGTGCTTGAAAAGTAAGAATTGGCAAAAACTCTGTGTCAGGAGAGTTTCCCTACATTATATAATCAGAGAGCCCAGAGAATTTCACTGACGGTCCTTCTCTCCTGCTATGGCAAAGTCCTTGGCATAAAGAAGTGTGTATCTTGACATCTGACATTGTGCAGAAAATCCATAAGCCTTTCTCTTATACACCAGTATCCTGCACTTCTCCTCATACATAGCATTTTCATGCTTGGGGCATGGGCCATTAGAATTTCTATATAGGCAAAGGTTATAAGGTGTCATGCAGGAAGCTCACGGATAATAATTGTTAGTGGTTCTTGCAAAGCTTGGTGGCTCCAGGAACCTGTACGGGCCCAAACCATGTATCATTATATGTATCATCCAACCCCTAGGAATAACAATAGCCCACAAACCCACAGCCACACTCCACCAGGAATTATCCAGAACCAAAGGCAAGACACAGAAGGATGAAAGAAGCAATGTAATCTGCAAAATCGACTGTAATGATTGCAACAAATTCTACCTGGCACGAACATCACATCAGTTAAAAACCAGGATCCATGAACACTGGCTGGCAGTCAAAGGCCACGATCCCAAATCCTTAATCTCTACCCACCCAAACAACTCCATTTGATTGGAACAACACTAAAATCATTGGCCACACTACAATCCGCTATGCTCGTGAGTACATTGAAGCCTTGCACTCCGCAAACAATTCCATCGACACATTAACCGACAACCAGCCTATGAACCCCTCAGAATTCAAAATCAACCATACAGCCAGTCAGAGACCCTCAACCAACCCATGCAGGCCTCCTCCCGCCAGTTCACCTCCCAATGACTCTGATCTGATGTAGCCTCCCTATCACAAGAGCCTCTCACTGATGACTCACACCTGACCCATCACAAGACCCTCACTCGACACACCCACAACTGAAGTCCTTATAAACAAAACACTGACACTGACATCTCCTAAACTCCATTGAAGATGTTACCTAGCCTGGTAACGAAACGTTCGGAAACCAACCCACAAACTCGGAGAACAAACCTTCACCCTCATACTGCCCATATATCCATTGTAAATTAAGCTTAAAGTCTCAGGGCTACTTGGTTTGATTATCCGACACACACACATACTCACAGAGAAATAAGCAAAAAATGAATTCAACAAGCAGGACAGAAAGCTTTCCCTAAGAACCAGACTCAATCTGCCAGCACTTGGCTATAAAGATTGGCCATAAGCCTTAACAGCTGCAGCAAATAACAGCTTCTTCATTCAGTGCTCTGAATCTGGAGAAGCTTCATATTGCAGGAACCGTCTTTGAGCAGCAGTGCTTAAAACAGCAGCGCTTCTTTTTTTTTCAGTTACACACACCGCTTTTTGTAAATACATGCTTCAAACTTTGCAATGGAGGACAGATGACAAGTGGAGTTCCTCTTATCTGCTTGCCTTTCTTGACCCCATTGCCCACTTCCCTGCTTTCATTTGCTGTAGCAAACCGGGCTGCAGGTGTAGAGCACAAAAAGTGAGGGGGAATGAAACGATGTCAAAACAAGGAAAGAACAAAGTGGCTGGGAGGAGTTTCACTGTGCCTTCTCCAACTGCTTTTGGACTCTCAAAATGATAATTTGGTACTCATGGACACCATCTTCGTTTCCAACCATATAATTTTATATATTTTTTATTCTTTGAATTTAAAATTATAAATAGGAAACTGGCACGCCACAAAATATGGAAACCTTCTCTAGTATTGTATTTGTACAAGAGAGAGAGAGAGAGAGAGAGAGAGAGAGAGAGAGAGAGAGAGAGAGAGAGAGACCCAATACTTTGTTAGGAATCTTTCCACCTGCCTAAGAAACAGAGAGAGAGAGAGACCGACAAAGAGAGAGACAGAGAGAGACAGAGACAGAGAGAGAGAGGAAGGTCAACTTATGACCACAATAGAGCCCAAATTTTCTGTTGCTAAGCGAGACAGTTGTCAAGTGAATTCTGACCCATTTTACAACCTTTCTCGTCACAGTATTTTAAGTGAAGCACTGCAGTTGTTAAGTTAGTAAATGAATCTGGTTTCCCCACTGACTTTGCTTGTCACATAAGGTGATCACTTGACCTTGGGACATTGCAACCGTCCTAAATATAAGTCAATTGCCAAGCATCTGAATTTTGATCATGTGACCACGGGGATGCTGCAATGGTGTGAAAAATGGTCATCAGTCACTTTTTTCAGTGCAGTTGTAACTTCAAATGGTCACTAAATGAGTTGTTTTAAGTCGAGGACTACCTGTATTGTGAAATGCTAGAGAGCATCCTGGAGAAGTAGAGATGTGATAAGGAGCAACCGCTCTGATCTGACCGGACGGACTCTGCACATGCCTCTCCTCACCAGTCAGTTTGTGACAGTTCTCATGGTGTCCACTACTCCCAAAAGCTTTACATCTCCACATATATCCAGCAGCTACCCTAAGAGATGTCCATCTAGACTTTAATTTAAACATCCCTTTAAAAAGTGATGAATGATAAACTGGAATTTTTGTAGTTAACAGGGAAGTGGTAGTACACAGGAAGAAAAGTCTGCATTCAGTCCCTGTCATTTCTATGCCTGAAATCCTGAAAAGTCACTCCAGTTGGTGCAGCTTAAAGAACCACTAATCTGGTTTAGTATTAGGCAACTTCCTATGTTCCTAAAATATCAGGAAACTTACCCTGATTCAGAAACATGTTGATACTATGTTGAATTACCCAATTAAAGCAGGCTTCACAGATTGGAAATTAGTGTGTGGAATTCTAGTTTGGGATCAATAAACCAATAAACAGACAGACAGGCAGAATTGATAATGTTCTTCAAGGTTCTTATCAAGAACCATCCAATTATTAGACATTCCAAAAAGAGCTATAAACATTTTAGGCATACTTTTTAGATCGAATAACACAATAGAATAGAATAGAATAGAATAGAATAGAATAGAATAGAATAGAATAGAATAGAATAGAATAGAATAGAATAGAATAGAATAGAATAGAATAGAATAGAATAGAATAGAATAGAATAGAATAGAATAGAATAGAATAGAATAGAATAGAATAGAATAGAATAGAATAGAATAGAATAGAGCTGGAAGGGACCTTGGAGGTCTTCTAGTCCAGATTTTTTTTTCCATAGTTTAGGATTATTTATTTGTGTATTGATAAGATTGGTGACTCCTTCATGGATTACTGCCTTGTCGTGGCAAAGGGGCTTGCATAACTCAATGAAGCTATGAGCTATGCCGTGCAGGGCCACCCAAGATGGACAGGTCATAGCAGAGAGTTCTGAGAAAATGTGATCCACTGGAGAAGGAAATGGCAACCCACTCCAGTATCTTTGCGATGAAAACCCCATGGACAGTACTAAAAGGCAAAAAGATATGACGCTGGAAGATGAGCCCCTCAAGTCAGAAGGTGTCCAATATGCTACTGGGGAAGAGCAGAGGACTAGTACTAGTAGCGCCAGAAAGAGTGAAGCGACTGGGCCAAAGCCGAAAGGATGCTCAGCTGTGGATGCATCTGGTGGTGAAATGAAAGTCCGATGCTGTAAAGATTTTTTCTCCATAGGAACCTGGAATGTAAGATCCATGAATCAAGGCAAACTGGATGTGGTCAAACAAGAGATGACAAGACTGAACATCGACATCTTAGGAATCAGCGAACTAAAATGGACAGGAATGGGTGAATTTAATACAGAGGACCATCAGGTATACTACTGCGGGCAAGAATCCCTCAGAAGAAATGGAGTAGCCTTCATAGTAAATAAAAGAGTAAGAAAGGACTCAAATGTCTATATACCAATGCACAGAGTATGAACAGCAAACAAGGTGAATTAGAAATTCAGGCTAATGAGGGCAGATATGATATTGTTGCCATTACAGAAACATGGTGGGATGAAACCCACAAATGGAACACAAGGCTAGAGGGATTTAAATTATTTAAAAGAAACAGACCAAATAAAAGAGGAGGTGGAGTTGCTCTATATGTAAGAAATAACTACATCTCTACAGAACTAGAGCACAACAATGATGAAAACTGTCTTGAATGCATTTGGGTCAATATAAAAGGGGGGGAAAATGACATTGCCATAGGTGTATACTACAGGCCACCCAACCAAACAGAGGAAATAGATGAACTTTTTGCTAGTCAGCTAACTAAGGTATGTAGGAAGCACATCACAATAGTAATGGGGGACTTTAACTACCCTGACATCAACTGGGAGACAAACTCTGCACCAAGTGGAAGATCAAACAGATTCCTTGCAAACCTAGCAGACAACTTTGTCTCCCAAAAAGTAGAGAAGGGAACTAAGGGATTAGCCATATTGGACCTAATTCTCACTAACAGGGATGAAATGATAGAAGGTGTTGAAGCAACAGGAACTTTGGGAGGAAGTGATCATGCAATATTGGAATTCAACATTATGGAAGCACAAGCAATAGAACACAGTCAAACTAGAGTCTTGGACTTTAAGAGAGCTAATTTCAATAAACTTAGAGAGGGTTTGGGAAGGATTCCATGGATGAGAATCCTCAAGGGGAAAACAACTCAAAGACGCTTGGAAATTTTGAATAGAAAAAAAGTGAGATAATAAAAGCCCAGTCTAGCACATACCAACAAAGAGGAAAATTACAAGCCTCAAAAGAAACCAGCATGGCTGCATAAAGAACTCTCTGATAAATTGAAAGATAAAAGGGACAAGTATAGAAAGTGGAAAGAGGGGCACATAACTAAGACAGAATATCAGCAAATAGCCGAGCCTGCAAAGATGAAGTGAGGAAAGCTAAGGCTCATAATGAACTAAGGCTTGCGACCAAAGTCAAAAATAACAAAAAAAGCTTCTTTCAACATGTAAAAAACAAGAAAAAAGTGAAGGAAATGATTGGTCCACTAGTGGGTGAAAGTGGCAAAAAGGTGACAAGCAACAGGGAGAAAGCAGAACTATTTAACTCATTTTTTGCATCTGTCTTTACACAAAGGGAAAAAACAGACCAACCTACCAAAAATAGTGCCATAAAAAACAGAATAGAAATGCAAGTTAAGATAGGCAAGAAAACGGTAAGTGAGCACCTGTCCAGCCTAGATGAGTTCAAATCACCAGGACCAGATGGATTACACCACAGGGTTCTCAAGGAACTGGCAGATGTGATCTCAGAACCATTGAACTATATTTTTCAAAGATCCTGGAGCACTGGGGAATTACCGGAGGACTGGAAAAGAGCTGATGTAGTTCCATCTTCAAAAAAGGGAAAAAAATGGACCCAGGAAATTACAGACCTATCAGCCTGACCTCAATACCTGGGAAGATTCTGGAAAAGATAATCAAACAACGAATCAGCGAACACCTAGAGGCAAACAAAATCACTACTAAAAGCCAACATGGGTTTGTCAAAAACAGATCATGCCAGACAAACCTTTGCATTCTTTGACCAAGTGACAAAATTAGTGGATCAGAGGAATGCTGTGGATATAATTTACTTGGACTTCAGTAAGGCATTTGATAAAGTAGATCACAACCTACTACTTGATAAATAGAAAAATGTGGGTTAGACAGCATCACCACCAGATGGATTCGTAGCTGGCTGACCGGCCGTACTCAGCGTGTGGTCCTCAATGGAACCGCATCTACATGGAGGGAAGTGTGCAGTGGGGTGCCCCAGGGCTCTGTCCTGGGGCCAGTGCTCTTCAACATCTTCATCAACGATTTGGACGAGGGGATAGATGGGGAACTCATCAAATTTGCGGATGACACCAAGCTGGCAGGAATAGCCAACACTCCAGAAGACAGGCTTAAGATACAGGAGGACCTGGACAGACTTGAACATTGGGCGCTATCTAACAAAATGAAATTCAATGGTGAAAAAAGTAAGGTTCTACATTTAGGCAAGAAAAACAAATGTACAGGTATAGTATAGGGGTACCTTGCTCAATAGTAGTAACTGTGAGAGGGATCTCGGAGTCCTAGTGGACAATCACTTAAATATGAGCCAGCAGTGTGCTGCAGCTGCCAAAAAAGCCAACACAGTGCTGGGCTGCATTAACAGAGGGATAGAATCAAGATCACGTGAAGTATTAATACCACTTTACAATGCCTTGGTAAGGCCACACTTGGAATACTGCATCCAGTTTTGGTCACCACGATGTAAAAAAGATGTTGAGACTCTAGAAAGAGTGCAGAGAAGGCAACAAAGATGATTAGGGGACTGGAGGCTAAAGCATATCAAGAACGTTTGCTGGAATTGGGTATGTCTAGTTTAATGAAAAGAAGGACTAGGGGTGACATGATAGCAGTATTCCAATATCTCAGGGGCTGCCACAAAGAAGAGGGAGTCAAGCTATTCTCCAAGGCGCCTGAGGGCAGGACAAGAAGTAATGGATGGAAACTAGTCAAGGAAAGAAGCAACCTGGAACTGAGGAGAAACTTCCTGACAGTTAGAACAATTAACCAGTGGAACAACCTGCCTCCAGAAGCGGTGAATGCTCCAACACTGGAAGTTTTTAAGAAGAGACTGGACAGCCATTTGTCTGAAATGGTATAGGGTTTCCTGCCTGAGCAGGGGGTTGGACTCGATGACCTCCAAGGTCCCTTCCAACTTTATTATTATATTATTATTATTATAAAAGCAATACTGGGATACATCCCCAAAATGACAGAATGATCTCAGTGCGAATCCAAGGCAAGCCATTCAATATCACAGTAATCCAAGTCTATGCCCCAACCACTGGTGCTGAAGAGGATGAAATTGACCGGTTCTATGAAGCCCTACAGCACCTTATAGAATCAACACCAAAAAATGATGTCCTTATCATCATGGGGGATTGGAATGCTAAAGTAGGAAGCCAAAAGATAAACGGAATAACAGGCAAGTTTGGCCTTGGAGTACAAAATGAAGCAGGGCACAGCTGATAGAATTTTGTCAAGAGAACGATGGTCATAGCAAACACTCTTTTCCAACAACCCAAGAGACGTCTCTACACATGGACATCACCAGACGGTCAACACAGAAATCAGATTGACTATGTGCTCTGCAGCCAAAGATGGAGAAGCTCTATACAGTCAGTAAAAACAAGACCAGGAGCTGACTGTGGCTCAGATCATGAGCTTCTCGTTGCAAAATTTAGGCTTAAATTGAAGAAAGTAGGGAAAAACACTAGGCCACTCAAGTATGAACTAAATCATATCCCTGATGAATATACAGTAGAGGTGACAAATAGATTTAAGGAATTAGATCTGATAGACAGAGTGCCTGAAGAACTATGGATGGAGGTTCGCAACATTGTACAAGAGGTAGCAACTAAAACCATCCCCAAAGAAAAAGAAATGCAAGAAAGCAAAATGGCTGTCTGAGGAAGCTTTGCAAATAGCTGAGGAAAGAAGGGAAATGAAAGGCAAGGGAGAAAGAGAAAGATACACCCAATTGAATGCAGAATTCCAGAGAATAGCTAGAAGAGATAAGAATGCCCTCTTAAATGAACAGTGCAAAGAAATAGAAGAGAACAATAGAATAGGGAGTACCAGAGATCTCTTCAAGAAAATTGGAGATACGAAGGGAACGTTTCATGCAAAGATGGGCATGATAAAGGACCAAAATGGCAGGGACCTAACAGAGGCAGAAGAGATTAAGAAGAGGTGGCAAAATTACACAGAAGAACTATACAAGAACGAGCTTAGCATCCCTGATAACCACGATGGGGTGGTCACTGACCTCGAGCCAGACATCCTAAATGTGAAGTGAAATGGGCCTTAGGAAAGCTGAGCAACAACAAAGCTAGTGGAGGTGACAGTATTCCAGCTGAGCTATTCAAAATCTTAAAAGATGATGCAGTAAAAGTGCTACACTCAATTTGCCAGCAAATTTGGAAAACTCAACAGTGGCCACAGGATTGGAAAAGGTCAGGTTACATTCCAATTCCAAAGAAAGGCAATGCCAAAGAATGTTCAAACTATCGCACCATTGCACTCATTTCACATGCTAGTAAAGTTATGCTTAAAATCCTACAAGCTAGACTCCAGCAGTATGTGGATCAAGAACTTCCAGAAGTACAGGCAGGATTTCGAAGAGGCAGAGGAACTTGAGATCAAATTGCCAACATACACTGGATCATGGAGAAAGCTAGGGAGTTCCAGAAAAACATCTACTTCTGCTTCATTGACTATGCTAAAGCCTTTGATTGTGTGGATCACAACAAATTGTGGCAAGTTCTTAAAGAGATGGGAGTACCAGACCATCTTATTTGTCTCTTGAGAAACCTATATGCGAGTCAAGAAGCAACAGTGTGAACTGGACACAGAACCACTGATTGGTTCAAAATTGGGAAAGGAGTCCGGCAAGGCTGTATTCTGTCACCCTGCCTATTTAACTTATATGCAGAGCACATCATGAGAAAGGCAGGGCTAGATGAATCAAAAGTTGGAATTAAGATTGCCAGGAGAAATATCAACAACCTAAGATATGCAGATGATACCACTCTAATGGCAGAAAGTGAAGAGGAACTAAAGAGCGTCTTGATGCGGGTGAAGAAGGAGAGTGCAAACATTGGCTTGAAACTCAACATTAAGAAAACCAAGATCATGGCATCCGGCCCTCTCAATTCCTGGCAAATAGATGGGGAAGAAATGGAGGTAGTGACAGATTTTATCTTCCTGGGCTCCAAGATCACCACAGATAGGGACTGCAGCCAAGAAATTAAAAGACGCTTGCTCCTGGGGAGGAAAGCTATGGCAAATTTAGACAGCATACTAAAAAGCAGAGACATCACCCTGCCAACAAAAGTATGTATAGTCAAGGCCATGGTTTTCCCAGTTGCAATGTATGGCTGTGAAAGTTGGACCATAAGAAAGGCTGAGCGCCAAAGAATTGAGGCCTTTGAACTATGGTGCTGGAGAAGACTCCTGCGAGTTCCTTGGACTGCAAGGCGTTCAAATCGGTCAGTCCTAGAGGAGATCAACCCTGACTGCTCTTTAGAAGGCCAGATCCTGAAGTTGAAACTCAAGTACTTTGTTGAGGTTTTGGAAAAAGCGCAGAGAAGAACAAAAAAGATGATTGGCAGGCTAAACCATATGATGAACGATTGCAGGAATTGGGTATGTCTAAGTTTAAGGATAGTGACAGATTTTATCTTCCTGGGCTCCAAGATCACCGCAGATGGGGACTGCAGCCAAGAAATTAGAAGACGCTTGCTCCTGGGGAGGAAAGCTATGGCAAATCTAGACAGCATAGTAAAAAGCAGAGACGTCACCCTGCCAACAAAAGTGCGCATAGTCAAGGCCATGCTGGAGAAGACTCCTGCGAGTCCCTTGGACTGCAAGGCCATCAAACCGGTCACTCCTAGAGGAGATCAACCCTGACTGCTCTTTAGAAGGCCAGATCCTGAAGTTGAAACTCAAGTACTTTGGCCACCTAATGAGAAGGAAGGACTCACTGGAGAAGAGCCTGATGCTGGGAAAGATGGAGGGCAAGAGAAGAAGGGGACGACAGAGAAGGAGGTGGCTGGATGGAGTCACTCAAGCAGTAGGTGTGAGCTTAAACGGACTCCAGAAGATGGTAGAGGACAGGAAGGCCTGGAGGAACATTGTCCATGGGGTCGCGATGGGTCGGACACGACTTCGCAACTAACAACAACAAAAAGATTGGTGACTGCTGAATCCACAGCAACCTGGGTTCACTGTGACTTACAATCCATTATAAAATATAAATCATCAAGATCACCAACATAAATGAAACATTTATGTAGACCAAGGTAAATATAAACATCTAAAATGCTGCCATACTTTTACTCTATATTAAAAAACCCATAATAAGCTCAAAAACCTTTCAGTAGCTTCAATGATATCTTCAATGACACCTTAAATGACATCTTTTCCTTGGAGCAGCTTTATTTATTTATATTTACTTATAATGCTTCAGTCAAGAGACTTTGGGCAATTTACATTCCACTTGTAATAACATTAAAAACCATATAAATAACAAACATCAGGCAGCAGCAAAGACCCAAGGCATACTGCTCCAACAACAGTAAAGGATATCTATACTTTGGGAGTAATTCTTCATTGCATCTTTTCCCCAGCCAATCACCTGAAGAGCCAGAGACATCAAAGCATTTCATACACTTAATATGTGGAATAAGGAATAAGGCTCCAAAGAAAATAAAATATCATCAAGGGGACACAAGAAAGTGATTCCTTAACTGAGGGATGGTGAACATGGTATCTCCTACTTTAAGACAGCCAACCTTTAAGCAACATATAGTTCAAAGATGACAACCAGCACCTTAAATTGCATCCATAAACTACTTGGTAGCCAACAATGCTCCCACAATGGGGATGTTACATGGGCAAATTTCAATGCACTCATAACTCCCCAAACCAATCACATCCTGCATCCTGAACTTTCCACATGTTCTTCAAGGGCAACCCCATAAACCAAACATTAGTTTCTATTGGAATACTTAAAACAGAAGAGGGAACCAAACTGAAAGATTAAATGATGGAAATACATTTGGTTAGGTGGCAGCATCAAGCTGAGATTGACTAATCTTAAAAAAAAAAGTTAAGTAGGATCTATCCTAGTTAGTTCTTAGATAAGAGACCATCATGAATTTTGACAGCTGATAACCACCATACCTATTATTGTTCACATTTCCGTAAAGATTCAAAATACCATTATACAGTCTAGACCAGGGGTAGGCAACCTTGCTGGCTCAGGAATTCTGAGAGTTGAAGTCCACGAGTCATAAAAGAGCCAAGGTTGCCTACCCCTGGTCTAGACAATTTCTCTGGTGACAGATACCATTATATCATTTTATAAAACTTCTCCTTAAGGCTAGAACATAGTGTAAATCTTTTCAACTACATATTTTCCCATTGATCCATTTGTATATTGTAACCAAAATTTTTAGCCCATTTTCTCATACGTTCAACTTGTTCTGCTGTCTTACATTTCATCAAAGTTTATACATTTTAGCAATAACATGTTCGTCATTTTTATATACTTCTATTTCAAACTAAGCCTTGCATTGTTCAAAACTATAAAACCTTTTGTCCACTTTAAATGTTTCTGATAATTGTTCAGAAGGAGCCATTGACAAGAACATCCTTCTGTTGTCAAATCTTCTCTTGATTTTAATTTTACAATCCCCATTAGAAAATTCTAATACATCCCAATGAGTTAACCATTTATGTTTATTTATCATTTCTCATCTATAAAATGCTTCTTGTGCTGCTGAAAAGATCTTTTTGGGCGCAACCTAGATTTATATTTATTCCATACTGTAAGAATGACCTACCTTACATAATGATTTTTGAAATCTACATTAATCTTAACTTTGTCATACCCTGAATATTCGTGCCGTCCAAATCTCAGATCATGTCTTTCTAACTCCAATAACTTTCTGTTTCTTAACAACACCCATTTTCACCAAATTAACCAGCAGGCAGCAAAATAGAATTTCAAATCTAGTAGACCCAATCCTCCTCTTTCCTTTGTTTCTTGTACCACCCTATATTTATCTCAGATTTCATCCACTGCCATACAAATTTAGATATATCCTTCTGCCATTGTTTAAATGGTACATCAGTTGTCAAAACAGGTATTGTCTGAAACAAAAATAACATTCTAGGTAAAACATTCATTTTAATCACAGAAATTCTCCTCAATAATGACAATTGTATTTTATCCTTTCTTAACTTATCTTTTTTAACTTCATTCCATGTATTAACAGAGTTATTTTGAAATAACATACAATTAATATTTGTCATAGTCATGCCCAAGTATTTTGCCTTCTTCTCAATCTTAAAATCCATTTTATTCATCAGTTCTGTTTGATTGGTATCTTTATATCTTTATCTGATATATTATTTTTGTTAACATCTTTGTCTTATTTGCTAGTCTTGAAACCTGATAGTGCCCCAAATTCTCAAATTCTTTTAATTTACTCATTAAAGGTTTGATTCCCTTTAAAGAATCTGTGCAAACTAAAACCAAGTCATCTGCAAAAGCTTTTAACTCATATGTCTCTTTTTTTAATCTTTGTACCCACAATCCTCTCATCTTGTTTTATGTCTCTATTCAACATTTCAAGAAATAAAATAAACAGAACACAGGAGAAATTGTTGTACACTAGTAATCAATATTTGATAATGATGCTAGTCTCTAGTTTCTTGCTAAAGTCATATCTTGTCCCTCTTGGTTACTACTTTAATTTTAATTTAATTTTGGTTTCCTAATATAGATGCTATATTAGTATCTTTCCACGTCTTTAGCCCTGTAAAATAGAGTTCTTCATGCTTTGCAGAGTTTGTAAAAGTTCGTCCTCAAAACAATTACAATACAAATCCAATAACCAATCTGATCCAGACACTTTTTCTAATTCACTTTTTTTAATAGCTTTTGAAACTTCTCTTGGTGTCATAGATTCATTCACAATTTTCCTGTACTCTTCTGTAATCCTCAGTAAATTTTGTCTTCTGAGATAATCATTTATTTTCTCCACTGTAATACTGCATCTTCTATACGAAGAATAATATTGAAAAAATGTTTTTGTATAGCCACATTGTGGCTATACAAGATAATACAGTATCTCCCTCTTGCAATTTTAATATCATTTTTTATCTTCATAATTTACATGCTAATGATTTCCCTGATTTATTCACAAATTCAAAAAATTTTCCTAATTGCTTCCATTCTCTATCAATGAGTTTCAGGACTTGGAAGCAATTCCTGATGTTCTCCCTGAAAATGGTTAGTGTATGTTAAAATCGTATTGTGGAAGCTTACTGGCCTTCTTCTTTGGCTTAAATTGGAGTCTGCCCTTGAGCAGTTTACAATCTGTTCCACAATCAGCACCTGATCATGTCCTTGATGCTATAATTGGCAATATCTCACATTTAGATTTTAAATGGGGCATTTTCCCTACATTGTGCTACAGATATACTCTCCATCAACTGTGAATTTTGCTTTTTCCATTGCAGCACCTATTTTAAGGGCAATTCACCCCTCAACGTGAAGCTAACCCTCTCCTTTATACAGTTTAGGGGAGACTTAAAATAATTATTTTTAACCAACTCAGGTAGTGTTGTTAGACTCTAAAATCTTTTAGACTTTTACCTTTAATCGTTTTTCTTGCACATGATTATTTTGCCATTAATAGGGGTGAGGTTTTTGTGGGGGGGTATTCACAGAAACAGAGAAATAGAGATACATTATTTGCTCAGTAAAAATAAACGTATTTATATTTACCCACAAGATTAATACTGACTGGATCTCATGACATGACCAAGATGTCATCTTTCTGTGATCACAAAGTTTTCTGAACCATTTCCAGTTTCCAAGTCTTCATTCCAATATTACAGTTATGAATACCTTCCATACTCCTTCATATTTCCCTCTGACTCATTTATGATATTATTCCATCTCTGAAATAATTTGTACATTTTGAGTGATTCATGCCCGGGAATCATTACATTCAACTAATGTGAAGTGCCCCTTTCTTAGCTCAGTATGACACAGTTAATTGACATTGCCAACATTCCATCTCAATTACGGGTAGCATCTAAACTTTGCAAGCATCCTTTCACTGATTACTACTCTTATTAAAGGGAAACCAAGAAGCATACAAAAAGCTACAGAGTGATGCAACTACAAAAAAATAAACTTGATTTTTAGAGTATGTTAAAAAGAACTATAATTTCCAAATCATGAGAAGTAATAGTTCCACTTCATTTTGCATGAGTCACTTCTGAGTGCCATATTTTAAAAAGTATGAACCAGAAAAGGTTCAAAGAAGGGCAAGAAAATGAACATAATAATAGCTATGGAACATCAGCACTGCGTGGAACAGTTGATGGGAGAGATTTGTGCTTTCCCTGATAAAACTGGGAGTGGATGACAATGCTAAAATTTTCTAAAGCATTTAAAGAGTTTCATACAGAAAAATGGAAGATTGGTTTGGCAATACAATCATGGAACAAATTTCTGGAAACAAGACTTCCATGTCTTCAATTATAAACTAGAGAGACATCTCTTGATGATGTTGCAACTTAGCCTTCCCCAATTTGGTCCTCTCTAAAACTCATTAGGGTTGCAACTTCCACTGTTCCTCAATACCAACACTCTTGGCAACAAATTTGGGAAATCTGGATTTCCCGCATCAGTCAGGGAATTGATGGTATACATCTTTCCCTTCTAGTAATCTAACTTTATGATGTCTCTAGTAGAAGTCCTTAGCAGCTATGGTATTTCAACAGTGCTAAGGTGGACTCTAAGCTGAAACTAAGTACCAGTCAGTGAACAGCTACATTTGTAAAATTGTATTATTTGGTGCAATGAAATGATCTTTATGTAAAAATTGAAAAATGTCTTTCTCATTTTCCATTTCCTCTTCATGGTGTGCCACTACTACAAATGAAAAGCTAATGCACTACTAAAATAGAAAAAGAAAGAAAGGAAACTGATGATCTTCTCAATATACTGGTCTCAAAATCAAAAATGTTTCTAATGTGAATTGGAAACTCTTGGAAGCATGAGTCATCTACTGCTATGTTTTTGGATGCTTGTTTTCTTGGTTGCTCTATTCTTGATATTTGGCATGTCATTACCCCTCAGTTAATGGAAAATGCCTTCTGAAAAGCAAGAACTTTAAAAACGTATGAAATATCATCAAGGTACATGACTGAAACCTCTACAACCTGCTCTAGTTACTTCTTGAAAATCACAGGAGTTCAATAGGAAGTTGGTGACTTTGATTCTGATGCTGTAATAATAAGATATCTGCAATTATGATAGAAGCAATAAAGGTGATCCAAGTGTAATTGTCACCTCCATACACAATAGACCATCCCTCTACATCAGGGGTATCAAACTCGCAACATCACATGACGTGTCGCGACGTATCGTGACTTTTTTCCATTGCCGGCAATGGGGTGGGCGCGGTTTCGGCATGATGCATCTGTCCCACGGGCCGGCAGTTTGACACCCCTGCTCTACATGCAGAGCACATGCATAATGCATCCAAAAATCAATACAGATACTGTCAGGCATGAAGAACTAGAATGACACCATGAGCTGATCAAAGTTACTTTTTTTATTGTTGCATGCCTATTTACAAGAATCTCATCAGTCAGACTGCATTCTCTTGGGAACAGTCAAATAAAACTTCAGGGATGCTGGGGAGGTAAGATCTTCCTGCTGTGCATGGATTCTAAAACTTAGCCACACCTCCCCACTCTAACTAGAGATTCCACCACAGATACCAAGGTATAGACAAAAACCAAGTTTCTGACAGATTCCACCTGCTTCTGCTAAATAGTAAGTAGTATGAGCCAGTTTGGAGTAGTGCTGAAGACACTAGTCCCACCTCAGGCATGAAAGATGGCTGGGTGACTTTGGGCCAGTCACTCTCAACTCAATTCACTTCACAGGGTTATTGTTGGGGGCAAAAATAGGAGGAGGAAGGAGTATTAGGTATGTTTGCCACCTTGAATAATTTATAAAAAAATGATAAAGGCAGGGAGAGAAGGAGAGGGAGAGAGGGAGAGGGAGAGGGAGAAGGAGAGAGAGAGAGAGAGAGAGAGAGTAAATAAGAATATTTCCAGGTTTTCCTACATTTTGCCACAGTAAAAGATCAAACTGCTTCCAGATGAGGTTGTTAGTGTGAAATCATACTATTTCATTTGTGGAATTTTACTGGAGGTAAAGTCCAAATTGTCATTTTCCACATGTAGTCCTTTTATGGTTTCCCACTACTTGCTTCCCTCATTTTTCTTACCAAGCAGAAATGCATTAAAGAACAAAAGTAAAATGGTGGTGCCATACCTTATGATTCATCGTGCTGGGAACTCCTTCTCTATCAGCAGCTATTTTGTCTGCCATCCTGAACAAAAGCAGTCCTAGATTTCCATGGATGGGAAGGGCTTTGCAGTTTTCTCTGTGAAAATGAAACTCCAGATCCATTCCATGGAAGAGGCTTTGTGTGTGAAATCAAGCATCTTCCCATCATATTATTTAGCTAATTTCAATGTTGAAAGAGTCCCTGCTCTGCCTGGCCTTCAAGAAGCACTATTATTTTACCTCCCTGGCAATCATTTCCAATTGTTTAACTAAAGCAGCCATCTGCCTAACATTTTTGACATATAAATGGTTATTACTCTGATAATTTTCTCTGATACATAAGGGTTTTTTTCAATGTTCTTTGAGGCTAATTCTGATGTATCATTTCATCTTTGTTAATTAATATTGAAAGTCATCCTAGGGTCAGGTTGCTCAGAGCATTCAGGCTAACAAAAAAAATGCTGCTTCATCTGAAGACATTCAAGTTATTATTCTCCACACACTCTCCAGCCATGGCAAACTACCCCAGCCTCCTAGCCTGAAGTGGGGAGAATAATCAAAGAAACCCTACCACCTTTTTTAAAAAAACAAAAATTAAAAATTAAGAAGCTGCAACTTCTCCAGAATGGACAACCACTACTTTGTAAGTTTCATGAGCTTCCAGTAGGCTTTTGGATGCAAATCAATATGCTGGTTACAACCTATAAGGTCCTTCATGGCACAAGGCCAGGTTATTTATGGGACTCCAATTATTTCTGCTCATCCCACAAGATCCAACAGGGAGGGTAAGGTCAAGTTCTCCTCTATTAAATGCCATTAGATGGGACCCAGGAGACATACCTTGGGTGGCTGTAAGGGCACCTGCCCCATTGAACAACCTCAACTCTGCTGGCTTTTTGTAAGATATTGAAGACTTGGATAGTCTCTCAAGCATTGGGGCCAAGGCATCAGGTGAGCGCATATTTAAGGAGAGATGTCGTAGATTTTTAGTGTACATCTGATATTTTGCTTGTTGTTGTTGTTGTTAATCTGAAGTTAATTGCTGAAATTGCATTTGTGAATTGGGCACTCATAAACATTGGATATATAAATAAACAAAGTCAAAAGAATAATTTGAGGCTTAATGTTTCCTCTCAGGGAAAAATTTGAATCTATCAGAATATTTTATATATTCATCATTCCTGTTCAAAAATGAGAAATTCCTTGGGATTGGGAGGGCAATTTTGCTCTATTCATGTGAGATCTAAGACTATTTGTCTTGCCTCACATTGTCTCATGTGTATGTGTATGTAAGATTACAACTCAGCTCAGTCAATGACCTTCCCCTTACTCTTTTACTTTGTCCCACAAACTTATTTTAAGGTCTAGAATCAATGAAATTTCTCTTAAATTCTGTTCATGCTGCATTCGTATATGTGTTCATTCTTGCTGACTACCGTGCATTTTTAATTTAGTTCAGAAAGAAAAAATATAGTGGACATGATTTTGGACAAGATCTCCTTTGAGCTGAGCTTAATTCTATGGCTTTAAAGAAACATTGTCAGTTTCTCTAGCTATTCATGAAAGCCATTTGCCATTGTCCTCCAAGATTTTTTTTAATTTCCCGGTCCAGCCTACAGCCCTGGTATTACCTGGTGGTTTCCCATAGTAGTAATGAGTAGACTCCAACCTTCCTAAGCTCCTGAGTCTAGATAAGGTTAACTAAGTCATTAGTACCCACGTATAGTATGCTATTACAAGATCAATGGGATGGAAAGTCAGTTCCTTAGTATCTTGAATAAATTAGTACTTAGACCTAAATCAACCAATAATGAGAGTAGAAATTGGACTGCGAGAATTGTGAACTATTACTTTCACACAAAAGTTTGATTAGGCAAAAAAAGAGAGAGAAAAACCAGTAGTCAATTACAGAGAGGGATAAAAAGGGTGGGATGAGTAGAGGAATATCTTTTTTGAAGTTCCAAAAATATTTCATACCATACTATTGAAATTAAAATTAACATTACAACTGCCAACCTAGACAATATTCACATTCAGATAACGTATTAGCTATGCCAGCAAACCATATTAAATAATCATGTATAGGTGAGTAATTAGCTCAGCTGTCAAGCAATGTTAAAAACCTATACAAGAAAGACAAATGAATTGTTCAAGTTAATATATCTGAGAATTCAATGAAAAGCTAAGAATATCTCTAGGAATAACTCTTCACCTGTACATAAACAAGTTTAAAAAAACACTCACTGAGAAGTGGTTAGGTTAGTTTATATCTCAGTGTTCAAGGGTAGCATCTTAGATATCTTTGAAAGCAACAACAAGAGTAACCTAACAAGGATGTAAAACCATAGTTTAATTTCTCTTTTAAGAAGGAGGCTCATAAATTTGCAAAATTAGGTATTTTCTGCAATTGCTCTTTAAAATACAACTTTTCATAAGCTCCACAGATTGCTTGTTTGTTTTTGTATGTGCAGATGAATATCTACATGCTTTCATGCAACTAAGAATGCCATGATTTCTAGCAAGACCAGACTAATCAACAAGGTTACAATCCTTGATCCATTTATCCTGGTATATTCCCTTACATAATAAACAACTCAGTTTATAACTTTCATTTTATATTGATTTCAAGGAAAGAAAAGTGATAAGCCAGTGATTTGCCTCAAGGCTACCAATGTCAGCAAGAGCAAAGAAAAATAGCAAAAGCTTTGAACAATCACAGTTTATGTGGACTTAGGCTAATTAGTCAAATAAAGCATGTTCAAATCCCGGTTCCCTTTCAATTAGCTGAGTTCTCTTGAAGAGGTCAGCTCAAATGATCAGAGGGCAAGAACTATACCCTTAGGAGCCAAAAGGTTATACAGGCTGGAGAGTTAACTTAACCATCATACTCATTTCTTAGGGTTTTTCTACTCTAATGAAGATCTGTGAGTCTAGTTGTTGTGGTTTGCATGCCATAGTTTGTGGCTTAACCAATATGATTTGTTCAAAATAGGCAGAAAAAAAATATAGTTCAAAGCAAGTTTGGTAAAGGGGGACATAATAAAGATGCATAAAATGATACGTTGTGGAGAAAGTGAGTAACAGGTAGAGTTGGTGCTATCTGATGCAATTAAATGAAGAAAGATTCAGAAGAGATTAAAGAAAGTGTTCTTCACACTGCACACATTTTGAACTGTGGTATTCATTTCCAAGGTGCAGGGATGGCTGTCAAATTGCACAGCGTTAAAAGTAGACTTTGGAAAAAAAAATGATTATTTGTTACAAGGGTTATATGGGCTTATTTACTTCTTGGGATGTTAATTTTCAACTTATCTGCCATCATTTTGGAAACAAAGCATAGTCTGCTTCTGAAGTGTTCCAGAGACGTTTTGCAGTTGTTTGACTTATAGTACTGTTGAAAGAAAAATCTTCATCAGGGTCCAGTCCAAGCTGGGAATAAACAAAATGGAGACAGCTTTAGAAAGAAGGTTGTAGTTTATTGAAGAGGAGAGCCAGACAGAAAGATGGCTCTGGGAAAGCTGACCTCATGTAATAGGGAGTGGTGGGTTTTTATATTTTCTTGAGCTTTTGTTTGGAGTTGCTCCTGTGGCATGAACTTTGACCTGAGTCTGAGTGTGCCTTTCTGGTATTCTGATGGTGGTGGGTTAATCTTATTATGTCCCAAAGGTCTTATCCTGCTTCCCTGGGGCTGTGGCTGATGGCTATGTCCTGTGTTGGATTTTTTTGGTGTGAGGGATTGTTGATTCTAGAGATCTTTGTCTTTCTAATCCAAGCTTCCTGCTCCAATCTTTCTGACAAGATTATCACATCTGCATTTCTGCAGACCTGTTTTCTATTTGGGGTAGAGAGACTTAGGAGGGGAGTTCTGCCTTTAAGATCCTTTGGGGAAATATAATATTTTTCCTTTTAATATTCCGAAAAATATTTCTTTCTCGGGGGGGGCTGACTTCCCACAGTACTGATCACAATTTTGATCCTAGCATTTTACCCCATCTATTTAAACAAACTGAATAAACTCCCTCCCTGTTGCATATCACAGACTGTTTATGGACTATATTGAAAAGTCAATATAGTATATGGTAGCTGGGGGGCATGTTGGGGAGTTGACCATTGCTGGTGGTTTCTAGAGGCACCAGGCTGTCCACTGTATGGACAGACTACTAGACTAATCTGATTCAACATGACTCTTCCTATGTTCTTAAAAAAGTACTCCATTCGACACACCACTCTTTTATTGCTTGCTGTTCAATTATTTGCCAGGATTTTTAACATAATTTTTCCCACTGTTGTCCTCTATGATCAAAAGTGAGTTCCACAACAAGAGACTGAAGTGGCGGTTGTTCAAAGTAACTTATTCTCCCTCTCCACTTTTCAAATTGCTAAATATTTTTGTAGCTCTGTAGACCAACTGATTACTCCTTCTTGTTACACACAATACTCTTGTACCTACAGAAAACCCATGTTTGGACACAGGAAAAAGGAGTAATGATGAAGTAAAATTTGGTATTATATAAGCTTCCCTTATAGTTTGTCAATGGGAAATTAATTAATTGACCCAATAATATTTTGGCACACACTGTAATTAGGGTACGATTATCTTAGTATATTAGTCCTTTCTTTCCACAAGACATTCTTGTCCATGGAAAACATTACACCCGCTACGATGAAATTATGCCAAGATTTCAAGTATTTAAATTTTTTTAAAAAAACCTTACATGGCAGATACTAAACATTGGAAAATATTTTTTAAAAAGTTATCATTCAACAAATTTATTTATTTATAATTTATAACATTTATTTTCTGCCCATCTTGTATTCAATGATGATTTACCTATCAGTGTTTTCCCCTCTTTGCAACATCAAAAGGATCAAGGCGAGTAAGCTTTAAACTCTAGTGTCAACGCTGTTAATATGGGATATTATTGCATTGACAAGATATGCAGAACTGTCTGGTATTTTTGGAGTTAAATCTGATGACAGGCGAAGGGAGGGGAATTATGAAAAAAGCGGGAGACTGGGAAGGGAAGTGAATCTTTGGCCTCCAGCCTAATTGGAAGACGTAAATCATGACAGTAAAGTAAGGGAGGAGTTAGCAAGATAAGACAGACGCAAGCCAGAGAAATCCAGATTCTGGTATCCGCTTTGTAATGTACCGAAGTATTGTAGCAAAACTCCTGGCAAGGAATGCAAAATAAAGAAACTAAAACAGAGAATAATGTCTCCGTTTTCAAGGATTGCTTCCTCCTTTGGACCACAACATCATGCCAGAATCTAAAAAACTTTTCAAACAACAGGGAGGTGCATTACCCCACCTCTTTCTCCTAGCCTGGAGTGAGAATGACAGAATTCAGGAGCAGGCCAATCTATCATGAAATGGGAGTTTGTTGAATACAGCCCGGCAGCGCCTGATATCCCAGAGGGGAAAGTAACAGACAGCATGCTGTGGGAAAATGAATTTTGGCAGACGAATGAGAACCGGTGGACAGACAATGGGCAAACTGCCATTCAAGACCTGGGTGAGTTACTGGAAATATCTCAAACCCCAGGGGAGAAAAGCAGAGAGTCACTCCTGCAAAAAGAAGCTTACAGCCCCTCCAATTCATATCAGACAGCCTTTCAGACCCTGTCTTCCTCTATCAGGAACCCCAGCCCTGAAGAGAGAGGGATTCCATGTCTGAGGCCTCTGCAACAATGGGGAGTATGGCATTCGAAGCAGGCAGGGAGCAGACAACTTTTGAGCTCACCACAGCTGATAGAGACCTTGCAACAGATTGGGATGGTGCAGGGCCCAGGAGATCAGCTGCTAGAGGGAGGAAGGCCACAACAAGGAGATTGGCCCCAGCCCCCGAACGTGCAACCCCTGGGCATAAACCAGCAACCAGGATGGGGCCAGCAGCAGCAACAGCCACAGTGGAGGCCCCATTCTCCACCATTCAGAGCAACCTTCGATGGGGACCCAGAGAAACTGATTTTTTTCCTCAACCAAGTATGCTCTCACTTGAATCGCTGGGCTTATCTCTACCCAGACCCAGGGGCTATGGTCGATGTGATTGTGTCCAGCCTAGAGGGAGAAGCATCTGAATGGCTGAACAATCTATATAATGAGCAAGCCCCAGAATTGGAAGACCCCCACCTCTTCCTCCTGGGTCTGCAAGAAAGATTTGAGGACCCATCCCTTGACTTAAAAGCAAGAGAACAAATCCACAAAATGAAACAAGCTGGCAGGCCTGCCCTGGAGTATGTGCGAGAGTTTCGCAAGATAGCAGATCGGATAGAGGGGTGGGCAGAGCAGTCCCTAATCCATCACTTCATTGAGGGATTAGATGATCACCTCGCCCAGGCCTGCATTATTCGAGCAGTACCTGACCGACTGCATGAGTGGTACCAGACAACGATGAAGCTAGATGTTCAGCTCGCCCGCTATAAAAAGCCTTCCCCACCTGAATCTGAGCAGAAACCAGAACAATCCGAACAACAATCACCCCCACGAGAACCTCTGGCTACCACGATGACTGGAAGAACCGGGCCACCTGCAAGCGCATCAATAAAGTGTTTCCGGTGCAGAAAGAAGGGACATCGAGCAGCAAACTGTCCGGTCCCCTATCCCCAACTGCAGAGCAGTCCGGAACCAGCGACGAAAAGGAGACCTGCCCAGCAGCTAATGAGAGAAAAATCCAACCGGGCCACGCAAGCACCTGTTACCCAGATTACACCTCCTACACAAGAAAACGCCGGGACTCCAGGTGGACCTGCCCCCACTCTACCCTCCTTTGATGGCGACGACGAAGGGGAGAACGACCCGATGGTGAGTCGACAAATCCCATCTTTTTCACTGGCCGCCAAGCTTACAATCCCTAAGTCGGGGGCACAAATAGACTTAAACGTACTAATTGATTCTGGATGCACCCGATGCATTATTAGCCTACCCTTTGCCATGAAAATGGGCATACGGGCAAAACAACTTTCCAACCCTGTGAGGTTCGAGCAAGCTGACGGCTCCATGATGGGAGGGACTTTAGTCACACAATTAACTGAGCCCTTACACCTAGAAATAGGGGCACACTGGGAATTTATTCGGTTCCTGGTGGCCCCAAAAATGACTGAGACTGTGATTCTAGGCTTAGCCTGGTTGGACAAATGGAAGCCATTTATCTGGTGGGAGAAAGGAATGAGAACTGTGAGACTACCTATAGGGCCTGAGCCTCCCACTGATTCAACTGACATGGCGGGACACTTTAGGCCACCTAATGAGCGAGCACTCATAGCTGCCTCACCGTCACCAGATGAATCACTCATCCCGAATGAATACCGGGACTTAGCAGAGGCATTTAGTGAAAATGAATGCGATGTCCTACCCCCTCACAGACCCAATGACTGTTCTATCAGACTGGTGCCAGGAGCCAAACTTCCACGCCCGAGAATGTACGCCATGTCCCCCCTCGAGATGGAAGAGATGCAGCAATACGTGAATAAAAACTTAGCGAGGGGGTTCATTGAACGGGCCAAATCTACTGTGGGAGCCCCCGTGTTATTTAAAGAAAAAAAAGATGGGTCTCTTCGACTCTGCATAGACTATAAGGGCCTCAACGCTGTGAGTGTGGAAAACAGATACCCCCTCCCCCTTCTAAAGGACTTATTAACTCATCTGGCTAAGGGGAGTGTCTTTACTAAATTAGACCTGAGAGAGGCGTACTACCGAGTGAGAATAAAAGAAGGAGATGAGTGGAAAACTGCCTTCAACTGCCCCATGGGGAGCTATCAATTCAAAGACATGCCATTCGGACTACAGGGGGCCCCAGCTGTATTCATGCAGTTGATTAATGAAGTCCTACATGAACACTTGTACAAAGGGGTTCTGGTGTACCTTGACGATATTCTGATATACAGCATGAATATGACTGATCACATAAAGCTGGTGAGAGAAGTGTTAAAGAAACTATTGAATGCCAAGCTTTATGCCAAATTGTCAAAATGTGAATTTCACCAGACCCGATTAGATTACCTCAGGTACAGAATCTCCAACGAAGGCATTGAGATGGATCCAGCCAAGGTGAAAACTATAATCGAATGGCAGCCCCCAAAAACCCGCAAACAACTCCAGAGCTTTCTAGGTTTTGCTAACTTCTACTGTCAATTCATCCCCTCTTTTGCCAAAATTGCCCTACCCCTTACAGATTTACTAAAAACAGGGGGGAAAGGAGGGAAGCCGTGACCAGGCCAACCACTAGCATGGACTATGAACTGTCAAACAGCTTTTGAGAATTTAAAAAGACTATTTGCTGCCGAACCGGTCCTAAAGCACCCCTGTATAGGGTAGCCCTTTGTAATTCAAGCCGACGCCAGTGATGTGGCAGTTGGAGCTGTATTGCTTCAAAAGAACAAGAAGGGAGTCCTGCAACCCTGCGCCTACACCTCCAAAAGGTTAACGGAAAGTGAACAGAGATGGGCAATATGGGAGAAGGAGGCCTTCGCAATTAGATGGGGGCTGTTAAACTGGCGACACTACCTGGAGGGGAGCAAGGTGCCATTCGAAGTATGGACAGATCACAAAAACCTAGAGGCACTGAAAACTCCTCGCAAATTGTCCCCAAAGCAAGTACAGTGGGCACAGTACTTTAACCGCTTCAACTTTACTCTAAAGTACATACCAGGGGGAAAAAACTTCCTAGCTGATGTGCTATAGAGATTGCCCCAATACAAAAGCGAACGTGAAGAAGTCAATGAGGCGATTATCTCCAATCCACAACCTGTTGCACAAATCACGCCTCGCAGGGTCCCAAATCCGGATGACCCTGGAGCAAAGAAAGTAAAGCGAAAGCTCCTCACCGATCAATGGTTCAAAGATAATCAAACCTCCTTGACGTGCCGGGATGGTTTGGCTTACAAAGGGGGGAAACTGTATTTGCCCGAATCTCTCCGTCTCAATGCTCTCAAACACAGCCATGATGTAAAGCAGGCTGGACACTTTGGATATCTAAAAATACTACATCTCACCCGCCGACAATTTTGGTGGCCGGGACTGAAACGAGATGTAGAAAACTATGTGAAGAGTTGTACCGTATGTGCTACAATGAAAAGAATACCAGAGAAAACCCCTGGATTACTGCAGCCGGTGGCAGACCCTTCCCAACCCTGGGAAGAAATAGCTATGGACTTTATCATAGACCTACCTGAGAGTAGAGGAAATACTGTCATCTGGACTGTAATAGACCTGTTTTCGAAGCAGGCTCATTTCATCGCCTGCAATGGACTCCCATCCGCTCAACGACTGACTAAATTGTTCCTGAAACATATCTACCGACTGCACAACACCCCTAAGCGAATAATCTCAGACAGGGAGGTGCAGTTCACAGCAACGTTCTGGAGGAGTTTTCTTAAATTAATTGGATCATCTCAAGGCTTGTCATCTGCTTTTCATCCGGCCACCAACGGAGCTGCAGAAGCCGCTAACAAAATGGTGGAGCAATATCTGAGATGCTACGTGTCTTATCAACAGACGAACTGGACTGACCTCCTCCCCTTCGCAGAGATGGCATATAACAATTCTGTGCACAGCAGCACCGGCTACACAACTTTCAGAGTAGCCACAGGCAAAGAGTTCAGTCCCATTCCTGATTATCCCCAAGTGCCAACCGCTTCCCAGACACTTGACCAATGCGTGAGGGGATGGGAGGAAGTTTGGAGAAACACAAAAACTGCTTTAAAAAAGACTTTTGCAACCTATAAAAAACAAGCTGACAAAAAGAGGGCTCCCCAAAGAACGTTCCAGGTTGGGGGAAAGGTTTATTTGTCAACCAAATATT
The DNA here is from genome assembly GCA_023970755.1 of Azemiops feae. NCBI lineage: Eukaryota > Metazoa > Chordata > Lepidosauria > Squamata > Viperidae > Azemiops > Azemiops feae. Next base: position 1,074,227 of record JALGBA010004179.1, on the reverse strand, counting down.
TACGCCTCAAATTACCCAGCAAGAAGTTAGGACCGAAATTCTTAGGGCCTTTTCCTATCATAAAGGTCATCAATCCAGTCACTGTAAAACTGAAACTCCCTAGACTTTTGGGTAAAATTCACCCTGTCTTCCACAGTAGCTTGTTAAAACTTTATCGGGGCTCCACTTTAAGACCTCCCCTGAAGAAAGCACCTGGGCGGGACAGACCCATTATGAAGTGAAACATATTCTTGATTCTAGAATTTTTAAAGGGAAATTGCAGTACCTAGTACAATGGAAGGGATACCCGATGTCTGAAGCCACTTGGGTGAAATCCAGTGAGGTGAAAGCTGACAGGCTCGTCAAAAGGTTTCATACAAAATACCTCAACAAACCGAAGACTAGTCATTAATATATGCTTTTGTTTACATTACAGGATCTGTCCTTTTTGTAAGGGGGGCCGGATGTCAACGCTGTTAATATGGGATATTATTGCATTGACAAGATATGCAGAACTGTCTGGTATTTTTGGAGTTAAATCAGATGACAGGCGAAGGGAGGAGAATTATGAAAAAAGCGGAAGACTGGGAAGGGAAGTGAATCTTTGGCCTCCAGCCTAATTGGAAGACATAAATCATAACAGTAAAGTAAGGGAGGAGTTAGCAAGATAAGACAGACGCAAGCCAGAGAAATCCAGATTCTTGCATCCGCTTTGTAATGTACCGAAGTATTGTAGCAAAACTCCTGGCAAGGAATGCAAAATAAAGAAACTAAAACAGAGAATAATGTCTCCATTTTCAAGGATTGCTTCCTCCTTCGGACCACAACATCTAGTTTGTTTTAAACCTGCAAACAAAGTTGTTTTTAGCTATGCATGATGATTATCACCATAATAATTTGAAGTGCAAATGTCTGCATTTTAAATTGTCTACCCCAGTTCAATACAATAGACTTTATTAATTTATTTTAAGTTATTTTTTTTTAAAAAAAACTCATTTCTCTTCTTTAGATTTAATTGTCATTTTACAACTTATTTCAAAATATAGCACGCTATCTCTCTGTGGTTTGGAAATCCTTTTGCTCATTCTGCTCATTGAAGTGGTAGACATCTGCCTTAGTTCTTCTTAAACAGCATCAGTGATATTACCTCCCTATAGTAGAGCATGTAAATCCACAAGATGCATGCAGCCCCAGACCAATATTTGCAGGACACGCCACCAAGTATGTTCAAAAGTAGTCTAGACCGGGCCTGCACACTTCGTCAAAGGAGAAAGGGCTACTTTAATAAATTAAAAATAATCATGAACCATAAAGGAATATCTGACACACCAATCAGTTCCCTGACTTTTTAAGAAACATCAGCGGGCCACACAAGACTGCTTGGCAGGCTGCCCGTTGTATAGTCTTGCCTGGTCTAGAACATGATTGTTTTTATTTATTTATTTTTGCATTTGGCAACAAAACAAGAGGGCTTGTGAAACTTACCTATCCAGTAAATCCTTGCCCATCTGTGATACAAGCTCTCAGATGGCATTTGGAAAGAAAAAAATAAAAAATAAAAAGAAGGGACAGCCTTAAAGCCTCTTGTTAGAAACCAAATGACATCAGAACATGCTTAAGGTTAGTCTTGATCTTGATACTTTATAGCAGGTAGATAAATGAGGGTTTAGGTACAACATCCAGGAGATATCCATCAGGGTTTCTCTGAGACAATATTAACTGAAAGTATTGCAGCAGGTTCTTTAGGGACACAGTTTTGCCTAGTGGTTAAAGCATCAGGCTAGAAAGCGGGAGAACATGAATTCTAGTCCTGCTTTAAGCATGAAAGCCATCTTGGTGACTTTGTGTCAGTCACTCTCTTTCAGCCCAACTTACTTCACATGTTGTTGTTGTTGTGGGGAAAATAGGAGGAAGGTATGTTGGGTACGTTCACTGGCCTGAGCTATTTGTAAAAATAAAGGTGGGATATAAATAAAATAAAAATAAGTATCCAGAACCTTCTTCGTGCTGCCTTCAAATTTGATAGTGCAACTGAAATACCTTTGTTGCTCTCAAACTGAACTTTGTCACCAAACTGAACTTTGTGATCATAGAAATGAAATATCTTTGTTACTTTTTGTCAGGAGACCAGAAAAACACTCTTCTTTTCAATCTGCTAATGACACTTGAGTTGTCATCAGTCTGAGGCATTTATATTATCCCACTATGGACACTGTTGGAATAATGATGACAAGGAATTATACCTGACAGATACCAATTACCCTTAGAGTTTTTCAGAAATAAAGAGGTCACCCAGAGTACACAGCTAATTAACAGCAATGGAAGTATGTTACTTAGTAACTAGATGAAGCCAAAGAAGTTATTTTGTCTGGTTTTCTTGCTTATAGAAAAAAAAAAAGATCTAACAGGATCTACAGTAATGTTTGGCCTAATTTGCTTTATAGCTCAGTTTGTTTAGCAACTACTATTTTACAACAGTCTTACCACTGAAGCTGATTTCAGGCCTACTCACCGAAGCGCCACAATCCTAACCTGTGAACACTTGCAAGAAGCAGTCTGCTTTATTCAGCAACTTTTAGTAGCAAACATTTGCTAGGGGTATAGAGAACTGTTTTTCCCCTTTTCTGACGCTATTAACATTTCCCACTTCTTCCCCACTATTAAATGATTCCAATCAGACAAGTTGTATCACTTGTATTAATATATTTATAAAGCTGATTGGAGAAACTAATCAAAGCTGGGACTGGGATATCTCATGTTGACTTTCTGATTAGCTCTAGCTCATTCTTTAATTAAACAAATGAAAATAGATATTGCAATTGTGAACCAATGTCTAGAAGCTGTCACCAAGTGAAATCACTGGCATTGGCTCCAGCATCATGTTTAATGAAAAGAATGAGATGATAGCAGTGTTCCAATATCTAAGGGGCTGCCACAAAGAAGAGGGAGTCAAGCTATTTTCCAAGGCACCTGAAGGCAGGACAAGAAGCAATGGATGGAAACTAATCAAGGAGAGAAGCAACCTAGAACTAAAGAGAAATTTCCTGACAGTTAGAACAATTAACTAGTGGAACAACCTGCCTCCAGAAGTTGTGAATGCTCACTGGAGGTTTTTAAGAAGAGATTGGACAACCATCTGTCTGAAATGGTATGGGGTTTCCTTCCTGAGCAGGGGATTGGACTAGAAGACCTCCAAGGTCCCTTCCAATTCTGTTATTCTGTTATGTGAAGTGACAACCCTCCATAAACACTCACATGGGGCAGGCTTAAATAACAAAAATAACTGGAAGTCAAACCATGGAGGGATCTGAATATGAGAGCATTTTGAATTGAACCTAAAAATAGATTACCAAACCAGTGCAAGAAATGTAGGTTGGGTATTAACCAACCTAAATCTATTACTACCAATTAGGAACAAGGTAGATTTTTTTTTATCCTGTCTTATAGTTCTCAATAGCATTGAGAGCTGAAGTGCATTCTGGATAATGGCAATAAAGTTGGGCAAACAAAAGATTCAGGAGAAGGGTAACTGGATCAAGAAAGGTTTCAAAGCCTGATCTGTTCAACAAATAATCAAAAGTTACTTTTTATCTGAGGATTGGCACCAAGTTTGAGAGATGAGGAAGGTTGAGGAAGATAACCACCACTATCTCTCACTCAAGAAAGCTTGCCAAATTGTGAAACATGACATCAGGGATGCTGAGGGATACAGCACCAGGAAAAGTAGCTTCAGTAAGCACAATCATCAAATTCATTTCCCCTTAATGCCTTTAGCTCTTAAGTGGTTCTGCTCTCCTGGTCAGTTGTTTCTTTTTAAAATACCTAGAAGCTCTCTTTTAAAAAAAAAGAATTTGAGTTTAAGCTATGATACACCCTTCTGTATTTGCTCCACCATGCCAAGCACTGACATCAAGTCTAGCCCTTAAATAAAGCATCCATCTGAGTCCTCACCTCTAACCCTTTTCTTCCTTTTCATCTGGAAACTAATTACATGAATGCTTCATTTCTATCAGGCCAATGTCTCAGGCTTCAGCAGATGTGTTTGCAGCAACAATCTGATTTAAAGCTGAGAGCGTTTTATAATGGATCTAACAAATGCCAGCCGAGAAGATACTGAAAATTCACTTTTTTTCCAGCAGACTCTCACCAAAAAAATAAAGCAGCTTCGTGATGACTTCAGAAATGTACTTCAGCATATGGAAACAAGAACTACCTATTCACCTATGAGTGTAACAAAGTTCTATTTAATTGGTGTTTTTAGTGCCACCGAAAAGAATGTATGCATTATTGGGGGGTTGCTAATTAGCATGAGTTGGGCTCCAGAGTGCTTGTACAAGCACCCACCTGCCATTGGACAGCTTCATTATATGAATGACAGACTTTCCACTTATTAATTGGCATTAAAAACTTGTGTGTGTAAAACCTCATTCCATTATGTCAACTGGAAGTGTTAACTCCTGACTCAACTAAAGCAATTTGCCCCAGAAAGAAATTGCAAAGCAGCCATCATATTAGGAACACTGGAACTTATAATTTTTTTAAAAAAAAATTCTCCATTCATTTGTTATATTTTATTTCTCACATAGTTAAAGATATTACTTGCCTCAGCAGCTTTTCTGCCTAATTTGTGGAGATTTGAAAAATCTGCTGCTTCAGCACTATCAATGCCTGCTTTTAAACTATTATGGCCAACACAAACTGTTTGGACAATGAAATTGAAACCACCTGTAAATAAAAATCTCTGTGTTAAAAAGCCATTTAACTTCTGGTATTATAACACTTAAAAAAGACTATTGGCTCACATGTGCTATTGATGGGTTTCTGAATTGAAAAGAAAGTAATAGTTTTACAGACTGAATTATTTTAATGTATGTGAACTCTCAGCTAATTCATCACAATGAAGGGGTACCCAGTTCACTGAGGTAAGAGTACTACTGTTTTACTCTTCATCTTTTTAAAATGAGTTACTTGTATAGATTTGAATTAGACAATTGAATCTCTTTCTTGATTTCATTTTGAGTTATGTGGAATAGTGCACATGTCTTTTTATGAATTGGTATTTAAAAGGACTTTGTTATACTAAAAAGACTGCCTGCAATTATAAATACATATATCTAAGGGTAGCAGCTGAACAGAATTTTATTTACTTATTTATTGGATTTATATGCTACTAAATCCTTCAGGAGTCTCTGCATCTTACAACAGAAGAGGGGGGGGGGGAATAGAATATATGCGGTAATAACGCCAAGCCTGACTAAAAAGACAATATTTAAGACTGCACCGTAAGGAAGTATAAAAGCACTGCCAGAACTTATGAATGTGGACAGACAGCTGTTCAGAAGAATCCCCTCTCTTCAAAATTATTCTAGTGATTGTTAACCTCTAGAGTTGTGAACACTTAACCAGGTTTTGGATTGCTTCAGAATGAGAGCTAAAGCCACTTATTCTGGCCTCCATACCTACTCTGCCCTTGGGCAGATATTCTAAGCCTCATTATCTTGAATCAGGAGGTCTGAAGCAGAGCTGCATTTGTTTTCCCTTAATTTGAATAGAACTCTATGCACTTAGGGATTATATGATCTGACATGGCTGTCAATGCAATCATACAGCATCTAATAATCTGCTGTCAAAAATTTAAAATATTGCAAAATATTTGTTTCCGCTCTATTACATGAGAATTGCCTAATTTTCTCTCTACTCAGTGAGGATCTCATGCATTTGCTCAGTTATTTTCACCTTACTGCCAATATATTTAGAGGCACAAGCAGAATAGCAGAATAATAGAGTCTGAAGGAACCTTGAAGGTCTTCTAGTCCAACCCCTTGCTCAGGCAGGAGACCCTATACTATTTCAGTCAAATGGTTGTCCAATCTCTTCTTAAAAATATCCAGTGTTGGAGCACCCACAACTTCTGGAGGCAAGTTGTTCTATTGATTGTTCTAATTGTCAGGAAATTTCTTCTTCATTCTAGGTTGTTTGTCTCAATTAGTTTCCATCCATCTATCAATATCTAGAACAGCCAATTCAGCATGATTTCAAGTCCCTTCCCCACTTTCACATAATCGCAGCATAAACATGGCTTGGAGAAATCTTTTTTTCTAGCATGGCCCCATCATGTTGCTTGGTTTCATCTCATCCCCAGCTCAACTATGAGACAAACTTAACTCATTGTTTGTAGCACCAGTGTTAAATAGGATCTTCCCATTTACTGTTCAAGAGCAGTTTCAAGGTGGAAAAAATGAGTTAGGCTTGGTCACCCATTGCCTTGGAGAAAAGTCAGGAGGTTGCAGTCACTTGAAAAAAAAAATTAGGATCTGTAAAGGGGACAGTAAATTTCATGCTGGCGTAGTTTTCTGCCCTTGAGGTTGGATGGAGACAACAATGAGGAAAAGGCCCAAAGCCAAACTGCAGCTGAATCCTCTTTTGTCCTCCTCAATTAGACATTTTAATCATGTTTAGACTTTATCAAGTTTAATTTGGCAATTATTTGCATTAATATGTGCAAATAAGCAATGGTATGGGTCTTCTTCATTAACTCAGTAGTATCTTTCCAGTTTCCAAAGAAGGACATAACACCAGTTCATGCTTCAGGACTTAGATATACCAACTTTGACATTTTAAACAAGATTGAGCTAGTCACGCACAAAATAGCTGAACCAATTTTCTTAACAGCTGAAAAACACTTGGCTAAGTAGAAAATAGCTGAACCAATTTTCCTCAAACTTTTTACAGAGCAATCCAGCTCTGGGAGAAGAATGAACCGGCTATTAAATGCCCAAACCAAAGTTTCTTCTTGAAAACGTTACCCTGCATTTATTTATTTATGCATTCATTTGAGCTACTCTTGTCTTAGAAATATGCAAACAGAGGTAGACAAAAATATTAAATCATAACAAGGTTATAATTTTAAAAATATTATTCTAAGCACTGCAGAAGAAAGGCAGTGACAATAGCAATAGCAACAACAATAAGGAGAAAGCCATTTAAGGAGCCCAGGGGAACCCCCTCTCAGTCAACTTTTCTACCCCCCAAAAAAGGCAGAAAAAGAATAAAACAGCTGTGGAGCATAAAATAGGCTTCTCTGAACATGGGTTACTAAAGCATGTTACCAGGCGGATGCCACTCCAAATTCCCCTTGACCCCAACTCAGAAAAGGCGGGAATTCGGAACACAGTCTGTTCTACAGTCTTTCAAAGGACAGAGGAGGCTGTGTGGAATTCCAGGGCTGGTTGTAAACTATGATATCCATTTCCCCAAGCAGGTCTACTGAGAAGTAGATGGCACTATTACTACCCTTGCCCCTGTTCTTGTTGCTGCTGTTAAAGACATAGACAACCCAAGAGATTTCCAGACTCACAAGGATTATGCTTTGTATAGGGTGGGAGATGTTATCAAACACCTATATCAAGACAATGCTGGCTGTGAGGGATATAGGAACTTATAGACCAGCAATGCTAGAAAATACAAGATAGAGGAAGGTTAAATTTGTGACCATGTATTTTGCCTTCTTTCGGCTCCCTTTTCAGGACCTACTGTATTTCTCCCAAATAATTGAAACTGATGTGTCAATAATACTAACTAGTCTAACAAATACTAACAATACTAACTAATACTAACAAACTTTTATTTCATAGTATCATGCTAACTGAGGTATGAATTCTGTTTGGATCCTGTAAATCCTTCTCATCATCATCATGTACGTGAAAACACCTGGATAATTTAATCAATAATATAAAATCCTTTTGGAGTCACAAGATTGTGATGAAAACAGCTCAAGTATTCTTTGATATTTCTGGAGTATGTTCCAAACTCACCTGACAGTAAAGTGAGTTAAGTCCATTTTTCACACTTACAACCGTTGCAGCATCCCCGTGGTCATGTGATCAAAATTCACATGCTTGGCTACTGGCTCATATTTATGACGGTTGCAGTGTCCCAGGCAGTGGTGGGATTCAAATATGTGAACAACCAGTTCTCTGTGTGGATGCCGCTTCTGGAAGTCCATTCTGGGCCTGGGCAACAAAAAATTAACTACCAGTTCTGCCGAAGTGGTGCGAACCAGCTGAATCCCACCACTGGTCCCCAGGTAATGTGATTCGCTTTTGTGACCTTCTGACGAGCAAAGTCAATATGGAAGTCAGATTCACTTAACAACCGAGTGACTAACTTATCAACTGTAGTGATTCACTTAACAACTGTGATAAGGTCATAAAACGGAGCAAAATTCACTTAATAAATGTCTCACTTAACAACAGAAATTTGGGGCTCAATTGTGGTCATAAGTCAAGGACCACCTGTACTTCTTAATTGAAATATATAGGTTTGCATCATTGATCTACTTCAGTGCTAATGACAGCCTGTTACATTAAGACATGTTTTATTTTTAAGCATTATGGGTTAGGGTTAGGCTTTGGACCATAGTTTATTAAAATATTTCCAGAGCCTTTTCCATTTTTCCAGAAAAATGCCTTTTCAAGAAATGTTCTATAAAATAACATTTCTTGATTATGTGTCTGGTAAAGAACATTTTGAAAGACTGGGATATCTTGCGATATTGACTCTCTTACCTTTAATAGCATAGAAGGCTACTACTCTGCTGTACAGGTAGTCCTCTGCTTACAACCATTCATTTAGTGACCATTCAAAGTTACAACAGCACTAAAAAAAAGTGACTTATAACAATTCAAAGCATACTGAAGATGTCCCCCCGAATGGAGATGAAACATTTGCAGCCAAATCATCAAGCTCGGAGATCAAATCAACAATGACTTATAACCGTTTTTCACATTTACATTGCAGCATCCCCATGGTCACATGATCACAATTCAGATTCTTGGCAACTGGTTCATATTTATGATGAATATGCAGTGTCCTGGGATCATGTGATCACCTTTTGCCATCTTCTAACAAGCAAAGTCAATGGGAAAGCCAGACTTTACAATTGTCTTACAAACTTAACAATTGCTGTGATTCACTTCACAACTGTGGCAAGAAAGGTCGTAAAATGGAGCAAAACTCACTTAACAACTGTCTCACTTAGCAACAGAAATTTTGGGTTCAGTTGTGGTCGTAGGTTGAGGACTACCTGTACTGACAATTCCTTCAGATGTTCTTGTAGACACATATTGCAGTCTTCCAAAAGTCCTCTAGAAGATAAAATGGAAATCTGCTTCTTCAAAACCATTAAGCTGCAATTGCTGAAAGTCTGTTAAGTAATTTCTTGACATTTTGAAACACCAATTACACTAAGATCAAAAAAAGGGGGGATGAAAACTCCTACAGTATATGTGATGAGTTGCTGCCTGCTTTGCACCCTGATGACTGTGATCTTCAGGTCTCCAAATTACATAAAGTATATCTTAACATGCTACCTTTCATATCCCATCTAGAATTCAATGGGTTAGAGCATAGGTGTCAAACTCACCACGTCATGTGACGTGTTGCGATGTATCATGACGTTTTTTAGATTGCTGGAGCTGATGGAACCGGCTTGATGGAACCGGCCCATGGGCCAGCAGTTTGACACCCCTGGGTTAGAGCAAACTTGGTAACTTTAAGAGTTGTAAACTTCAACTCTCAGAATTCCTCATGGCTGGCTGAGGAATTCTGGGAGTTGAAGTCCACAAGTCTTAAAGTTGCCAAGTTTGGATACCCCTAGTTAGAGTATTATTCCACATATCTTCATTGATTATAATTTGAGAGAAGACAAAACTAATAAATTGATTAATTCAAAGGAGAGCTTTGGGTGCCTCGCTCTTAAAAATCCAGAATTGAAGCCTGAGGTATTCAATCATGTTTATGGTAGTGCCTTAGATTTACTGCTTTCTATTTAGCAGGCTGTTTAACAGCTCCATAGCAGGCACAACACGATCCTTTTCAAGCAAGGAATAGCTATATAAATTGACTGAGGCAAATAAATGAAAAGTTCAGGTGCGTGTGTCCATGTTTGTGTATGTGTGAATATGAACCGGAAAATTCAGATGCGGGAGAAAATGAAATAGATTGGTCCCTCCATTCTTAGCAAGACCTGGATAAGCAATGAAATCTAACAGAAGTTCATATGCTAAAATCTTCCTGAAATCAATGAAGAAAAAAATCACCTTCTCTGCATTTATGGAAACATGAAAAATATCTAAATACTGATCTTGCCTGGCAGCAAGTCTGACAGTGCTAAATTCATTATAGAATGAAAATGACTGAAATAGCCAGTGCTTCTGGGAAAAGTTTCTAAAAAAGGGAGGGGGTGGAATAAATGATTCAGTATAATATCTCTTTGGAATCTAATAAATGGAGCTGCCAGCTTCACCTTTACAAGCACTTTAATTTCAAGAGACAAAGGTCTCATTTCTAATATTAGTATTCTATTCATTGGAAATTACATTTTAACCTAGTGAGCCCCATATGCCAACTGGTGTCAGCAGCAACCAATTTACACCTGGAAAAGAATGTTAGGAGTGAACAATTTGCTCTGCACAATCAGACTACCAGTCACTCTGAAACCAGCAAGGGGTCCTGGTGTTGATTAATAATTAATATCCAATATGCAGACAGAACCAATTAGGCCCACAATGCCAGAGCTTTTAATTTCAACTCCTCTTCACTTTTATTTATCTGCGGCTCTCCATCCACATGTTCGCTTGAAAGGGAGACTTGGTTCAGTTCCAAACATAAAAAAAAAATTGTACTGTTCTGTCCTTGAAGTATTTGGGAGCTACTATTGCTTTGGGAATCTCTGAAATCTGCAAAGATTTGTCTCCTTGTTAAAAGCTGCCTTCCTCTGAGCAAAGCCAATTGCTTTAGCTTGTTGTTGTTTTTTAGAAAAACAACAACAAACTTATTTTCTGCCCTCTCACGAGTTCACCATAATCCAAGAAGTCTGACCCAGAGATAGGAGTGAACTTATAAAAGGCTTGCATTAAAACAAGTAATGCTGGATAAACACCTTGCTGGGTTTCATACCTTAACTGGATTTTACAATGTTCAGTGTTTACATTTGATGCATCCATGACGACGTGACTGAGCATAGCACAAGCGAAATGAGCTGACTGAGGGCAGCAGATTCATATTCAGCATGTCTGAATTATTTATAACAAATTGTGTGCTGATACACACTAGCAATATACATTCAAATCTGTGTAGGACCACAATTTCTTCATGCTGGAAGTTGCTCTGAAAATATCATACTGCCAATGCTGTAAAAATTATAGGTGTTAAATAATAAAGTTTAAAGGACCTCAGCTGACCTTCTTCACAGACACTAACTGTTTTTAGGGTTGTCCTTTCATTTGGTTTATCAAAAAGTCTTTGGGGAACTTACAAAATATTCTGGAGCAGACAACTAAAGTTGCCAATTCCAAATTAGGTCATTGTTTCATTTATACCAATATTGTTGATTCTAACATACAAGGTACCCTAATTTTTTTTTCCACTACAGATTCCTAAAATTTATTTCATATTTATCCAACTTTTCCTCCAAGGTGCACAGTTCCCTAGACATTCTTCCTCCCTGCTCTTTACATATTTTATTGTAACAGCAATGCCTGAAGTAACACTGAGTTGGTTCTGACCAAACCTCAGATGATGTGATCATTTTTCCCACAAAGAAGTCTTCATTTTGAAAAATACAGATAGCCCTCAACTTACGAGCCCCAAACTTATTGTTGCTAAATGAGAAAATTGTTAAGTGAGTTTTGCCCTATTCTACGATCTTTCTTGCCACATTTGTTAAGCGAATCGCTGCAGTTGTTAAATTAGTAGCACCGTTAAGTGAATCTGGTTTTCCCATTGGCTTTCCTTGTCAGAAGGTCACGAAAGGGGAAACTAGTGACCTTGGGACACAGCAGCGATCAGAAATATGAACCAGTTGTCAAGCATCCAAATGTAAATCACATCACCATGGGGCTGCTGCAACGGTCAGAAGTGTGAAAAATGGTCCTAAGTCACTTTTTTCAGTCCCGTTGTAACTTCAAACCATCGCTAAATGAACGGTCGTTGTTGTAAGTTGAGGACTACCAGCATAGCAGTCTTCTTAAGAGCTCACAAGCCTCAGACCTTCAAGGAAAGCTTTGCCAAAGCGATTCTCTTCAATTCTCTTATTCCCACCTGCCCAGGCTGGATTCAGAAACTTTTGCCAAGAGTACAAATGGCTCAGAAGCCCAAATCAGAAGGCTAAGATCGGTGGTGGGATTCAGCCAGTTTGCACCAGTTTGGCAGAACCGGTAGCTAATGTTTTGTTGGCCAGGTCCAGAATGGACTTCCAGAAGCGGCATCCACGCAGAGAACCGGTTGCTCACATATTTGAATCCTACCACTGGCTAAGATGCTGGAGTGGCTGGTTGCAATAAAAGTCTTTTTTGAAACAAGTTCTTAGTCCCAAATAGTCTTCTAACTGCCTTTTTGTCTGACAGCCTGAGGTGTGTGTTTTTTTTAAACAGTAGCCCCTGAATTTAGCTAGATTATAGGGCAAACTGAACCTAGGTCTTCTCAGTCCTAAATTAACATCTAGATCACATTGTTTTGATGAAAAAAAACAAACCTGATTTTTTTTTCTATGCAGAGTAGGTACCCATATAACCATTTCCAAAACAGCACTATCCTCCTCTCCCCTATGATTACCTGCTATTAAAAGAATGCAAAAATTTACCACAAACTGCGCTTCGTACAATTTCTGTATCGTAGCCATTTCCCTTTAGGGTCATTGTACAACCCTACCTTTAAATGGTACATAAATAGAAGTAATCAGAACGAAACGTAACCTCATGCTTCAGTACAACAATGTGGGGCGGGGCGGCAAAATATAACATTTACAGCACTCTTCATATCATAAGCTCTACAGCAGGGCTTTCATTATCTGCCCATTTAAAACAGTGAAAATGAACTTTCAAAGATAACTTGTAGCGCTCCTAAAATACACTGACATCTTTGCTGATGTCAAGGAAGCTTTTGATATTTAGGTAGAATAATATACCTTGACTTCTGAGGTTATGCGTTCATGTGCATATTTTTAATTTTCTTTACCAGGAGAATAATTAGGTAGTCATGTACAGAACTATGGTTTCAGATCCTCTGTGAAATCTCAAGTCTTGCAATCAGGAGCCGTTCTGGATTCATTTGGTACTTCCCACAAACAGTGAAATGTGACAGCTACAGGTCTGGTATAGTCCTTCTTTTGTTTCTTGTGAGTATTCCAGGAATATGTGAACGGTCAGATTTCTTACAAGATCCGGAGAAAAATTAACTCTTGACTATGGGATTTAAGGATTAGATCTGATTTGACTATAGAAAAAAATGTGGATTTTTAAATATATGACAATTGACAATTTATTATGTATTAGATTAAAATCAAGAGAAGAATATAATATAAAAAATGATTTTTTGAAATGTTTCTTAGTATTTTAAGATGCTTTAAATACCGATTACTCATTTAAATTGGAGAGAGGTTGTGGTATTGTATTATTAGTTCTGTACTGAAAAAAGTTGGAGGTGACTTTTGTTATGTTTGATGTATTTTATGTTTATCACTTTTTAACCTATCCTGTTATTCCCTTCCTTTTCCCCCCTTTATGTTAATTTGTATTTGAAACTTAATAAAGAGAAACATAATATATTTGTAAAAAGTAAATAAAAATATCTATCCAACTTAGTCTTTCCTGTGTAGCAGTTCTGATATCAGGAAATTAATGATTGCCAAGTTTCCCACTGGGACTTAGACTTCCAAAAGATTCATGGTCATATTCATTCAGTCTCTCTCTCTCTCTCTCTCTCTCTCTCTCTCTCTCTCTCTCTCTCTCTCTCCTCTCTCTCTCTCTTCTCTCTCTATCTCTCCTCCCCTCTCCCTCTCTCTCTCCCTTTCCCCCTCCCCCTCCCCCCCCTCTCTCTCCCCCATTTCAAGCATGCCCATCCTCCCCACTCTCCTGATTTTCAAATCAGGGGAAAAAAACGTTTTCCTAGGAATTAGAGTATTACAGCAAAATGTTTTTTAGTCAGTCTACTGAATATAAACGCAAAACTGCAATCAAGATGAAATTCATATAAAGTTTATTAAAAACATTTCAAGGCAAACTTTAAAAAATACACAACAAAATTGGAACCTGTCATTTGTACTCTTCAGTTTAAAAAAAGTACTTTCATCACAAAACTATCAATTCCAATTGAGGTGTTTATGTAATGCCACCATAGTCCCTCTTTAACTGTTCCATAAACACCTTTTTCACAATAAAGCACTCTTCCTCTATATGTTCTTTATTACACTGGTAACAGGAGTGTTAAATACATTTTTCATCTATTTTTCTATTTAAATGCTGTATGTCTTATTTATGTTTATTAATGAGAATGTATTTTTGTATCTTCAAGGTACTGCTGATGTGTTGTTTTGTTATCTCATGTGCACAATGTAAGCCATTGTATACTATAAGCCATTGTGAGAGGCTGAAAGATAGAGGGCTGATGTATGATTTAAGCAAAAGACTTCTTATTTAAAGATGCAATTAATTATAAGGCATTGAAAAACCTCTGTGATATTTTGCGAGGATTTTCAACTTCCGAAAGATAAAGTTGGGAGAATGTGTAGGCAGGTAAGATAGGTGTGTGTGTGTGTGTGTGTGTATGGAAAGACAGAGAGAGATAATCCTTGACTTACAACAGTTCGTTCAGTGACCATTTGAAGTTACAACAGCAGTGAAAAAAGTAACTTGTGACTGTTTTTCACTCTTAAGGCCGTTGCAGCAGCCCCAAGGATCATGTGAGCAAAATTTGGATGCTTGGCAACTGAGACTCATATTTATGACAGTTGCAGTGTTCTTGGGGTCATATGATCATATTTTGCGACCTTCTGACAAGCAAAGTCAATGGGGAAGCCAGATTCACTTAACAACCATGTCACTAATTTAACAACTGCAGTGATTCACCTAAAAACTGCAGCAAGACAATGGGGGAAAACTCACTTAACAACTATCTCTCTTAGCAACAGAAATTTAGGGCTCAGTTGTCGTTATAAGTTGAGGAATATATATATATATATGAGCAATGAAGGACAGATAATCAATACTTAAAACTATGGAGTTGGATTCAACACTATTTTTACATCTTCAAGTCTGCTTCGAAAAAATGCAAGCATTTTCAAATTGCAGGGTTTCATGAGGCCTAATAGAAAGGGAGAGGTCTGATTTCTTGTTGATTTATTCTTTCCTTGCAGCTGCAATGTGGCCAGAGTCCAACGTGAAAAGAATGCCCTTATTCCTTTCTACATAATTTCATCTTTATTGCATTAGGTAAGGATTTGCTTGTAGATTAATGAACCTAATTTGAATTTTCCTTACAGTCATTACAAAATTGCTACATAATTGCCTACCCATCACCCTGAAAGTTGAGAATTCTTCTGTAAAAAAAGAAGAAAAATCTCTTCCCTATATTAAGAATAAGTAGATGCTCATTATGATATTGGAACCTATAAAAATATTCTTGTTCTATATTCCTGTACAAAACTATTCAGGTTTTCTTTCTGCCCTCATGATTTGATATCATACAAAATATCACCTCTAACATCACTTTGGAAATAAAAATGTGATTAAAAATCTCTCCACAAACTTGTCTGCCTTGTAGTCTCTCTCTCTCTCTCTCTCTCTCTCTCTCTCTCTCTCTCTCTATCTATCTATCTATCTATCTATCTATCTATCTATCTATCTATCTATCTATCTATCTATCTATCTATCTATCTATCTATCTATCTATCTATCTATCGCTCGCTCGCTCTCCCCTTGCTTTAAAGTTGCGTCCCAATTTAATGTTTCTCTTAGTTTAAAGTCCCAATGCTGTATAATGGTTGAAATAAAATTTGGAACAGCCAGACTGTAGACTAACTTTGGGCCAGTTAGTATTTCACAGCTGAACCAACAGCACAGAGGATAAAATTAAGAGAACCTTCTGCATCTGTTATGCCCATTGGATAAAGTTCCCCCCCTCCAACATTGTTCAGACACATTGTAAGAATAGTTCTTATTTTAAAAAGTCAAATAACATATTGTCATACCCGTGGCATACTAATTTGGGTGGTGCACAGCAAAAAACACCGAAGGCACAAAGATGAAAGGTGAATCAACATCTCAGCAACATCTGTCAAGTAATAGAAAGAAAGGGGAGGAAATGGCAGAAGAGCACAGAAGGTCATTTTCATGCCTGCCATTTCTCGCATATGATCACTTTTCCCCAAAGATGACTCTTGATTTGGTTCTTTTGCAGAGAAACCAAAATCACCTTCCACATTACAGCTTAATTTATCGTTGAAATGCAGTAATTTGATAATAGTTGAACTTGAGGATGAATTATGGTACAGTAGTTGAAGCACAGGAGAGAAGAATTACTTCCCCTAGTCCTCTGAGGTCTTTTCCTCATTTATTTGTGCACTTCTTGTCTTATTTCTTTACTTCATCAAATGGTATGTAAAATCAACTTGTCAATGTGCATCCCTAAATCACATAACAAAACTGTCTTATACTAAGCTGAGTGTTGTCTAAGCAGGTAGATCTTATGTGTTTACCTATAACTGAAGACACCAGAAATTGAAGCTGTGACCTTTAAAATGCATGTGCTTTGGCACACCTCAGGTGATCCATCAGTCAATGAGGTTCTGCTAAGAAAATGGAAGACACTGATTTTAATAAGTTCTTCCTATTTGCTACAATCTGACAATGTCCTCTAACAATGTTCCAGAAGATCACCCATCCTGCAGAGCAGCTTTTCTGGAAGCAGAGAAAGGAGAAATCCTCCTCTCACAATGCTGCCTTTAAGGAAAGGATTTTCCTTAAATGTATATTTGTCATGCCCCAAACCCAAAAATGACAATACTTCCAATCTGGGTTGTTTATTATTTCTCACCTATGGACAAAATCCTGCCAGAATGAGGACTCTACTGTTTCACAGTGAGCCTTGGTGGTGCAATAGTTAGAGTGCAGTATTGTCTGGAGTTCGATCCCGATTGGGCTCAAGAATGACTCAGCCTTCCATCCTTCCGAGGTCGGTAAAATGAGGACCCAGATTGTTGGGGAAAATATAATGACTCTGTAAACTGCTTAGAGAGGGCTGTAAAGCACTGTGAAGCAGTATGTAAGTCTAAGGACTATTGCTATCTGCATCTACAATATATTCTGGGAATTGTGAGGAAGGGTCTGTCTTCACCCTCTTTCTCTCACACATAATATCTGGACTTAGTTGTCTCTTCTGTGATCTTACTCTCCTAGAAGGAGTATCTACTGGATTCCAGCTCCTTCAATTTGTGAGAGGGAGATTCTGAAAATTAATCACAAGTAAGTGATTATTCAGTAGCACTGAAGGCCAGGCATAGTTTGTCAAGTACGCGGTAGATGAAAAAAGCATAATAGGAGTTCTTTTTTAAACTCCCTCTGCAAGATTTCTGATCATGTGACAATATTTCATTTTAGCAATTTGCACTCTCATTTCTCTAATTTGTGCAATTAGAGGCCTAAAATAAGAGATATGTTAACTGAACATTCTCTAATCTGTTTAATATTGTTATTTTAGTAAGTTTTAAAATAAATTAAAATAATTGTCCAAGGATTCATTGATCGTCGAAGCACATTTGAAATGAACTAATTAAGGAGTAATGTTATTTCCTCCTGGACCAAGGGTATTACCTAAAAAAAATTGTACCTTGTTAATCTCCCTTTTATATTGATTTTAGTATGTGGCAATAAACATTTCATTTTCTGCCTCTGGTTTGCAAAATTCAACTTTCTGAAATTTATGTAAAAAAAACAACCATGTCCTTTCTTCCAAAGAATAAATTATGTTAAACTAGGAAATGTGCTCATCAGTGCACAAGGCATGTGTTTGACATGGGAATATCTTATGTATAATTCATTTTAGAGAGAATCCAGTCAGTGTTTCTTGCCACAACATTGTATATTTTGTGTCCATTTCTGCCTATGACACAGAATTTGACTGAAGAGCACCTTGATGAATTTGCCTGAGTCAATAATTCAATGGCCCTTGAATCTTTACCTTTCATATTATGAGGCACATGTGCCTGGACTTGTGTCTCAAAAACCGTTCAACTGGTTCTTTTGCTTTTTTTACAGAGAATAAAGAGGATGGCCTTGTGAGAGGGAGGGGAGAATTGTTACTAAAGAGACTAAAAGAAAAACATAAATTAAGTATGGGACATGTAGAAAGTGTGCAAAAATTTCTCACACAGACACCTTCCTAAACCACAGGTTATAAAAGAGAAAAGAAGAGAGCACAAAGAGGATTGTGTTGCTATAGATCATGGTTGTCTAGTCTTTTGGCTTGCCTCAGCCGCACTGAATGAAAAGGAATTATCTTGGGCCACATATAAAATATAACAAAATAACAGAGTTGGAAGGGACCTTAGAGGTCTTCTAGTCCAGGGCTTTTCAACCTTTTCACCCATTGTACCACTTTTAGGATATGGCAATATCTGAATACCACCAGTCGCCTAGCAAGGTGTCAAAAACTTGATGACCAAAAAAAAGAAAAAAGAAAAAAGTGATAAAGTACAGGTAGTCCTCGACTTACAACAGTTCACTTAGTGACTGTTTGAAGTTACAATGGCACTGAAAAAAGTGCTCCCCAAGCCACAGCTGAGCAAGACACCTGCCTGCCCGCCCGGTGGCGCTCTTCCTCCTGTCCGAGGTTTTCATTGTTGTGAGCATTTCTGTTGAGGATTGGCAGCAGGGGTGGGGTGGGTGGTGTTTGGTTTTTATTCCCCCCGTCTGCTGGGTGGTTGCAGCAGGTTTTGGTCACTTCACATGACCCTGCGACACTGTGACCGTCATAAATATGAATCAGTTGCCAAGCATCTGAATGTAAATCACAAGACCCTGGAGATGCTGCAACATTCCAGCTGATCGGCGCTTCTTCTGGGCTCAACAGAAGTGCCAGTATCAGTGCTGCTTTCCAGGTGATTGGTGCTTCTTCTGGGCTCAGCAGAAGCACCAGGATCAGCGCCGAGCTCCAGCTGGAGCCTCGCGCTGATCCTGGCGCTTCCACTGAGCCCTGACAGCCCCGAAGCGCTGATCAGCTGGAAAGCGGCACTGATCCTGGCGCTTCCGCTGAGCTCTGACAGCCCTGCAGCTCCAGCCATCTCTCGCTCAGGCTTGTGCGGTGCTGCCACCGGTTCAGCTCATTCCTCTCCCCCGCTATCACTTTTCTAGGATGGTCGCATACCACCTGCCAGGTGCCAATGTACCACAGGTGGTACCTGTACCACTGGTTGAAAAGCCCTGATCTAGGAGAGCACCCACATCTTTTAATTATTAATGCGAAACCATATGAACAACTGAGTGAATTTCAAATCAAAATGGAACACTAGATTATACCAAGGCTACATTATTTTCATTCATCTAGGGACATTACTGGCCTCATGACTTGCTCAAGCAAGGTAAACATCACAGGCTATTAGCCAAGAAAGGAAATTGGACTTTGTAGAGTGATTCAGAAAATGTTGGCGTATCTGTGTGAATTACAAATACACACACATTTCCTTTTTTTTACATCATACAATTAAAATAAAATTATATTCTGCTCCATATTCCTAACCAAACTTCTAAGGTTCTTAAAAGGAAGGATGTAAGCAAAGTTACTTCCTTATATCATTTTTTTAAATCAAACTCTTCCCAGCATAGAGCTTCTGGCTAGAAGCCAGAAACATTGCTTGTTGGTTATTCAGCCTGGAGAACCTTTCACTGGTTCACTTGTGATGAATGTATTAAATGTTCTTATCCAGCTCTGCCACACTGAAGGAGAGAAGCTCTAGCAGACTGCTTGTCATATCACATGTTTTCTTACTCCCAGGGATGATATGTTGGAGGATATGAGGGATTTGTCTCCTTCTGAATTAGTAATGTGGCAGATTATAGAGGTGTTAAGTTTTGAGTTTAGCCTGGGTAATACGCCCAGCGGTCTATTAGTCTTTCGCACCTTGGCAAAAAAAAAAATGTATCTCTCAGGAAAAATGATAAAAAAAAAAAAGACCTCCACCCAGACTGCACTTTAGCAGATATACTGCCAATCACATTTTTTCATACATTTTTATATTGAAATAACAAATTGATGAGTAGTTTAAGCTAAACTCTGAGTCATATTCATACCAATATTTCAACAGATTCATCGCAGGTCATTTCTAAAGTATATTCTTCCAAGCAGCAGAATATCTTTTTTATTTCATGGCTGCAGTCACCAAGTCTGTAGGTTTGAGGAAGGGGGAATGATGTAAGAAAAGAACCGCTGTAATGTGAGCATGAGGGAAAGGTATTATATAGGTATTATATGAGCCAGCCGTGTGCTGCAGCTGCCAAAAAAGCCAACACAGTGCTGGGCTGCATTAACAGAGGGATAGAATCAAGATCACGTGAAGTATTAATACCACTTTACAATGCCTTGGTAAGGCCATACTTGGAATACTGCATCCAGTTTTGGTCACCATGATGTAAAAAAGATGTTGAGACTCTAGAAAGAGTACAGAGAAGAGCAACAAAGATGATTAGGGGACTGGAGGCTAAAGCATATAAGGAACGGTTGCTGGAATTGGGTATGTCTAGTTTAATGAAGAGAAGGACGAGGGGGGACACGATAGCAGTGTTCCAATATCTCAGGGGCTGCCACAAAGAAGAGGGAGTCAATATTAGTAGTAGTAGTAGTAGTAGTAGTATTGCATATAGAGGAAAAGATAATAACAAATGATGTAGCCAAACAGAAAAGAGAATAGTTAAGGTTAGAAGAGGTGGAGATAATAATTGTGTGATTATAACTAAAATTTTAAAAATGGGAGTGAGTAAAAAGGGCTAAATAAGGAGCAGATCAAATAAAATTAAAAATAATAGTTATAATTAGGGATGAAAATAAACTCAACAAATTCTGGAAGGAGCATTTTAAAGATTTGTATGGGGGCAATAGAGATATATCAGAAGAATTGAAATGCTATAAATATACTGTCCAATAAATATGATGAAAAGGAAGTTATACAGGTAGTCCTTGACTTATGACCACAATTAAGTCCCAAATTTCTACTGTTAGGGAAATATTTGCTAAGTGAACTTGCTCCATTTTATGACCTTTCTTGCCACACTTGTTAAGTGAATCACTGCGGTTGTTAAGTTAGGGACACGGTTCCTAAGTGAATCTGATTTCCCTATTTTCTTTGTCAGAAAGTCTCACAAGGTGATCACATGACCTGGGGACATTGCAACCATCATAAATATGAGTCAGTTGCCAAATGTCTGAATTTTTATCACATGACCATAGGGATCTGCAACAGTCATAAGTGGGAAAATGGTTGTCACTTTTTTTAGTGATGCCATAACTTTGAACGGTCACTAAATGAACTGTTGTAAGTCAAGGACTACCTGTATACACAATGGGAATTGTTGAAAAATGATTGTGGTACAGGTGTTGATGGTGTAACTGAAGAGATATTAAAATATGAATATGACTAACTTATTGAGATTTAAGAACTTTGGACTGAAATGTATGATGTTATTAAAGATGAAACCAACAAATTATCCCAAAATGCACACATGAGATGAAATGGCTGTCTGCTCATATATTGAAAACCACTGCAAAAAACAAAGGCAACAGAGACAGAGGAAGATTTTCTCAGCTAAACACTGAGTTCCCAGGCAAACAAGAAGAAACAAAGAATTAAGCAAGCTTAACTGAGGATAATTTATCCGATTCAGTCTGGACTTATTTTGAAAAGACATCGGATTATTTGTATGGCGACAAATATTTTAGATATAAAATCAGGTGTGCTGGAATTGAGAGTCAATTTGGTGCAGTGGTTAAGACATCAGACTAGAAACTAGGTGAACCTGAATTTGAGTCCTGCCTGAGATATGAAGCCAGCTGGGTGACCTTGAGCTAATCATTTTCTCTCAGTGCTGGAAAGAAGGCAATGATAAACCACATCCAAAAAACCTTGCCAAAAAACCTGCAGTGATTAGTCTAGGGCACGGGTGTCAAACTCGCCATGTCACGTGATGTGTCACGACGTATTACGACTCTTTTTGCATTGCCGGTAATGGGGTGGGCGTGGCTTCGGTATGATGAAACTGGCCCGCAGGCCGGCAGTTTGACATCCCTGGTCTAGGGAGTCACCAGGAGTCAATACTGACTTGTAGGTTCAAATAGTAAATAACAAATGATAAATATTATTATTACATTGTATGGCTATTTGCATCTTGTTGGATTTTAAAGAGTCTTCTAATAATTCAGAGTAAGTTTCTGGAATGTGTTTTAAAAGATAGGGTTTCCCACCATCTTTTATATATGAGGTTACAATTTGGTATCTCCACCGTATTGCCAGAGTTATAATAAATTCATGTGTTTTTGCACTTGCTAAATTATATTGTGGTACCTGACAGGGATGTTCACAGCCTCCTTTAATTTTTAACTTGGTTCTTGAACTTCTGACTCTTCTTATTAGATAGTCACAAGATGTTATGGCTGCTGCAGCAGTGAATAGTGAATACAAGGGTCTTATAAACTAATGATATTTTGACTATTATGTAATACTTTATATTATGTAATGCTAGCTTGTTGAAACTTTGCAACAATATAGTTTAAATTTTGGCTTTATTATTGACTGGGGAAAAAAACCAATCTGCTTCATTTAAAATTAAAAATATTAATACAATTCTGTAAAAATTAGTTTTTATAATTCATAGAGATGGTATATCACAATGTGTTGAATTAAATATGTCTAAGTGTACCGAAGTAATATTAGTAGATATAAATTTATGGTTCAAATTACCTTTGAATTCTATGAGAAAGATTAATGTAATTAGAATGAATCAAGATAGATGTATATTTTATAAGGAATTCCAGTGTTAGTTTCTCTTTTATACAGATGGATAAATCATTGAAAAAATGTTTATGGAAAAGCAGAGTCCCTGGATTTTCTTTGGATAAGTTCAGTTTGTCTTATGATGGCTGTGACTTTAATTTACCAGACTTTCTGGGCACTTTTTAAAAATATTTTAACAGTTACATTTTTGTGGAATGAAAATTTCATTGCATATCAACACTTTGGGCTCCTTTGGGATGCAAATATGTGACCCCTTTGAAACAGCATCCCCCTCAAAGATCTGTATGTCTTTTCCCATTTTCAAAAGTCACTGAAAACCTGGTTGTCCTCTTAGGACTTAGGGAAGAATAAGGTTTGAGCCCCTGTAGGATGTGTTTATTGTTATTGAGAATTTGTCTTCAAAATGCATGTGATATTGATTCTTTACTTATTCTTCTCACTTTTTAAAAAAGTGTACTTTTCCCAGGATTAGTTAGAATCAGATAGACCCTAAATTGTATGTAAATATGTGAGAATTGGTTAGATTATGAGTTCTATATATATATATGCATTCTATTATTCACGATCAACCCAAAAAAGGCTAAGTGCTTGAATAATTGCTATGTACACTGGTTTAAACATGAGTAATACATCTGACTTTATGCAAAAGTATGTTCTAAATGGCTGTTAGTATTCTTCTTATTACATTAACCTCATTACTTAGAAGTAATTGAACAGCTGACTGTTGTTACCTTGCCAAGACACTATTGACAAACTGTTTTGCCAAATCTGTATTTCTCTTAGAAAAAAAGTAACCATCATCATTTTTTTTAAAAAAAGAAGACTGCATTTACGTAATATGCTTGTGATAAATGTAATTATGATTTCTTTCAAGTTGAGGTGATACGACCACAGAGCTTTCCTTTGTTTGAATAAGCACTCTGACAAAAAAATAGAAATTAACAGCTTGGAAGTTTAAGACATTTGCATTCAACCTAACTAACAAAGACTGAACATTGCAATCTGCTCTTTTTATTAATAAGTCTCAATCTCAATTGTAGAAGCTCTGCAAGCAAAGGAAGACATTTTTTTGGGGCACTGAAGGACAATTACTATGTACACAGAAACACATACACACACACACACACTCATGACTATAATCTCCTTTTATAAGCTTATTTCAAACAGATAATTGAACCAAAGCCATTAGGCTAATTCCAAATGCTTTCATATCAAATCATAGAGACCACAAAGTGTAGTCTTACACTGCTAACAAAGTTAAGCCATCAAATTCACCTCAAAATTAAGAATAAGATGTTGGGTCTCTAACCTCCTCTTTTTTTGCAACAAATGACAATATAATAACTATATCGAGGAGGCAACATTATGTTACTATGAGCAACATGTGCGATATGAATTTGGGGCATGTAATTCAAATAAAAAAAATTACTACTGGGTTTTATAATGCAAGCCCAAATCTAGATAATTGACAGATTTGTTCTACTAGCCATAAAAAAGCTGGTATAGCAAATACTAAGATAAAGCATTTTAAAATATCGTAAGTTATTCAGTTGTGCACTTTAAATCAGGCGTCCCCAACCCCCAGGCTGTGGCCCTACTACTGGGTCATGAGCTGTTTGGAACTGGGCTGCAGAAGAGTGGGCAAGCCTCACTGGCACAAGCAGCATACGAGGTATGCGCATCCACAGCTTGTGCAAATGGAGCTGCACATACACGCTTCCGGCCGCTCACGAGGGACCCCCCAGATTTGCAAAGTCAGAAAGGTTGGGGAACTCTGCTTTCAAAACATATTGGCAGTTCCCTCCCTCCCATACAGGACATAGCACAGAAGTGTTGCTTAAGTAGGGTCCTCAAGATTGTCTGGGACACTACACATCCTCTTCAAAACCTGTTTTCCTTGTTACCTTCTGGGAGGAGGCTTTGTGGTATCCGTAGCAGAATATCCAGATTCAGCCATAGTTTCATTCCATACAGCATTAACCTTGTGAACTCTCAAGCTTCCTCCTTCCATTATATTTTCAAGATGGACAGTGTTTAATATTTATTTGTTATGTATATATAAGGGTGTGGGTCTATACATATATTGTATATAGTATGTTAGGTGTGTGTCATGTATGTGTTCACTTTGAGAGCAGGCAACTAAATTTCATTTTTTATGTGTGCTGTTGTGCCCACGGTAAAAAAAAATGACAATAAAGGTTATCTTATCTTATTCAGCTTGCAGAAACTTGGTGAAAAATTCAGACCATCCGATATTCCCCTGTTGGAAAAGGTGTCCTGGTAAAATACCATGGCGGTGCCCTGATCCCAGCTGGCAGGTGGTGGTGGCAGGAGGAGAAAACAAGCTGAGTATTGTCCTATCGCCCATCAGGCACAAATAATCAGGAGCAAGAGTTGAGTTCAAAACACTAAGAGTTTATTCTTGTCACCTATACACGGGAATTTGAGCATCCAACATGTCCAAGCTAAACTGGTGCTAGATAAAAGTCACTGGAATTCACAGGGGACTGGACTTGGGTCTCTTGTTACTGCACAATGACTCCAAACTGCGCAATGACTCCAAACTGATTACGCCTTTAACCCCACCCTCCAGCTCAGCCTGCTCATCTCCTCCAATTCCTACCTCCTTATTGAAGACATAGCTTCTCAAAGCTCTTGTTCCAGCACTAGATTTACAGGGTGGGAAAGGGAAGGTTCAAATACATATCAGAAATGTCTGCCGAATTGGCCAGTTTCGTCACAATGACAAAATAAGCATCACTATGCAAGCTCCCTCCTTTATGTTTATTACATCACTCCAACCCTCTGAACTTCTCTCTCAGGTATACTAGCCATGGTGCATATCAGAAGGAACAATGCAATCTAAAGTGATGAGTGGGTTGGCATGGCTAAAATCAAGAGCTCCAAATTTCTTATACTCCCAGTCCATGGCAGTCATTCTCAGACATTAGTCAGAAACGACTTGGATGTTACAACCATGAATCCTGTGAAAACCTGACTGTAGAGTCCATAATTAATTTACCCACTCAATATTACATCCCTAAACTCACTTTTTTTTCCCTTCCTTTCAATCATGTCTGATTCTCAGAGATTGCCTGACAAGTCCCTGCAGTTTTCCTGTCAAGGTTTTTCAGAAGTGGTTTTCCACTGCTTCCTTCTCAGAGCTGAGAGAAAGTGACTAGCCCAAGGTCATCCAGCTGATTTTGTGCCTAAGAGACTAGAACTCAAAGTCTCTTGGTTTCTGATAGGGTGCTCATCTCTTGTTTCAGCAGATGTCTCTCCTTCTCTAAGGGATATCCGGATAATTAAAAAATAAAATAAAAATAAATAAACAAACATTAAAAATTGTAATTAAAAATAATAAATATATAAATTGAAAAGAAAACAAAAAACTCAAAGGGCGGACTCGATGGACCACTGGGTCTTTTTTCTGCCGTCGTTTTCTATGTTTGTATAATAAGGTGTGACACTCCAGGGACTTTGGAATTAACAGGGCAGGTGGGCATTTAGTAGCGTTCACAAAGGGCTTCAGTTCTGTATATTAAAAGGTGTAGAAAAGGGTGGTACAGAGGGAGAACTCATATTGGGGAAACCAGGGGTCAAATACAATGCACTACATGCTGACTTCATGCATTTTATTTTAGTTTGGTGCTCACGTTCAAGTTGGGCTTTGCCTGGAGATTTTACCCCTGGATTATATTACCATGGACTATAACTACCATTTATCCCACTCTGTTAAAGATGGGAGTCAAGAATATCTGCTGAGTTCAAATCAGTCACTGGATTAAATTGACCACAAAGTGGCCACTGTGGCTGCAATTTTTGCTAATTAATGTGTTCTCCAACCTCTAGGAGCATCCATTATCAACTTCAGATCCAGCAAAGGTCCTAGCCGTATACCCAGATCTTATAAGCACCATCCAGCCACTCCTAAATTCTCCCCTTAGACTTGGAAAGGACTTGCAAGTATCCCACAGAAAACATGGCCTGGCAGGGCAGAATTACAGCCTTCAAAGGGCCATAGATTGAGCAACTATCCACACACAAAAATCCAACTGGTTCACAAGAAAAAAAAGAATTAAAAAATCTAATTAAAATTTTAAAAAAATCCCTTTGCCCAAACAATAGAAGCAATTTTTTTTCAAACTACAAGAATAAAAATACCTCTCAATTCTGAAGACTAATTACGCGTTCATCACAAAATGGAACCCAGCAATAAGAGGTTAGGATTCTAGTTGCTAGATGTAAAGAATTTTATATTACACTTTAGAGTTGTTCTTTCCGTCTTGACTGGCCTCCAAATGAGACAGTACATGGCATCCCACCATGGCCTCCGGTCTCCCACTTGGAAATTCTGAAACTAATAAAACATAAAATGGAAAAGTGAGAAATTTCCTTGCAGTAACCAAATACTACCTGAGTGCAGAAGGGAAACACCAACTAGTGGACTTCTACCCTTCCCTTCTTTCCTTTTCCTTCCTTCCTTCCTTCCTTCCTTCCTTCCTTCCTTCCTTTCCTTCCTTCCTTCCTTCCTTTCCTTCCTTCCTTCTTTTACCACATCAACAATGCATTCCAGGTGACTCAAATTGGCCTCTAACTATTCCTATCCCTCAGGCAGGCAGGCAGGCAACAATACAGACATTACTAGTACATTGAACATACCCAGCAAGCTATATATCTGCTCTTTGTACAACAAGCTATTGGACTGGCTGAAACAGGAGAAATTCATGGCAGACAAGCCAGTGGGATTTAGCGAGGTATGGGCTGCTTTTATCGGTCTAAAGTCAGCCTTCAATTCCATCCCAAGATATAGGCTCTGGTGGAAGATCTCCTGTACATCTTAGGAAGATATTTAATATTTGATCTCTTATATCAACCGACAGCCGTAGGATGCTGCATGAAAACACAGTCCCCCACTGGGCACAATGAATCTGGCTATCTTACTGCAAATGTTCCAATCTCTAAAAGAATGAAACAGGGCCATGTTTTGGCTCTTCTGCTGTTTAATAGCCTTATACTACTTGGGGATTGCTGCTTTTACAAAAAAAAAAAAAAAAAAAAACCACCCCCTCCACAAGCTCAGGGACAGACATTTGGCAATGGTGCTATATGATGAGGACACAGCAATTGTCTCACTTACACAGGTGATAGTTCAGGGAAGTTGGCAGGCCTTAGTGGAATTCTACAAGGAGGAAAGTCATATAAGTGATCGCCCCAAGACTAAAATTATGGATTTCTTGGACCTAGCTGCCATGAACATCAATGGCAAACCAGAATTAACAAAATAGAACTAGTTCCAACCTTTAAATATCTTGGATCAATTTCTCAAGCTTCTGAATTTGGCAGGAATAATCTAAAAGTCATTTCTGCCAAAGCCAGTAATAATGCCAAGACACTCCTGGGCTGTTGTTGTTTTTTTTAACTGAACTAAGGGTAATAGATGCCTATCTTATACTATTAAAGCTGTTTAAAGTTAAATCTGTATCCCAAACGTTCTATTTATTTATTAAATAAATAAATGTTGCCCATCTCTCTATCTAAAGCAACACGCAGAAATACGCCTATGATGTCTTAAAAGCCTTGGATGCTGTTCAGTTGAAGTTTTTACAAGTACTCATCCTTGATGATTTTGATGCAACAAGATGGAAAGGAAAAAAATTCAGCTGAGCTGTTTCCATTCCATTCCTCCCCGGAAACGTTTCAGAACTGCAAACTAATTGTTCAGTCTGATTCATTCAGCACTTTCTTTTTCTCATTTTGCCCCAATCTAACGTTTTCACCAATGAGCAGTATTGGATGGGAGGTTTTTAATAAGAGGAATTTTCCTTAGTGCATGTATTCCTTCACTACTCTCCTTTATATGAGAATGAATGCAATGTTTATTGCTTTTAAAATAATAACAAAGAAAAGGAAAAGGAAAAAAAAACAATTATAATGCAGATACATTCTCAAAAAAAAAGAAACAATGTATTTAAAAGTGCTTTTAAAAAGTGAAAGGTACAACAGAAAAAAAACCAAATATATATTGTTACAACATTTACAAATCTATATATACTTAGTGTATCTAATGCAAATATTATTCAGGTACTTATATATTCATTTTTAATACATTTATATACACTTGCTTTTTTAACCTACTGTATTTTGTATGAGTCCCATATTTCATTATACTTGTCCACATAAAGTCTAGGTCTACAGGCAATCCACTCATAGGTGTCAAATGCAATCAGGTCTTCAATCCATTGGATGAAAGGAGTCAAACATTTATCTTTTCAATGCTGCAATATAAGTCTTTTAGCCATAGTAAGGGCACCAAGCATCCATTTATGTTGTCCAGTTGCCAGATTCTAAGTATATAGTTCAAAAGAATATTACCCTCTGAAAAATTTAATTTTTGTTGCAGTTATATTTATATAATCCACTTTTTTACACCAAATTTAGTAAGCATTGGACATTGTAAAAACATATGTTTTAAAGAAGCATTATTACATTTCCAACAAAATGCTGTCTTAAGCAGAAACTTTCCTATTCAAACATAATGGAATTCAATAAATCCCAAATATTACTTTTGTGGTTGTTGTATAGATTAATATCCATTAACATTCTTGCATAAAAGTTAGGGCACTTTCCCATTGTCTAAGCAATTTAGGAACCTCTAATTCTTTATTCCACCCATTTCTTAGCATCTGTATGTCAAATTGATTTATTGATAACAAATATCTATAAAAATTAATAGTAGGAGTTTTTAGTTTTAAAAGATATAACAAGATTTTCTATTATTTCAGGTGTCTCCAAAGTTGAAAATGCTGCTGGTCCAAACAACCTTGTTAAAAAAAGTTGCAGCTGTAGATATTGCCATTGGGTTACATCTGACAGATGTTATTTCTTCTTAACACATCATATGTTAAAAATTCATGTTCATCATCTATCAGTTGGTCCAGAATCATGATCCTGCTTCCATCCAATTATTCCATGTCACCATCTTTTTTCCAAATCTTAAAGTTGGCTTTCCAATAAAGTCAATTTAGCATGGGAAAAAGAGTCAAATTTATAACTTTATTACTGATGTATTTCTTTCCAGAGATACTAGAGTTCTAGTGTATTTTGACCCTAATATTGTCCATCCAACCAAAGATGCTAATAATAATAATAATAATAAAGTTGGAAGAGACCTTGGAGGTCATCTAGTCCAACCCCCTGCACAGGCAGGAAACCCTATACCATTTCAGACAAATGGCTATCTAGTCTCTTCTTTAAAACTTCCAGTGTTGGAGCATTCACCGCTTCTGGAAGCAGGTTGTTCCACTGGTTAATTGTTCTAACTGTCAGGAAGTTTCTCCTTAGTTCTAGGTTGCTTCTCTCCTTGATTAGTTTCCATCCATTGCTTCTTGTCCTGCCTTCAGGCGCTTTGGAGAATAGCTTGACTCCCTCTTCTTTGTAGCAGCCCCTGAGATACTGGAACACTGCTATCATGTCCCCCCTCGTCCTTCTCTTCATTAGACTAGACATACCCAATTCGAGCAACCGTTCCTTATATGTTTTAGCCTCCAGAACTCTAATCATCTTTGTTGCTCTTCTCTGTACTCTTTCTAGAGTCTCAGCATCTTTTTTACATCATGGTGACCAAAACTGGATGCAGTATTCCAAGTGTGGCCTTACCAAGACATTGTAAAGTGGTATTAATACTTCACGTGATCTTGATTCTATCCCTCTGTTAATGCAGCCTAGCATTGTGTTGGCTTTTTTGGCAGCTGCAGCACACTGCTGGCTCATATTTAAGTGATTGTCCATTAGGACTCCGAGATCCCTCTCACAGTTACTACTATTGAGCAAGGTACCACCTATACTATATCTGTACATTTGGTTTTTCTTGCCTAAATGTAGAACCTTACTTTTTTCACCATTGAATTTCATTTTGTTAGATAGCGCCCAGTGTTCGAGTCTGTCCAGATCCTCCTGTATCTTAAGCCTGTCTTCTGGAGTGTTGGCTATTCCTGCCAGCTTGGTGTCGTCTGCAAATATATGTATATTCTAATTTCCCAAATTGGAAAATTAATACCAATTGTTATTTCCAGCATTTTATACTTGACATTAGATAAACACGATATTCAAGTTTGAAAAACTGACTTCTCCCTCATTAATTTTCTCTAATGATAGTCTCGGAATTAAAGAACCCCATAGAAATTTTCCAAACAAAGAATTTATATTCTTAAAATATTTTCCATGAACTGGGATTCCTCTTGAAATTTAAATTGATCTGGGAATAAAATTAATTTTGAGAGCATTCACCTATTCCCAGAGAAACTCCCACTACATATTTTATTTATAATGCACGTTACTGAGTTATTTACTTTGCTATGCACTTACCTAGCTATTTAATGGATTCAGTACAAATGCAGAATTGTTATGCCTTAAATGGATGGGTAGCCAAATATTCACAGATGTTTTTCTTCATTCTCATTATTTCGTTACATTGCTTGGTTTGAGATTAGGTGAAGCTGTTTCTCATAGCTTCAGTCCTACTTATCTAAACATTTAAAGTTTGGAGTTATTGGGGGGGGGGAGATTGTTCTCACATTGCCAAGCAGGTGTCTCAGCATCTATTAGTGCTGCTTTGTTTAGATCCATTGCTTGAGAGGTTAAAAAACAAAATATGTCCTCAGGCATAGAAGGAACCCTATATAGAGTAGAAAAGATAATGAGGCTCTACAGATAAGTAAAACCTATTCACACTGTTTTTCATGCATTGAACAAATCATCCCTATTTCTGATCCTTGTTAACATACTGTTAACAGTATGTAATTAGATTCAATAAACTATTTCATCTATGATTGATCTATCATCTATCTATCATGCTGGTCTCAGATTAAAACAAGTAAATTTGAATTTGAAGGTACTGTTAGCATTAAAGCTGACGTGGGTTGGAGCATTTGAAACATATACATTCATTTTGTAGGTTCCACTTTGATACTATATATAGCAGTAAAATGTATTCACAGAACAATGGAATGAAAAGCAGAAATAGGAAACGGTTGCTTGGATCTGAGATGATGAATTAAAAGGAATCTATAAATATGCTTTTTAAAATCTTTTAAAAGCCCTAATAATCACCATAGTTTAAATGTGACTGTGTAGATTTCCAGAAGCCATCCTACAGTTTTCCACAAAGTTTTTTTGAAGGCTAGACAGGCCCTTACTTTCTGATAGTAAAGGATCTTCTGAGAAGAACAGGCCTCTTTCTCTTTCTTGCCCAAACTGCCAATTATCTGCAAAAAAAAGTTTTCAAGAAGTCACTCTTCTTTTTATCAAGAGCTTCACAACAGAATGAAAAAGATTTTAATTAACTTTTTTTTCTGCCTAGTAGTGTTTTCCTGCAAGTGCAGATCTGCCTTTTTTTTTTCTTCAGATCAAACTAGTGTCCATCAGTTGCCACAGGAATTGACTGAGAGGCTTGTTGCTAGAGTCTGATGTCATGATAGTCAACTGTTGGCTGAAGCAGCTGTCTTAGGCAAGAAGATTGGGAAGCAGACCAGGCCTATGAATGTCATGCAGCTGTTTGCCTTCTTAAATTGGCCTCCAGCCTTTGGTCACAGCAAAGAATCAGATCTCACTAGGTTTATTTGCTATTTGGTCAATTTCTGTATAGGACAGGGGTCTTCAAACTTGGTCCTTTTATGACTTGTGGACGTCAACTCCCAGAATTCCTCAGCCAGCATGCCTGGCTGAGGAATTCTGGGAGTTGACGTCCACAAGTCATATAAGGGCCAAGTTTGAAGACCCCTGGTATAGGACATTAAGAGGGGATGGCATAGTGGAACTATCTTTGACAGTATTTTGGATTTTGCTTTGGGGAACTAAATCCATTGGACTAAATCCATTGGACAGTTTGGACAGAAGCTGAGGTGCAATCATTCCGTATATTCTACAGTCTGAACTTCTAGAGAACTTTGGAGAATAGATAGGTGCTGAAGAAATACAACTTGAATAATTCATATTATTCATACAAGATAAAGGGGAAAATAGGAAAGAAACAAGGACAGCGATATAGTAAAGTTAGCAGAAAATGTACGATCTCACTAGAAGGTTAGAATATATAGAACAATTTCATATTTGTAAACAAAATTAGGTATTTACATTTTAATTTGGATTTGATAACATATGGAGATTTCCCACTGCTGTCAAATTAAATTCTCTACAAAAGATTAGGGACAAACAAAATTAGTATGAAAAAATTATCAAATGTCCTGGGATCAATGGATGAAAAACTCTATTTAAATGTCACTTCGTATTGTAAGTAGCTTTTCTTGCATGATTTGTTAAAATAATACATGCTTCTGTACAATGTGCTCCAGTTTCATACTAATCTGAAACAAAGAGATAAAATAATAATATTTTAAAGCATCTGGCAGTGATAATTTAATTTATTTTAGTCTTTGTAAGTATCCCTTGGGCATCTGTTGTAAATAAAAGTCAGGAAAATAACATGTAAGTTAATATCATGAATGATAATGGCATGAACAGAACAGCAGCCTCAGTTACAAGACAACAGAATTTTACTGTAATCAGCATTGTATTAGGTCTATGGCTGTTTACTGATATTGATCACTGGAACAACAGAATTGACTTTTGAAAAAATTTGTAAGTAAATCTGAGCCATAAAATATTTTAATAACCTAACTTAACTAATAACCTAAGACTTTCAATGGGCCTCAGTGTACTTCATAAAAGCAAAGGTAAAGATTACCCCTGTCCAGTCGTGTCTGACTCTAGGGGGCGCTACTCATCTCTGTTTCTTAGCTGAGGAGCCAGCGTTGTCTGAAGACACTTCTGTGGTCATGTGGCCAGCATAACTATATGCTGAGGAACACAGAAGGCTGTTACCTTCCCACCAAAGTAGTACCTATTTATCTACTCGCATTTGCATGTTTTCGAACTGCTAGGTGGGCAGGAGCTGGGGCAAGCATTCAAGTCTCAAACCCAGGCTTTCAGCTTGCTGACAAGGTCAGCATCTTTAACTGCTGAACCGTCGCGCCTTCTCATGTAGTTCATACATAAACATAAGCCTGAGGAGAAAAGGTGAGAAGAAATTAAACGGCATTAGCTTTGAATGTCTATACAACAGAAATGTATACTTTTACAAGAGGTATTTTAATGTCGGATACGTTCTGTTCTAAAGTTCTAAAGTTCTTCTGTTCGGAGAGGTGGAATTTCTTATGGCTTGAATGCCCCAGTCAGCTTTTGGGAAGCACAGGAGCTGATGGGGAGGTGCTATATTGTACATATTATTTGCCATACAAACTCGAAAGGATTTACAGAACATTGTACAATCAGGTACAAATAACTGGATGAAATCCAGTCATCTGTACTGTACTAGTTCCTATTCATTCACATTAAAGTCAACGTGAGCTATTCTAAAGCAATGCTTAAAGAAGCTTATTAGATTATTTAAAAAAAAAAATGTACATATTTGCACTCTACTTTTCAGATTGTTATACCCTCCCCACAAGTAGCTTATGCCTATGCAAACAATATTTGGTATAAAGATAAAGATAAAAGCATGGATACAGCATTAAAGCAAGATGGGAATAAAATACAAAGTGAACCAAAATGAAAAGTTTTTAAATTGAATGCTTAAAAAAACACTGGAAAGGAAAACAAGTGGGACTCTGAGACGTTCCGGAAAATACAGTACATGTTGTGTATAAAGTTATAACACAATTGGCTGGAACAGAAAGCAAATTCACAACATTCTTGTAAGGCGGAAGAGGCATATCTGCACTGCTGAAATGGACAGATCTATGTAGCAGGGTTTTTTTTTTCCCCTTTTACGACCCTGTAATATCTTGCTTCGGGGTGGCATCGGGGCAACTGAATGGAGCTGAACGGTTGGGGTGACAGAATGGAGCTGAACGTTTACTGGCCGGAAGCCATTCCTGATGCCTATGCAGAGTTCGCAGCAGATATTTTCTCTTTGCACCCTGATAGAGAAACATTTGTTGTTGCCTAGGATTGAACTCTCAACCTGCCAAGTGGGAGGCAAGCATCTTCACCTCTAGGCCACCGCACCACTCTCAGATCTACATAGCAAGTTACTTGTAAGTAAATGTTGGCATATGACTAGTTTCTAAGATGAGCAAATATCTAAGATGAACAAATGAACTTCAGGGTACATAGCTACTTCCTCAGTTCTGATTTAATATTTTTAACAAAGAGTTTGTCTACGAATAGAAAAACAGCAATTGTATCAATTAAAAATTTAGTGTTTATTTTAAAAGCACAAGGGATGATAAGAAATGAGATCAAAGGAAAGGAGGCAAAGGCATAAGAGAAACAAATTTTATTTTGTATGGTTATATCCTAAAACAAATATTGGGTGGCAAATCCATCCTTCCTTCCTTCTTTTTCACTCAGTCAGGTGACTTACCAGCAATGGACATGTGATGAATTAATCTTAGGAAAAAGGTAAGGAGAAAATCTTCAGTTTAACCTATATTTATTTATTCATTCACTCATTTTTAAACTGAAAGTTATACTTGGAGTTTCTGGCTAGGGCTAAATTAACTGATAATCTCATTTTATAGGCTCTTGCCATCATATAAAACTAAATTATTTATTTTCTACTTTATACATTCTTGCTAATGTTTCATTCTTTAAACAATGCATGGATGTTAGCTGCATCCATTCTATAGTACAGAAATTCATTTTCCAAATGACCAATTTGTCTTTTTTTCATTCATGGAAACTGAAACCTAAATGTATCCAATTTTGTAATTTCTAGCACTTTACTTTATTGACCTTTTGTTACCTACTATATTCACAATTATTTCACTTTAGCTATTCATGTTATCTATTTTTTTTCTGATCTCTAATTGCTTTATTGAACTTCAGAGTGGAAAGGCCACTTCTTAAAGTACCCCTCTCTCTCTTGGATGTCAATAAATCCAATGGATGATTAAATGATTAGAAATGTGGTAGTTAGAAAAGATGTTAGGGAAACACTTTAAACCTGAACTTTTTTTATTAGGTATAATTCCAGAAAAATTTGATAAACAAAGTGTATATTTAACATTACATGTATCAACAGCAGTGAAGATTGTATTTGCTCAGCACTGGAAAAATGAAAAAATACCGTTGGATGAAGAGATAATTAAGAAAATACTGGACTGTGCTGAAATGGATAGACTTACATTGAGGATCAAAAAAAAAGAGGATACAGAATATTTTCAAACATGGAACTTATTTTATCAATGGCTGGAAAAACGGGATAGAGAATAAGAACTTAACTTGTATTACTAAGCAAAACAAATCAACGCAGACAACACGTTGTTCATTAAGCACTAATGAATTGTAATAATAGAAAATTAATAAAATATTATTTTAAAAAAAGAGAAATGTGGTATTTTATTATACAATGGAATCACCAAGTCCTCCTAATATTGCCTTTTCATTTCTCCTTGAAGCCATTTTTCTATGCCAAGTTTTCAGCATAGTTGCACATGATCTACAAACCATTTACAAATATTCGTTGTGTCACTTTCTGCAAGAATGCGGCCGGAAACATAATGAAGTGATGAGAATATTTTGCTAGATATAGTAAAATGTTAGGATAGCTTGTTATCACTTCTTGCACAAGACTTCGGTGTCACTAATGGACCATATAAATCCATGTGAATCTATGCATTCTAGTGATTATAACATAACAGAATTTATAAATGTCATCTACTTGGCAGCAGGAAGAAGATAAATAGCTTCTGGTTCAAAATTTGAACTAATAGTAACTGGCATGTATCTAAAGATGCAGAATGAAGTATTCCCCCATCTGAAATCATTTGCACAATTTGATTTGTTCAGGATATGGAATGCTACATAAAAATGGCTATTTAGCAAAAATAGATTCCCCCCCCCTTAATATTTGTATTTAATATTACAATATTTGGTTGGTATTTGTAATTCTATATTTGATGTTAACCACAAGGCTGAAAGGAGATTACAAGTATTCCTTGTTTACTGACCACAATTGGGATTAACAACTCCGTTGTTGAGCAAAACGGTCACTAAGTGAAACTGGAACTGTGTTTATGATGTTACTTCAGCTTTCCTTTGCTTTATATACTCACACGCAAAACAAACAGGAGCAAAGAGACAAAATGAAATAGAGAGAAGAAGGAAAATAATTAAAAAGAAAAAACATACAGATGTGACTTCCACGCATTTTAATCCCTGAATCTTGAAATATCAGTTTGTTTGTTTGTTTGTTTTTTTCTCCATATAAGTCTTTATTCTTTTTTCTTTGACCAAACTAGTCAGCTTCACTATTTCTGCAAGTTAATTTTATTATCCAGTCTACTACTTTAGGCATTTCATTGCTTTTCCAACTTTTTGCCTACAATAATCTTGCCACACTTATTATATACAATATTAATTTCCTTATTTCTTTTTTAATTCCTTGTCCATAAAGTCCAGAAAGAATCATTCTGGTTTCATCATGAAGTTGGTCCATAATATCTTTTGCATCATTGTATAAATGTGTACCTTTTTTGCTTTTTCCAAAATAACCGTAATTCTTAAGCCATTAATTTTGATCCTGCTTACAGCAACTAAAACTTGATAACCCCAACTCTGCATTTTCCAGTATAAATTGGGGAATAAAATATAACATGATTTATCTTGAATGGAGGTCCTTTGTTAAAACAATGCCATCTGATGGGACCCAGAGATGTGTTTGTCCATTGTGGCCTCTACCCTCTAGAATGATCTCCCACCAACATAGGGTTGGCCCCAACTCTTTTGATCTTTAGGAAGAAATTAAATATCTGGCTTTTCCCTCAGATATAAGGACCAGAATGATTGGAGTCTTATCTGCAGGAGGGCACTTAGTAGTAAATTCCTGACCACCTATTAAGAGTTTTATATGGAATTTTATTTGAAACAATTAATTTAAATAAAAATAAATCTGTGTGATTGCACTATTTTAATGCATTCCTGGGTACTTCTTCCTCTGCAGATGTAAATACCACACTGAAATCAATAGAAGTTGTATTTTTTTAAAAAAAAAAAAAGTCACAAAAATAGCCAACCTTTTAGGTACCTGATTGTTAGCTATATGGGAGAAAATAGCAATGGGATTCTTATTTTAGCTAAAATAGATAGATGAATAGGTGCATGGTGTTATTAGAGAATATCCAGGCTCGTTTTATTATCACTTACTGCAATCACACAATCAGTTGAGGCAGATAGATCCTACAGTCCCTGTCAACAGCAGGAGGAAAAAATGGCAATATTCACAAATCCCTCTCACTCAAGAGGAGTGCAACATCACTGGAATACATGGAGATCTGTTGAATTTAAAGCCACAACAAAGCTGTATTGGTTTAAAGTGTGCAGTTGTTCCCATGTTCACACAATCTCACTCACCCAAATTCTACTCAACTACTGTACGCTCACTAGGCACCACAGTAGCTAGAGGAATGGAAATCTCCAAGCCTGTCTCAGCCCTCATTTTAATCCCTAAAGTCCTTGTATCATTTGTGTGTAAAGTCAGCAGTTTGCAATGGGATTAAGCTTTCTCTATGCTTTGCATACACTCCTCTTTGTTCACCTTTATATGGCATTTCTTTTGTATGCTTTTGGCATTTAATAATTTGCTTCGTTTTTATCTAATTCAAAGGCATCTTTATCCCTCTATATATGAAGCCAGCTAATTTTTAAGATATGGCCATAATTGTCATTGCCAGCCTAATGTCATGATGGATGGATGGATGGATGGATGGACGGACGGACGCATGCATGCATGCATGGAAGAAATATAATAATATTGTTTTGAAAGAAGAACATCAGGTCAATAGTAATTTTTACCTCAGTCTCGTTAATTATAAAAATTATTAACTTCCATTTTCTAAGATCAGTGTTAGGTGCTTTCATATATTGAATATCAAGCATAAGCATTTTCATATATTGAACATAAGTGTGATGTACCAAAACAGAGGCTATTCTGTTTTAGAAGCTATTGTTAAATGTCTTTTGAACAATTAATCTCTATTGGTTTCTTTCCCTTTTCTAGCTCCCCAAATTCAAAACTATTTTCAATCTAACATTTCAGTGATTAAAATTAAAGTAACAAATAGATCATATTAAATAAATAATAGTGATATAATTGATTTGCATTAATTATTAAAGAAACAGCAATATTTGTAACATTAAAATATGAAATTTGCATCATTTGCTTGTTATGAATCACAAGAGAAGTTAATGATGTCATGTGTGTGATGTCATTGTAATTCCTATGACACTGTAATTTCTACGACTTTGCCTAATGCAAACTTGTAACAGTTCTTTATCTTCTTTGCAAACAATCCATTCTACGTTTACGCAGAAATAGATTTTGCTGGATTTAGTCAGGCTATCATCTAAGTGGAGGGACAGCTTTATATGTGTGCAATTAAAGGAGAAGCTTCTTTTTTCTAACCAATATGAAATAGAAAGACATTACAAAAATAACATTGCCATTTTTGCACTTTACCTGAAAGAGAATCCAGCAGACAGTGGAGAAAACAGTTTTCTTGAAGACAAATGTAGATGTAACTGAATTCCACGTTAGGAGAACTTTGTCTTCCACATGATTCTCAGCTACTCCTGTTGTATTGTCTGGGCACAATTAAAGTACTAGCTATAAACTGGTAGGGAGGAGATGATTTGAGGCAAGGAAATGTCAGCCCAGATCTTTCGCCCAGTGTTCATGGGTGGTATGCCTCTGTCCCTGCTAAATGTCCATCATCTTTCAAGAAAAGCAATCATCTTATTTGCTGGAGATTTGCTGGCTTCTTTTTAAAAAAAAGGTTGTTTCACATTAAGTATTTTAAGTGTGAAGATAATTAGATCCTGATGTTAGGAAAGACTGAAGGCAAAAAGAGAAGGGAACAGTAGAAGATGAGATAATTAGATAGTGTCATCAATGCAACAAACATGAGTTTGGGCAAACTATGGGAAACATAGGGGCTTGGCATGCTATAGTCCATGGGATTGTGAAGAGTTGGACATGGCTTAGTGACTGAACAATAGTGAAGATAATTAGCAACAGCAACAATAATAGTAGTAGTAATTTCAGTCATTGACCGATCCAATATATAAATATCACTGAATATTATAAAACACTAGAACCAATATAGATAACATATAACATAATCAAGTTATGAAGTTCATCTAAAATCTATAAAGCTAGATTTTATTTAATTTAAAAGAATTAAGAGGGTTGAGATAAGCTAATTAACCAACTAATTACAATACATGTATAAACATTTGGTTATTTGGACCTAATGCTACTATTATGAATATAGTTTTTAGGTTTTTGGATAACCCTGGAGACGAAAACTTGCCACCTGAGCTGTAACATCAGGAGAGAGATAGGATTTTGTAATTGTCCCGTCCAGTGTGTTCATGAGTGGAGCAGTCCTCTGACTCTTTTCTTGCTCATAAAGAAAGTAGCTTAGAAGAATGTGTGCCAGAGATTACATAGTCTGCTTCTCCTTGTCTGCATGGGCAGACTCTTTCAGAATAAGGGATCTTGTGGTTTGTGCTTCTGCAGAAGAGAGGAATTGTTGTGTGCTCTAGAAAAAGTCCATCTGCATTTGTAGAAGGCTAAGTTATATAGGTCTTTAGAAGGAGCTTTGGGTGGGTGAGGGCTTCTTTTCACACCTATTAAGAATCTGAGACTTGTGACAAATCTTTCTGGAATTCCATATCCAGTGCTTTTTTTGTAAAAAAAAAAAAAAAGGTGCTGGAACTCACACATCTCATACAACCCACTTTGCCTACCCTACAAGGTTCCATCCCAAAAAGGTGCCGGAACTCCGTTCTGAGCGTTCTATGAGAAAAAAAGCCCTGTCCATATCAGTTATCCTTGGTTTAATTATATTCACAGCATCCCCATGCGATTTTATAAATTCAAGGGAGAATTCATATGTATTATTATTTTTTTCTCACAGGTGAATTGCCAAGTGTCTTTGTACTTGTCGCTAATAGTGGTGGTAAGTCACTGGGGTTTAATAAGACTCTAATCCAAGTTAGCAGAATTCTGTGCTAGACTTGAGATTCCACACCTGACACTTCAGTTTCTAGTCTCCAGGCTGTATTAGCCAGTCATCTTGGGGCACTACAATAGCCCAAAGGAAATTTGAGCAGATGTGTTCTTAGATTGTAAAACGACAGAGTGAACACATTTGAATACTTTACATTAATTTTGCAATTAACCATTTTTTAAGCTTCTGCCCTTAAAGTTCACTCCTTTCTCTGTCTCTCACACAAAACGTTTTTCAGATATATCTCAACTTTTGGTAATGTGATACCATTACCTCAGGTAATGGCAACACTTGATGATGTCCCACAGTGTTGTAAGCAACAGGGGGGAAAGGTCATATGCCACTGCCTTTTCTGGAACGTTTTTTTTTTTTTAGAATTCTGAGTATAATCTAAAGCTATTGAATTACTTCCCAGCCTCCCACCCAACTGCTAACCAATCTCAACCCTGCTTAACTTCCATGCCCTGACAAAGGATGGCCAGTACTTTACCTGCTGAGATATCACACAAAGATCATAATGGAAAAATAGCCCAAGGCTAGCTATTCCAGTTAACAGCTCACTTGAAATCTCTTGATACTCACTAAATCCGATCACTCTGCCCAATAAGGCAATATAAGACACCTATGACTTATTATGTAACATTGATTTCCTAGCCTGATTGGTTGCTACTGCCTCATTTTCCCCACACAGTAGTAAGTAATTTACAACTTTGCCCTTAATGAGGCACAGTTTAAGCAAAGACAAAACCATTTTTGCAATTTCCCAGTATTTTATGGTTCCACAGATGGCCTCATAAATCCTACTAATTAATTCTTAAGGGTTTTATTCATTTGATTCTTATTTACATTGCAAAAGATCAGGTGCTGACTACATTCTTACTTTTGGAGAAGGATAGCAGGTAGCCACAGGGAAACGTGAACATCCAAGCCACAGGACAAAAACTGAAGGGTCGTGCCAGAATCCAAAATCTATAAAACCTAATCAGATTAAGAAATTGGTTCTAAGTATGATGTCTATGTCTTTCAGAAAACAGGATATTGGTCTGAATTTATAGGCATTGAGGATGAAGTTTTGTTTCAAGTGCTGTTGCAAAAATCAAACAAGATGTTTCCCCTGCTATGGAACACAAAAGTCTTAATTAAAAAACTAAGTGCGTCATCCTTGAGCTCTCCACCCCCCCCCCCCACATATATAGACAAATTATTATGTCAGAGGTTGAGTCACAACTGAAGTGGAAACAAGGAAAAAGGTTTAAAAGAATGTAAATAGCATGCATTTGTGATTCTTTTTATACTTTCTGGAAGAATAGAAGTTTTGTGCCAGGCTGGTTTTGGGGGGGGGGGGGTTGCAGCATGCAATAATATGTGAGACTTAAGACACTTATTAACAGTTTAAAATGCTTTTTTTTTTCAGATCATATGAGGTTGTTCATTTGTACTCTCTAGACTGAATGGAGGGGCAGGTATATAAGAATTCGGGGGGGGGGGTTAATTCCACCTTTATTATTTTTATAAATGATTCAAGGTGGCAAACATATCTAATACTCCTATTTTCCCCCAACAACAACCCTGTGAGTTGGATTGGGCTGAGAGAGAGTGACTGGCCCAAAGTCACCCAGCTGGCTTTCATGACTAAGGTGAGACAAGAATAGCCAGGAGATCTCCTAATGCAACAAGGTGAGACATGCCATTTTGAAATAAGTGTGTAATATGTATTATCATATAAACTAGACATTAATCAAATAGTTCACAGTAAAGGCATTAAAATTAATATCCAAAATTGCTTCACTGTATCGCCAAATAATATTTTAAAATGCTGTGTCCCAGGTTGTAATTTAAAGCTTACATTTAAAAATAAATAAATTTGAAAGAGAAATAGCTGGATACTTCACATGTCCACCCACTGGGGAGGGGGTGAAAAACTGCCCATCATCATCTGAATAAGATAAGCTGAATAAGAAATTGCACATCTGCAAACACTGAATCCTTAGTTTAAAAATATCAGTAGTTTAAAAATACACAGGGTGCTATTCACACCCACTGTTAATTGCAATGCTGCTTGATAACATCCTTGTTCTTGTGGTAAAGAAATCAGGAGGAGGAGGAGGAGGAGGAGGAGGAGGAGGAGGAGGAGGAGGAGGAGGAGGAAGTTTTTCCTTCCTCCAATTTCCATCTTTATATTTCTTTTTTTTAAAAAAAAAAGTCATAAAATGTCTTTTTCACTTTTTTCTTCAACCATAAAAATATCTAAAGTCAGATTTACCTTCACATTGACGCAATGTTTGGACCACATTGTTAGTTTATCATAATAGTGGGTGGAACCTTCAAAAAAAATGATCTGATGTTTTAAGAAGTAGATAGAAGAAACTCCAACCACAAAATTCATGTGTTTTAGCAAATCCATATGAATATGTGTCTGCACCAGTATAAACAGTATCCAAATTCAGGTCCTTTAAGGAACTCCTCAAAACTTTTCAGAAAAAGAGAAGAGAGATTTTGAGCAACCCAACATTTCATATTGAAGTTCTGTTTTTCTTTATTTTTCCTTTTCCCTCCTCTCAAAAACTAAGAATACCTAGAGTCACACTGAGCTTAAAGGGGCCATCTTAACCAAAAATATAAACTGACTGGGGAAAGGCACTTAAAGCTAATGCATAGCATGACAAACAAGACAATGGGGAGCCCTGCCAAATGGGATGACAAGGCGCTGCTTGTGATCCAATAATGGACCAGATAACTGCACTAAGTAGCACTTTAGTCAAGCCTTCCCTGGGATCATTAATCCGTCATTTCACACAAACGGATGTAGAAACCCCAGTGCAGAGGGCTCACCATCTTGTAATGTAAAACAGATCCACCTCAGCTAGACAAATGTAATCTCCATCCACCACCCACTTCTTAATCCATTATCAAAAGCGTAGTTCAGTGACTTATTGCAGTCAAGTACTGTACAACTTTTCAAAATTATAGGATAATAGTGCCACAGAAGAAGTACTAAGATTAAAGCTTTGCAAAAGACATCTCTCCTGAAGAGGAGGAGGAAGTTGTTTCAGGGGTGATGACAAGGTGATTCTCAACTCTTAAAAAATCCAGATTACCCCTTCTCCATCACATCAGCTTGCCCGATAGACTAGTAACATGTTCCCATTGATAACAATTTCACTTGATCTCAGTAATAGATTTCCTGAAATAAGAATTCCCTCTGGTTACTGCCAATTATTAAACTAATAGTGGTTTATTTGTCTCATCCCTGAATAAATTCTTAATTCTGAAGTAAGCTGTCTTGAGCACAGACCTCTGGATAAACTCATAATTTGAGGAAAACTACCAGATACATGTTGCAAATAAATTTCACTTAACTGTGAAAGCACAAGAAGGATAACATATAGTAAACTCCAAATTACAC
Organism: Azemiops feae; assembly: GCA_023970755.1. Taxonomy (NCBI): domain Eukaryota; kingdom Metazoa; phylum Chordata; class Lepidosauria; order Squamata; family Viperidae; genus Azemiops; species Azemiops feae. The sequence goes on along the minus strand of JALGBA010004179.1, from coordinate 1,029,931 downwards.
CTAAGGTAAACCTAACACACCCCATCCTGCTGTGTTGCCTCATTCGGAGTGGGGACAGATTTCTGAGAGAGATAAGCAAGGAGTATTTACCAGGAATATATGTTCCCAGCAGGGTCACCCAAAGCATAAAGATTGTCCCAGTTGCTCAGGTACAGCAAGGAGTCACCTACTGTATATTTGGCTAGAGAGATATAGGAAAATGCTGGAGGCAGATGACCATTCAGTGAAAATGGCACTATATGAATTAATACAATATGGGAAAAGACAATGGTAAACTACTTCTGCATTTCTACCAGGAAAACCACATGCTAGAAAATATGAAATGACTGGTGATATAGTGCTGGATGATGACTCCTCAAGTCAGATGGCACTCAGCATGCTACTGAAGGATCCTTTCAAGTACTAATGGTGTTTATGACATAGCTAGATTAAAACTTTCTAGATGTCTAGTTGCTACGTTGCCATACAGGAAAAGAAAATCTGAAACTGCAAAGACAGTGGGAACATGCAAGAAGCCTGAACAGGGAATGCTCAGCACAGTGAAAGATGACAAGAAATTATTCAAATTGACATTTTATACATCAGCAAATTGAGGTAGGCTAGAATTGGGCACTTTCAGTAAGAAAATCACACTGTTTACTACTTGGGAGATGGAAAAATGAAAAAGGAATAATGGCATAGCTTTTAGAGATAGAAAGGATATAGCAAGAACAGTGCCTGGCAATTAATAAGCAAATATTAATTAGACTTTGTGGACAGTCCTTTAATATGGCAGCCATCCAACTTTTATGTTGCAATCAGTGATACAGAAGAAGAAGAGGAGGAGAAGTCAAGGAGCATGGTGAAAAAATGGGACTAAAATTAAATATTAAAAAAGACTAGAGACAACAAGGACAACAATCAGAATCATGCAAGCATTATATCACAATCTGTGGAAGTGAAAGTTGGACTTTGGACTTTGAAGAAGCAGAATAATGGACACTTTTGAAATTTGGCATTGGACAAAACACCTAAGAATACTGTGGACAGCCAAGGAAACCAACAAATGGGTCACCAAACAAATTATCCTAGAGTTCTCACTCAAGGCACAAATGACCAGGTTCAAATTATCCTATTTCAAACACATTACTCAAAGACCTAGCTCTCTGAGAAAAAAATATATAATGTTAGGAAAGCAGGAAGAAAAAAGAAGAAGTGATGATCAGTAGCGAAATGGATGAACTCAAGCAGCAATGAGTGCGTGCATGGTTGGAAGACCATGAGAGAGAGAGATCATCGCAGAGAAAATCTAAGTATGGAGTAGCTAAGAATCAACACCAACTTGATGAAATGTTAATGTCATCAAATGGTTAAAAGATTGTTTTGTTGGTTAGTGTAACATTTAGCTACTTATGCATTGATCAAGTGATTTTTTAAAAAAATCTTAGTTCCCTGAAAGTTCAGCAGAAAATAAAACAGCTAAATCTAATTTCAATTACAGAAGAAAAGCAGATTGATTCCCACACTACCAATACTTTGTTTGTTATGAGCATGGACTCCTTTTAGGGTAGGCTGAGATTTATTTTTTATTTTTTAAATGAAATAGAAGTTGACTTTTCTAGTATCCACGTCATTTTCTTGGTAAGTGACTGATCACTGTCTTCTTCCAGACCTGGAATTCCCAAGCGTTTCCCTATTCAAATGCTAAGAGAAATAACTCTTTTGAGTTTCCAAGATTAATAATAAAAACAATCATGATGTCTTTATTTTCTATAAAACTGGCTTACTTGGTAATTGCAGTAATATCCCAGCCTCTGTTAAACAATTCTGACATATTTCTCTAGTAAAAAGGTATTTCTAATTTTGTCAATGTCAATACATTGCTTCTGTTCTTCAGCCACTCATCCTACTATTAAAACTGCTCATTAACAGGACAGAAATAAAAACAGGTGTGTGTGTGTGTTTGCACTTGGCTTTAAATATTCAATCTGCTTATAAATATTATTGTGTAACTTTCTGTGTGATATTCTCAATCCATGCCTGTGTGTAAAATACTTTTCATTCCCAATGTATCAATTTTCTCATTTATATTTATTCTAATGTGGGTAAAATTAGTTTTTGTTTATTACTTGTGTTCCAGCTCCTTGAAATCAACTCAAGACATTCAGATGCCATATTTCACAGCATTTTAGCTCCAAATTCTTTCTCAACACTGATCCTAAATCGAATGTCTAAGTCTTTCCAGTAGCCAAATGAGATGTGGCATTTCCTAACCTGTTTCAATAAAGCTTAGCAATTTTGAACATCTTTTATTAAATTCTTCCCCATATCTTTTTCTATCCATGTGTGTGTTATTGTTGGAAATTTTGGATCTAGGTCTATCTAATTTAAGCTTTATTTAATATTTAGTACTATCCTGGATAACAAGCCACCAGAGCTACAGTTACAACAGCCAAATTGGTATTATAATCTGTTGCCTTTCTGTATATCTTGGACTCCAGCATCAATTGAGTCTTGATAATAAAAAGCATGCACTGATGATGTTACCCAGTTAATGAAATGTCTGCAAGAAAACTACCAAGATCAGAGAGCAACAAGGACCCCACAGTTCAACCTTGAGCTACAAATATTCTCTTCTGTTGGTAAAATTCATTTTATCTGTTACCAAATTAACATCCACATTGCCTGTTATTCATAGTATGTATGAAATAGTAGCAAATATGCTTCTCCTAAGAAGTTGGCTAGTCTGATTTATTTATTTATATCTCACTTTCATAAGTAATTCAAGGTGGCAAACCTACCTAATAACTCCTTCCTCCTCCTATTTTCCCCACAACAACAACTGGCCCAAAGTCACCCAGCTGACTTTCATGGAGTTCAAGGTGGAACTTGAACTCATGGACTCCGACTTTCTAATCTGGTGCTTTAACCTCTAGCCCAAACTGGCTCTATTACTTCACAGCAAGAATCTCTGTGCAGGTTTTTGCAGATTATCCAAGCAACATGAGTGATTAATAAGAGACATCAGATATCCTGCTTGTTCTAACATTATAGGCAAGGAAATTTGTGTTATATCCTAACACTATATACTTTCAGAAATTACATTGAAGTACTGGTATGTCATGCAAATAATCGTATATTACCTGTTCAATGTAAAAACATTTCTAAAACCTATAATCGCTTTCATTTCAAAACAGAGAATAAAAAACAAAATACTGGAATTCTCACTGGCTTTTTTGTGACACAGCACCAAGTATGGTTATTTCAGTTGCCTTAAATATGCCTTAAATAATTGCATTGTAGCAATGATCATGTTTGGGGAGTCATGTGTTCATACATATGAGAGTATTTAGGGTATCTTTTTTAAAATAAGTTTTGAGCTCTGAAACAGGAACATAAAATATGGAACTCTTTTTAGTATTTTTATCGCCTATTTAATTACTACTGACTACAGGTATCCTCAATCTAATGTTGCAGTATAAAGAATAAAGAGTCGCTTGACATATGGGTAGCATATAAATTTAATTAATTAATTAATTAATTAATTGTGTTATTGGGATGCCAGATATTACATTCATCCTGTTTCCTATTTTCCCCCAACAATTAGACAGCCATCCATACCCTCTGAGCACCTCCTTTATTTATCTATTAATTATGCCCCATATCAGATATTGTATGCCTTTCAATAGTAGGAGCAGGAGACTGCTGTCCTGCTTACAGGCTTCTGTTTGATTTTTTTTAAAGGTGTGCACTAAAAGGATACAGAAAGCATGATTTTATGCTCAGTCATCTTTATTTAAATGGAAGTGGGCTACTTTTACAATGCAGTGGATATTTTAGCTTTCATCATTCCTGCTACATGACCATCATAAGGTCCCTACACCTCTGGAGTTACACTTGGAAACACTCCATGTGATCAGAACATAGCACAAAACATATTGTTTTACAATAATGCTGCATACTGAGGCCACACAACAACTGGAACTATGCTACTTCCTCCAGAATGTATTTATTTGGAGTTAGACTTTTCCAGTTGCTAATACTGGGGGTAGGAAGGGGGGGTGGAAAAGTAGTCCTGAATGGGAAGCTCCTTTGATTTCCGTTCTTCAGTGCCTGAAATTTTTGACTTTGTCTATTGTTAAGCGGTACAACCATTGCTAACCTAGATCTTATAGTATTTTAGCGCATTTAACAGAAATATTAAGATTACTAGGAAGAAGTTCAGATTCTAAAAAAATATGTTTTCTACCTCCCCCCCCCAAAAAAAATAATGTTGGTATTTTTGTTCCAGTTAAAATTTAGAGAAGTCCAAATGTCCATGTTAGTGCAAACAAACATCGCAACTGCAGCAGAATGATTAGCTACGGTAATAAAAGTTTAGAACAGCTCTAATACATTTTCCTCATTTTAATCAACAAATGGTATATAATGAGGCAGCCGGCCAGATTTAGCCTACACAGCATTTCCTGAATGGTAATTTGTGAGCAATTATTGGTATTCCACACTCATTTGACAAATATGTATATATATATATATATATATATATATATATATATATATATATATATATATATATATCCGACTGAATCATAAGGGCCACTTCCATTTTGTCCATCTGTTAGTAGCCTTGTTCATTCAGTCCCAATCCTCTTTCCTCTCTAACAGCTATTTCTAGATCTTTGGTCTCAGTCTCTAATCCTTTTTTTCAATGTAGGATTTAGATTGCTAACTGGTGTTCGCTAATAGTAAAATATCAGCTAATACTCGGGTGAAACTAGCTCTTGAATATGATTATTAATAAGTAATACAAATAAATAAGTGGCTGCTTTCACATTCAGCCTCTATCCAGCATTAGCTGGCACTGAAATGGCAGTTTTTAACTAGATTCTTTCCTTCTTTGAGGAGCAATGGATTATTTTTTCTTCCTCTCTTGATCATGTTCCATTTCGTCTGGCAGCTCTTCTGCAGCATTTAACAGCAAACATCTGTCTATCTTGACTCCAGTCAACCGTTATTTGAAAGATTTGTAGAAGATAACTTTCTCATCTTCTTTACTCCCTGAAGAATGTCTCCGATGATATATTGGCTGAAAAAGGAAATCTGCATTTTTCCTTAATTTGGGGAATAGACACTACCATGGAAGCTGATGCAATAGAAAATATGCTGAAACTCTTCACATTCTGCCTTCTAAAGAGAGAAGATACACGCTTCACAGTCAGCTTAAAGTAGCTCAACTATTTGTTATTTATGTGCCATTTTGTCTAGGGAACATATTTAAGAGGGCAGATTTTTCAACAAAGTTAATGTTACTTTGAACAATAAATATATGTGTCTAGTAGCACTGTCTCCTTATTACACTGTAGGAAGAATAAGTCCTACCTCTTTTACTTTCAGCCAAGCTCCATTATTTATTTGACAATAAAAGGAGCCCTGTTCACAGACAAAATGCTTGGAAATGGGCACATAGAAGAGAGAAAACATATCAGTGGAAAAGATGGAACCTTGGCACTGTTGTTAGTTCAACACCATGCCCCTATGACAGTAGTGGCGAACCTATGGCATGCATGCCAGAGGCGACACTCAGAGCCTTCTCTGTGGGCACGTCGCCCCATCCCCACCTCCCCTCGCAGCCCCCTCATCAGCAGCCCCTCTGGAGGAGAGTCACCCCCAAGTGCAGCCTGTGCAGAGCAGCACAGCCAAGGACATGGCAGCCGGGCAGTGGGGACAGGATTCTGCCTCGCACCCCGTCACGCGCAGTTGATGCTGCGGGGCATGGGCAGAGGATGTGGTTGCCCTGGCGCTGGTGGGCCGCCTGGGCGATCTGCGGCAGGGCATGGAGGTGGTGGGTGGCCCTGCAGGCAGGTGGGATGGGGGCAGGTGGGGGGCAGGGTGAGGGCGGGTGGGGGGGACAGGTGGTGTGGGGGGCAGGGCAGAGGCAGGCAGGGGGCAGGGCAGGGGCAGGCAGTTGGCGAGGCGGGGCGGGGCAGGGCCGGTTTTTGGGCACTAGGTCTTTAAAAAGTTCATCATCACTGCCCTATGACCTCCTCAGACCACTAAGATGACTTTTTTTCAACTTGGCTAAAGACACAGCTTTGAAGCCAGAACTTTTGTTTTGAGATGTACTTTGTTTCTCTACTGGGTTTATATATTGCTCCTGCCATAACTGATACACCGATTCAATATATTAACCGGACTGATAAAGTACTAGACATACACACAGGTACATACACAAGCCATTACTAATTATCAGTCTGATTCAACATTTCCCTCTGCAGCAGGGTTCAAAGTCAGCATCCTAGACTCCCAAGGCATGACAGAAAAGCCATAGCTTTTTGAAAACTCAGAAGGGCAGGACCAATCTGATCTTCAGGAGAATATCATTTCTGAGAAGGGGATTAGCAACTACTTAAAGAAAGAGGGCACTCCCTAAAGAAGGGGGCTCAAAGAGAGCCTTTTGTTCCAGAGTTTAATGGGCGGGTAGAAGCCATTGGAAGTAGGCCATCCTGAAGACAGCCAGGAACCGAGTCATGAAGGGCTTTAGGGGTGAAACTAGATCCTTGAAATGCATGTGGCAGTAGGTTGGTAACCAATGCAGCTCTCAAAACAGTGAAGTTACATGGGTAAACTGAATAGTATCCATACCTGCCCAAGCAGCTTCATTGTGGAGCAGGGCAATCCCATGTAAAGTAAATGAGAGACCAGGCTACAAATATACTAGAGCAGGGATCTTCAAACTTGGCCCTTTTATGACTTGTGGACTTCAATTCCCGGAATTCTGGGAGTTGAAGTCCACAAGTCATAAAAGTGCCAGGTTTGAAGACCCCTGTACTAGAGTAATGTTTCTCAACCTTAGCAACTTTAAGAGATGTGGACTTCCACTCCCAGAATTCCCCAGACAGCTCTGCTGTCAGGGGAATTCTGGGAGTAGAAGTCCACACCTCTTAAAGTTGCCAAGATTGAGAAACATTGCACTAGAGTTCAGTGATGCTTGGGAGTGGGCCAGTTTCCCATTGGTGAGAACTTTTCAGTGGCTCCTCCCTACCTATACTAGTATAATTATGAATCCTCCCAAAAACCACAGTGTCTATATTGGGGCTTTTTGCAGGCAAACCAGTTTGTTTGTTTGTTTGTTTGTTTGTTTGTTTGTTTGTTTGTTTTTCCTCTGGAAGGCAACCATGAGGACAGTAATGCTATAGCAGGCTGCCGATTTCAGTACTTCTTCATTGTTGGCAGTAATAAGCAATTTCTAAGGAATTCTTATAGTTGCCAGATCAGCCACATGAATCAGGTTTGAAGGGTTGGGTGGAGGGGATGAAGTTTATGAAAGCCTGGAAGCACTCTGAATCTAGAAGTCTAACCAGAACTCTACAGATTGTGCCTATGTTGCAGTTTCCAGTACTGCACCTGAAAAAAAAAGCCCAAATACTGGTAGGTCACTACATTGTGCAGCATTTTGCAAGAATCCAATAGCTCTGGATTCTAAATCAATGAGCTTGTTCCCAGTTAGTCAGATTTCCGTATCAGGACCTACAGTCCCTCTTAGAACTTTTGAAAATAATGGGGTTTGTAGAGACGCAAATGGCTGGCAGAAAGACAATCTGCATCCTATTTTGCAGAAACAATCACCTCTTTGTGAATAATATGGCTATTAATAGTAAATAGTAAATAGCACTCCCCTTTGCAATCAGTCTATTCGTAATTTAACACCACTTCTTAGACCAAAGTATGCCATAAACATGTGTTTATAGAATAATCTATTCTTTCAGGGGGAACACAAGAAATGGCCTTTGTTTATTCTTTATGTAGCACAGTCTTTCCCAAGCTCATATCTCAAATAATTTAGGGTTTGGGCTTCCAGAATTCCTGGTCAATTTGAATTGTAAGAATTATCTAAACGCTTGTGAAGAACACCAAGTTGAAAAAAAAACAGGTAGTAACTTCCTTCTGGGAATATTTAGGCCCAAATCCAAAATGCTCCCTCGAACACTTAGAATCCATCAGCATTTCTCAGTCTAATCTATCTCATCAAGTCTTTATAAGGATAAAATGTGGGGAAATCCACATTTAAACGGCTAAAAGTGCCTTGGAGAAAGAATAAGACACAAATAGCCAGGAGACGCGGATGTTCATTTAATGCTATTCTAAAATATGCTAGTTTCTCACCGACGTTCCAATATATTTTTCACCAGCAAAGTTATTCTGACTCTTACCCTTTGCCGGGAATATGTGAACACTATAATTACAGTTGTTAACTCTGTCAGCATCCAAATTAGCAAGTTGAATATAAGGTAAAATCCACCTGGTACCTAGGAGGTAGGCTTTCTTACCTACAAAATCCCCCACTCTTCTCCTTTCATGTTGGTGGCAGCAAACGACTCAGGAGCTGCAAATTTTCAGCTTTGTAGAAATACCAGCAAGAGCAGCCATTATCCCATCGGAACACAAAGAACTATTTTTGAAAAATAGATCAGCCTATTTGGAAGCCCGGACATTTATGAGAATGTAAGTGAATATATTAGATCGAGATAGGCTTTTGACTGCTGCTGCTTGTGAACATGTGATATATAGATACAAATATATGTCTTCTTTTAAATGTCTTCCCTAACTAAATGTGTACAATCAAAGCCTGGGTCTGACTTCTGCAAGGCTGTTTTAAGTTACAGAGCTAAGCCACCCTATTTTCCATCTAGCATCTGTTCATAAGGGTCTGTGCAGTATACATGATTCTAACTTTCCTATTCTGATTTGGAATCATTATGTTAAGTCTTTCCCCACTGTATATGAATGTATGCTGACCGAAATGGAGCCCAAAGAAGACCATTTGGAATCGAGTGAGATGCAACAAGATTGTTTTAACAATTTCATGGGACACATATGATGCTTTCCATTTAATGACAGGCTCCAAATGGAAGTACAGCAAGGGCAAATGCTTTAAACCCACCATTTCCCCTCAAACTATCTTCCTGATCCAGATTTCTTCCCTTTTAAATATAACATGCAGGCAAAGCCACACCTATTTTACATTCACTTCACCTCTAATGTGACTCTGAGAAAGAGGGAAAGATATCAGTATAGTAGAGTGAACCCTATCTAAATGGACCGTGCCAGTGGGAGGCCCCTTGGCCCTACAGAGAAATGTGTATATATGAGAAGTATATATGAGAAGTAAAAGGGAAGCATTGGAATGCCTTACAACAATGATGGCGAACCTTTTAGAGACTGAGTGCCCAAAAACCACCTGCCCCCCACTCTGTCCCCACCCCACCCCCACCCCACCCACCCGCATGGCCAGCCACCGCCTCCACGGCCCGCCGCAAATCACCCAGGTGGCCCAGCAGTGCCATGGCAGCAACGCCCCCCACCCACGCCCCGCAGCAACATCCAAATGCGACAGGGCATGAGGACGGAGTCTTGTCCCTGCTGCCCGGCTGTCATGTCCTTGGCTGTGCTGCTCCGCGCCCGGGGGCAACTCTCCTTGGGGGAGCTGCTGTGAGGAGGGGGCCATGGGGGGAGGTGGGGCTGGGGTGACAGCGCACATGCCCACAGAGAGGGCTCTGAGTGCCGCCTCTGGTATGCGTGCCATAGGTTCGCTACCACTGCCTTACAACTTATACATTGTGAAAGAAGGCATGGCTGGTTGACTAGAATCTAAACAGAAATAGTTCTGTAGTTAAGGATCAAAGTACCAAATGAACTGGTGACAACTATTACTAACTGCACAGTAGTTGGAATGCTTCCAGCAGTTCAATTCTCACTGGCTCAAGGCTGGCTCAGACTTCCATCCTTCCAAGGTCAGTAAAATGAGGACCCAGATTGTTGGGGGCAATATAATGACTCTGTAAAACATTTAGAGAGGGCTGTAAAGCACTATGAAGCAGTATATAAATCTAAGTGCTATTGCTATTTTAATTTCTCCAGAAAGTTTTGGGGGTCTATAACAATATACAGTTGGAATCTGGCCAAGAGCCACTGGATATGCTGCATCCATCTGATCCAGTCCTTGTTTTCACTATGTTAGTCTACAGTGTTAAGATTTGTTTTTTTAACTAAGAGATGTTAGTAGTATTTATATTTGCTGCTACACAACAACTTGCTCCCTCTACTCACTCTCTTTGGTGTTCTCTTTTTGCAGGTCCCTGTTGCCTTATTCTATTTACAGAGGCTCATAAAACTCCCAGTTATAATGCTTGAATCCCTCCACACTATCCCTGTTTATCCGATGCCATTCTGAATCAAAGCAAAAGCTATTCCCTCTGAAAACATAAGAGATCTGGCAAATGTTTGAGAAAAAGATTTTTGCAAAGTTCTATTCTCCTGTAGTTTGGCCTGGCAAATACTGTAAATACATTCATGCCACATGCAATTAGAGCCCTAGTCATTTGTTAGAAGTAGATACAGGTCATTCCCAGGGCAGTATGACAGCAAAATGTCACAAACGAAGTTTCCTTTTCCAATAGTCTCAATCGGACTAGGTAAGGTTTCCTGGATGCACTGTGCTGAGCAAATTTGGGGCACAGTGTTAGAGCAATTTATATTAGTTAAGGGTTGCATAAATTTAAAGCAAAATTATTTCACTTTGAACTTTAAATAAGAACCAGTGACTTTGTTTCATTAGATCTTGACAAAGAAAATACTCTCTAAAATCATAAAAGTTGTTCACAATTAAATAAAAGGAAAGGGGTGGTTGATCTCAGCAAAATTGTTAGTGAAGAGGAAGCTAATGGGTAAAAATGATCTCTTCACAATTTACCAAGTGAAATAGAAATGTTGCAAATGGGAAATCTAATTATTATAATAGTTTGGGGTAATAAAACCAAAAAATACAAACAAATCTGCAAGAGTCAATGTTTTTGCTCTTCCCAGGCTGAAATTGTATATGGCAGCAGTTAACAGCAGATCCCAGCCCAAATAACACAAAGCTAAAACCCAACACTGCTCTCTTGTTTTAAATCAGTTCTGCATGTTGACTGCTATTTATTTCACAGGATAAAACCAAGTTTCAATATACAATATACAATATATTCGTTAATCAATCACCCAGTTCTTTCTCCGAATGTAATGTATTAGGGCCAATTATAAAAATTAGTTGTTATCTGCACATTTTAATGAGGTTGGTTCTGATTCAAATTCTCTGTCTTCTGAATTAGAGGAAGCCATTCAAGTGGATCTCTTGCATGGAACTAGGCACTACAGCTTTCCCTGTGATTCTGAACAGCATGCCTTCAGATTGAAATCTTGAGAAATGACAACATCAGTTGACTTATAAGGCAGCGCTATCTTGATGGTTATTTAACCTAGCCTTTACCTGTGGAACTATTTCCCTTATCTTCAGGGATTCAGTGTGAGAAGCATGCTGATATGCATCACTTCACCAGCAATCTGCAGTCCGGTAAAAGGTTTTTACCACTTGCATCTGCTGAATATTGAAGCAACTCTTAGTTCCCAATCACTGATCACTGTGTATAAATGCTATTGCACACAAGCATTTCTTGCTTCATGAAACCAACATTTCTGATACTTCCTTTGTTCTGAGGCGTTCGTGCTAAATGTTGGTTTTCCTGCCATGAAAATGAAAGCAGTTTTGTACGTGCCAATCTAAAACCGTATTAACTTATTTGTCATTCTAATAAAATCTTGGGTGGAACAGTTTAAGAGTTTAAGTTTAAATTTAACAGTTTAAGATGAGAGACAGTTTGGTCTAGTGGTTAAGTCACCAGGCTAGAAAGCAAGAGACTGGGAGTTCTAGTCCTGCTTTAGTCATGAAAGCTGGCTGGATGACCATGGGCCAGTCACTCTCTCACCCCGCCCCCAATTTACCTCACAGGGTGGTTGTTCTGGGAAAAATAGGAGGAGGAAAGTGTGTTGGAAATGTTCGCCACCTTGAGTTATTTGAAAAAATTAGGCGGGATACAAATAAATAATAAACAATTGTAACAGAACTGAGTTTGCATACAAGCAAGTCTCCCTTCTCCTGGAATGCAGTCACTAAAGAATATACAGCTGGCCACAGTTTGCTAGGCCTGGCACATCCCTCTTAACAATTCAAGCCTAGCCTTGGAAGACAGCATATTTTAAATCATTTCTAGCCAGAGGGCTCACTAACAGCTCCAAGAGACGTCTAGTCTTTCAGCTCTTTTTCCCGCTTTTACAATTTATTTGCTACATGTACAAAGAATAAGATGTAGCAGCAATCATCTCTATATGTTTTTTCTTCTTCTTCTTCTTGATCATGGTTTGAATTGTTTACAAAAAAAAAAAAACCAAGCCAGTAGCAAAAAAAATATGAGATAAGTAAATTGTGGAGATCTTGCCAGGATACTTGAAAAATCTGGATTAATTCTCAACCCATTCATTTATTATTTCCACAAACCCAGCTCTGGATATCATATATTGGGTCCTCCTGAAATTTTCCAACAGGAAAATGTTGACAAAAACAATTTTTGGAAATTTCAAGTTACACATATTTTGTATAGCTAAAATGACTACTAATTCTAAGCGATATGTTTAATAGTAATAAGGAAAATTAAAATGACAGTATACAATGTGATTTTTTTAAAGAATACAGCATATATTTAGGGATATATGTGTGTTATGATATTTGAAAACTAGCTTAAGGATGGCTTAGAATTTTTTTTTTAAGACACAGGCATGTTTTCCTCTTTTCATTGTATTGATGCATCAGACAAGGGATTTCCTTTTTCTACCCTTTTTTCAGATTAGCTGTTAAAACATTCAACAAAGTAGTGAGCCAATGAGAACTAATTAAAAGCTTCATTGTGGCAGTAGTAAAGTAATGAAGTATGCAGATACAGAGCTTTTCTGAATGCTGAAATTTAAACATGTAGACCTTAAAGTGGGGTGCCTGCTTTTTTTTTGGGTGAGAGAGCAGTAGACTGAATTCTTATAGAGAAAGAATCTTTAAGGTACTGACTAGCTGTATAAATAATGTGCTCCTAAAAATATAAATCAACTAGGCAACCCATGACCCACTGAGTCATAGTTTCAGAGAGATTTCCTTACCTAAAGAGAGAAACAGAATGACCACCTGGAAGCAAATTAGCAGTGGGAGCAGGAGCAATTTCAAATATTTCACTGGCTTCTCCATTGATTTTCCTTGTGGGAAGCTGGCAGAAAACATCAGAAATCTTCCTCCCTCCCTCCCTCCCTTCCTCCCTTCCTTCCTTCCTTCCTTCCTTCCTTCCTTCCTTCCTTCCTTCCTTCCTTCCTTCCTTCCTTCCTTCCTTCCCTCCTTCCTTCCTTCCTTTCCTTCCTTCCTTCCTTCCTTCCTTCCTTTCCTTCCTTCCTTCCTTCCTTCGTTCCTTCCTTCCCCTATGTCAATGCTGCTAACATCAGATGTTCTTGCTTTGACAACAGATGAAAATGCAGCCATTTTCTCTATGCTTTTAGAATTAGTTGATGCTGGGAGGGGGGATAGGGATGAGAGTCCAGCTAGTCATAACAATAATAACTTGGCTGTGGGAACCCAAGGACATTGGGCCCAGAGCTGATAGCGTTTTGGCGGGCTGGAGAGTTGGGGAGGAAGTCCGCGCTTCAAGCTAATTGGGGAGTGTGATTTATGACTGTTTATTGGAGGTGGGAATTGTACTTTGTTACTTTGTATCCAGGGGAGGGGAATTTAGTTTTTGGGTTCAACTATGTAGTGCCGATACTTTGTTTCCCGAATAAAAGATTCTTTAAGGTAAACAATGCCTCGAAGTTCTTTTGAAAGGTTTCATCTGTTCGAACCATGACACCCTACATATCCATTTCCCTCCCTTCTTTCCTCCGTTCCTATAATTTCTGATTTCTTTCCTATTTACTTTCCTTGTGGGAAACTTGAAGGAAGAGTCAGTGGGGAAGTTGGCAAGAAATTACAGATCTAAAGTGAATAGGCAGATAAGTGGCACAGGTTGGCAGAGGACAGATGGGGGGTGTAGGTTAGGAAGGGGTGCATGGGGGTTGCAAGTGGCCAGAGCAGCACAAGCACAAAGAGGCTGGGGAGATTGCACAAGTGGGAGAGATTTATCTATGTGCCTTCCCTGCTGGCTTCTCCATTGACTTGTGAACAGCTGTCAGGGGGCATTGGAAATGAGGATTGTGTGACTGCAGCTGACCACAGCAGTGCAGTGGCACTGAAGTAGCCACAACTTTCCAAAATTTCATTCCCAAGGGAGTAATGGCTCGTGATATTCTGTAAGTTAGTCCATTTGTGGTACTGTGGGTCCATAAGTCATAGGATCATAAGGCTGGAAGGTCTTCTAGTCCATTCCCCTGCCCAAGACAGGAGTCCTTATATCACCCCAGACAACTAGTTGTCCAATCCTTTGGAGTACCCATAACTCCAGGAGGCAAGCTGATCCACTGATACTTTGGGAGGCAAGCTGTTCCATTGATGCCCTGTGATGCACCTTTTCACCCAATTGAACGATACAAACAAACAGACATGAGAGCCTTAGTAGTATATAGATACTGTATTTTTTTTCATTATTACAAGAAAAATTAAATGCTCAGGGATTCATTTAACCTTAGGTGACCGCTCCTTGAATAAAGCAAATTTTGTCAAGATAATTAATGAGCTTTAAGCAGAACATGTATAAAGCTACCTTTATTCATTAGTGAACTAGAAAGAGACAATAAAGCATAAATTGATTACTTTGACTATATTATCTTTTGTAGCTGCTGCTAGTTTTCTGGCTCCTTTTTTTTAATTTAGAATCATGATTTCTATTATTTAGGATGGAACAAGATACAAGTGAGTCCTTTGCAATTTATGAAAAAATAAATCATTGCCAAATGGACTAGTCAGCCCTCCTTTTAAAATTCATGATAATGAAATTCAATCAACACAAAAAGGAAACTTACTGTACTAAAAGTAACAGGTATTGCAGCATTTATTTGGGAAGATTGGACCCCATTTCATCAAATGCTTAGCATTATATTTAGATGTATCCCCCCCTTTTGGGGTAGGGGGTAGGATTGTTGTATCAAATTTGCATCTCCAGAACAAAATTTCACAATAAAATGTCTTGTATAATAGAAATTGAAAATAGATTCCTATGTTCATCTGGGACAGGCTTAAGTAAATCATTACTGTCAATAAATTGTTTTTCTTCTGCAAAATGTATTCTTAATTCAGTAAATGGAGGGATATTTAAATATAGCTTTATCTTTACTATGTTCTCTTTTATTTAAGTAGCCTCATTTTGACCTTAAGTATATAAAGAATTTACTGATTTCCAACCAAAAAAAGTGGATAAATATCCCAAGCAAATGAATGTTTCTAAATCAATCATATAACATTCTTAGTCCCAGAAGACCCAAAGCGCTGCACAAGAAATCAATAGAACAGTTTTCAGTAAAACACTTGGATAAAATAATAACTTTAAAAACTGACATAAAATAGAATTGTGGTTATGAAGCAACTTTACATTTATTAAGTGTTTGTACTGGGATTGGGCAAAAGTGACAGCATATGTACTGTACATGTATGACAACCATGCTGTAACTTTTATGTCATAAGGAATGAGTTTATGCTAATAAGCATATACCTTAATTCCAAAGATCTTATTGAAGGAAAATCATGCAGACATAGGATAATGATATCTGATGATCAAACTCTAGTTCACACACAAAAAATGGTAAAATAAATGTATAAAACTGAAATGTTATTTTCACAATTGAGGGTAATGGTGTCAGCTTTTGTTTCTTTCCTGAATGGGCCAACTCGTTCGCAGCCAACTCACCACCCCCAACCCGCCACTGCTGACTTGCTGAAGGACATCTTCCCGTGGCCAAATTGCCATGGGACAACTCAACGCAAGATAACTGTGCTCTAGACCCGTTCCTCTCTTAATATTTTTAGGGCAGTATTGTTATTAGGTTCACCTCTTCCTCCTTTCTTAGTTTTATCAAAATCATTGGGATTTTATTAATAATATTATTATTAATAATAATACTAAGAGTGGTATGGGTCTAGAATACAGTTAACTTGCATTGACTTGTCCCGTAGCAAGTTGTTCAATGGCGAGTATGCCATGGCGAGTTATCCTAGACCCGTTTCTTTCTTCCACTTTTTTGCTTTATTTATATCCTGCCTTTTATTGTTTTTTACAAATAACTAGTTCTTGGTTTTTCGCACTGCAATTTAGGCCAGAGCTGAACATTTAAAATCACTGTGTCATTCATACAATCATGTCAGCTTGCTAAATTATCAATACTTAGTGAAGCAATGTAAAAGAAGTAGATCTTCTTTTACGAAGAAAGCACATTTCAACATTATTTTCGGCTTGTCAAATCATTTAATCAACTCTTT
This sequence comes from Azemiops feae, assembly GCA_023970755.1. Classification (NCBI taxonomy): domain Eukaryota; kingdom Metazoa; phylum Chordata; class Lepidosauria; order Squamata; family Viperidae; genus Azemiops; species Azemiops feae. The sequence continues at coordinate 1,013,640 of JALGBA010004179.1, read as the reverse complement.
TTAAATTCTAAATTCTAAAAAGTAGGGCAATATTATCACACAGGCAATAGAACAAATAATGTAGTTTTGCTATCGTATATCTTCATTGTTGTAGCAACAAATAATGTAGCTTTGCTATCATATATCTTTATTGTAGCAAAATCCAAACTTTACCAAACACATTCCAAAATCTTATTTATACTTGTATCCCATATTTCCATCAGGAGCATAAAGTGGGATACACAGCTGTACCTCCTCCCATTTTCTCCATAAGAACCTTGGAAAATAGGCTTGGTGAGGGAGACTGACCAATCCAAATTCATCCAGGAATTTCTAAACATGGACTTAAACCTGAATACCTCTATTCCTGGTCCTGCAGCACAATACAATACTATATATAATCTGAAAACTTAATCAAACAAAGCCAGATAGTAATTGCTACATATTCAGAGCCATCTTTATAACAGAGATTGTGATCCCTAAAATTTAACCATGGTTTCTAGAATCCTTGCAAAAGAGGCTATCGGTTTCAATTTTCAATACATAATGAAACATTATTAAATGCATGCAGAACAATTAAACTAAGTGTATTTAATTAATAAAAATTAAATTATATCCAATTTAGTCTTTGCGTGCTGTTTGCTTTCTGAAATGCAGCCTTTGCACCAGGCCTGGTACTCAGCCCTAAAAAGGCTTTTATTTGCATGGCATATGCAGAAATCATCTGTAAAAAATAAAATCTAGTCCTTAGAAGCTACTAACCTATTTGAATTCCATCCTGGTTTTTTTGGAGTAGTCCAACAGCCAAATAAATACTACTGCTTGTGAAAGATCTTTCTTCATCTTTGTACATTTGGAAAGAGGCAAGACTGGGTCTGTTGACATACCAGCTCACTCCTTTCATGTGTTCTTAAGATTCAGATTCCTAGTAGTTTGTTAGTTCTTTATTTAATAGCATTTTGAAAGCACTTTTGAACCTGTTTTTACTTGTTTCTTATAATAAAAATATCCAACAGAAATCCAATTGGTAGGCTTGTTTTGTGTAGCCAACTAGTCTGGCATGTTCACTAACTTGGGAACTATTCCTTTACATCACATCACCACCCCCCTTTTGTGGAGATTTGGAGTATAAGGGTACCAGTGAAATCACATTTCACATGAGGCCTAGAAAAGGAATCGTCCTTCTCAGTATTATTTTAAAGGCTCTGTTGTGATAAGATTACTGCCAGTAGCTTTGTCTTTTTTTTTTTTTAATGGGGAGAGAAGCCTAGAAATTTCAGAGATAGAAACTGGGGGTGGGAAGCAATCAGAAAAAGGATATGACAGGGATCCTGAACTTTAGGCCAGGGGTCCCTAACCCCTGGTCTACAGCCCAAACCCAGTACGGGGCCCATTGGAAACCAGGCCTCACAAGCAGTGGGCGAGCGCACAAAGCTCCATTTGCACAAGCAGTGAGTGCACACACATGAAACCATTCCCTCTCCCCACCACTGCCAGTCCGTGGAGCTGGAAAGGTTGGGGACTGCTGCTTTAGCCAATATACTATGCGTCTTTTGAAAGTAATGAACCCAGGCTCAGGGATGATCAATTTTTTTGGATTAAACCCTGATCTAGGGACAGAGTTATTAACTATCTACCAAACAGCAACAGGTTTGTTCTCCTGGGCCGCTTTCCCATTTTACCTTCTACCACATCTTCCTTAGGAAAGTTTTGTATTCTGCTTTCATAGCAAAAAAAAAAAAAAAGGATTCTAGATGGTATGATGATTTCTACCTTTGGCTCTTCTGAATGCATCTAGCTGAAATGTATCGTTTACCCAACCAAGATTCTGAAAATGTGTTGGGTGGGGTCCTCCCTACGAGGGCAGAACTATACTTGGAATGATCTTTTATGCGCTTCAACAAGAGAGTATAAGAATTAACTGTATCATGAGCAACCCTTGTCAGCTCAGTGGACTGTCTGGGAAATAGAACTCCAAGTAAAAATGCCGGTGGGGAATCTCCCAATCCCTATGCAAAAGGAGATTATGCAAGATTGTTCCTTTGCTCTCCTCCTCTCTAACGTTTATGTATAAACCTTTTCTACGTTTGAATTTTACTCCATTTTACCACAGAATAGTTTCCATGCTTCTTTGTGCTGAAGACATGGCAATTTTTCCACTGGCCTACATTGACCTTCATCATTTTCTCCTGGTATTAACCAAACATTGCTGGGCCAAAGGGTTGGAAACAAATTACTCCAAACCGAAGGAACCCTTTCACTAAGAGACATTACAGTTATATGGGAAATCAATAGTTTTCAACTTTAGCAGATAAAGGTGCTTAAATACTGGAGCATTTTCTTCCAGGCCTCTTACAGGATGCACTAGATGCTTAACATCTGGGCCTTGGCTCAAAAATGGTGCAATCATAATTATTAATTTGCCAGCTGCAATGGGAATATTTCAGTTCCTGCTGCAATCAAATTATTTCATGCAAAAGTTTTAGTTTGCTATTGTTCAATACACAGTGATGTGCTTATTCTAACCAGTTGCATTTTGAAACTATTCAATCAAAAATTATTAGAATTCTATTGTGAATCCTTCAATCTATGCCTAATCCTTTTGACAGAATTAGTATGTTCCTCTTTAGCAGCCCAGATGAGAATCTGCCACCATAGATACTGCCTGAAATAATGTTTTTTTGGGATGAGTCACTGGATCATGTGACTTTGGATAAGTTTATTTCAGCTTGGAGGGGGAAAAAAACTATTGCCAAATATCTTTTATGGCATTTCTGCTCCATTTTAAATGTCATTTGATCATTTGACAAAGCTATATTTGAAGTACAAAGATGTTCCTTGGTTTGGTGGCAGTTGTTTTTATTATTATATATAGAACATGAAATCATTGCATCACATTCTTTCCCAAAACATAGGATCTCAAAAAATATTAATGTATTATATGTGTGGATCCAAGCAATGTGGCCTTTTATAATTGACAGATGGAAAATTTGCCAATATGCAGTTTTTTTTAAGTGTCATCCAAGGCTTTTGGTATGGCACCCAGTATACCAATAACCACTGAGTCCACCACAGCTAGTTTATGCCGTAATCTTTCAACTTGAATTTTCAGATCTTAATATTTTGTGATTTTCTCCAGTTCTTTGTCTTCTGTTCTACTATCCACTGGTAATTGCCAGATCAATAATCCACACTTCCTTCTTTTCAATCACACTTAAATCTGGTGTGTTATGTGCCAAGACTTTACCAGTTTGTGTTTGGAAGCCGCACAATATTTTAACCTTTTTGTTTCCAACTGTATGTTTCCCACCAATTTTTTATGAAAATGTTTACACATTCCAGTGAATTATTTTGGTGACTGTGTTTTGTCCCTGTTTATAATTAGTTTATGAAATATTTTTGCATGAGTTGAGTATATGATCTACTATTTCTTCTGTTTGTTTGCACAATCAACCCTTATTTAGCTACTTTATGTGTGAAAGAATTAAAAGTTATTTAGCCTTAAGAAAACGTCCAAAATGTAAACTATTGCACCAGAAGCTTGTAGATACTGGAAGGATGGAGGGAGGATGCAAAATACATTTTTTTATAAATAAGAAAATGTAGAACATGAAATCAACTGTGGGAGTTATATTGGAGCTAAAAGTTCTAAGAGCAAAAATATTGGTTATGTAAACAACCAACAATTGCTTAAATCAAAATCCAAAAAGAACTAATTATGTCTGTTAAAAATAATAAAGACAGAAAACAGCAGCACAGAAATTAAGTCACCAAAGATAGGACTCTTTACTTCATGCTGAGAAAGGGCAATAAATGTATCCATCCTAGAACACAATAAAGTTTTATATTAAGCTGTGCTGTGTTGATGGTTTGAGTAGCTTCTCTTGAGTGCAAACTGGAGACTAGAAATTAACCCAACAGAAAAGGGAGTTCAGGGAATTGTGTAAGAAACAAGCAAATGAAAACAGGGGACCAAAGTCATGCTTTCTGGAAGCAATTTGCAAGAGACTAATGCTGGAACAAATAAAGAATGCATGTCAGATTTGTATGAGAAAGTGTACTTCAAGAAGCTTCTTCCTATTGATTAAACCATACAAAGAACTGTATAAAGTAGAGAACAAAGTAATCTTCTCAAGATGAGTTGAATTACAACTCCCATCATCTCCAACCAGCATGGCCCAATTATGGGAATTATACTCCCATGCCTCAAGAAGTATTAGATAAAGACTAGACAGTTCTTCTCTTTTTTTCATAATAAAAATAACCCAATTCCCCTAGAGAAGTCACCTTGGCTGTGTATCACCCAAGCACTCTGCCACTTTGTTCTCTCATATTCCAATCTGCTACCTTGGTTCCTGAAGTTCATGAGTTTATACACTATGAACACTCAAAATTAGAAACTGCCCTGTTTCTTTCAGGAAGATCTGACTTGATGTTACTATTTCTCCTCTGGATTACAGAAAGCCATTCTTAAGTGTCAGTTTATACTGAGCTTATCCCTTCCAATAGCCAGCAGCCAAAATACAAAATAAGTTCTGGAAAGCTTATCTAAGCTTCCACTATTAGTTCTTGATACTTTATAAGTGCCTTTAACTAATGTAAATTCTTGGGACTTAGCTTAGAAAATACAAAGGCATAAATTGGCTTATGGGTATGAAATGCACTGAATCAAACCAACCAAGATATCCTGTGTAGTTATAGCATAAAAGACAAAGTAAAATTTCACCAACTGAGCTATCAACATTTTGCCCACTGTATATAGAAGTTTCTATTGTCACTTCTTCCTTTGCTTAGACTTCCCCGTGTAGCATATGTCCAAATTAGAAGACTCCACTGAATTGAAATTCTTCACTGATTTATAAAGGTGACAGCATTTTAAAATCCATTTTTTAAATGAGGAATAACTGACAGAGCAGTGAAGTGCAAAATATTGTAGAATGAGACTCCGGAGCAACATTTAATTTGGCTATAAGGATTTGTCTTCTCAAGAGTGTTATCGTTTAACTGCAACTCTTTTCTGAATTTTAGATGCTAGTTTCTGAAGCATATTGATGCCTTGAATCTGAAAAAAGTATTAAAATGATTAGGAGACTTCTGTCCATGTATTTGGGAGTTTAGCCTCCAACGAAAGTTCATTACACACATCTTTCAACGGTTCACTTGTAAAGATTTATATAGCTTCGCCAGTAGTCCATCTGGCCCCGGGTGTTTTCTCATTTTTTTGTCTTCTTATGGCCTCTGTTATTTCCATCATTGTTATTTTTTCCTCTAACATAGTCTTAAAAGTTTCTGAAATTTTTGGAAGATTATTTTCTTCCAGATATTGAATCATTCTCTCTTGGAATTTCTTCTATATCATACAGTTTCTTATAGTATTCTTTAATTATCTTTTTTATTTCTTCGTTTTTAAATTGTAGGCAACCTTTTTCATCTACTAAATTATTTATCAGTTTCTTCTCCTTCTGTTTTTTTAAGTTTGTAAGCTAGCCATCTTCCTGGTTTGTTTGCATTTTCAAAAAAGTTTTGTTTTGCTCTTTTTATTTGCTGTGCCAATTTTTCTGAATCCAACAAATTTAATTTATGTTTTATTGTTTCCATTTCTCTTTTCAGAATCTTTTTTTGCGGATTCATTTGCAGTTCTAATTCTAATTTTTCAAATTCCTCCCTTAATAATATGTATTGTGTCTTTTCTGGGTTTTTTTTTTTTTTGCCATGTATGTTATAGCTATACCTCTAAAATATGCTTTGGCTGTATCCCATATGTTTTGTAATGTTGTATCTTCTTTTTTGTTTTCTTTAAAGAAAAACTCTATTTCTTTTGTTGCTAGTTCTATGAATTCTCTTTCTTTTAATATAGATTGATTCAAAGTCCATCTTAATTTTTTTGGAATTCCTCTCCATGTCATTTTTAAGGGGTTGTGATCTGCCCATGTACCTGGTTCTATCTCAATCTCCTGCATACTTGTCCTCAATTCAGATATCATCCAAATCATGTCAATTTTGGACCAGGATTTATGACTGTTTGAATAAAATGTATATTGTAATTTTCCTGGATTGATTTCCCTCCAAACATCTTGTACTCCTATTTCTTCTATCATGTTAAAAAAAGAGTCTTAGGTAATCTTTTTCTTCCACTTTTTCCTGTTTTGCTACTTTTGTAGTCTAATGTCCCATCCACTATTGCGTTGAAATCTCCTACTAAGCAAATATTTTGATGCTCCATTTCCGTTATTTTTCTATGGAGATTTTGATAAAATTCTTCCTGTTTATTATTTGGTGCATATATTGCTACCAACAATGTTTGTTTTTGATGTAGAACTATTTCTACCATCACAATTCTTCCTTCTTCATCTGAATAAATCATTTTAGAGTCTATTGTCTCTTTAATATATACAGCTACAGTTTGAAAGAGGGGTCAAAGAGGCCATCTATGTCAAAACTGAACAGCCCTCTCTCAACAGAGGGGGAGGGATATGACATCATCTATCTCCAGTCTACAACACAGTCCTTTCAGCAGTTCCCAAAAAGCTCCAGATCCATTTGCACCACCTAGGTGACCTTAAGGACACAGATAAACCTCCAAGTGGCCTCAACTATTTTCTAAAAAAATGCAAATGACCAGCTGTCTGAATATAAATCCCCACCATCCAGTCAGGGCTGAATAAGCTTCTTGGATAAAAAACGTAACATCTTGAAAGAAAAACAAGAAAGCCTAGTTGCCTCCTGAAAAAGCACCTTTGAGAAGAACTAGGGATGACATGATAGCAGTGTTCCAATAGTTGAGGGGTTGCGACAAAGAATAGGGGGCCAACCTATTCTCTAAAGCACCAGAAGGCAAGACAAGAAGCAATGGATGGAAACTGAACAAAGAGAGAAGCAACCTAGAACTAAGGAGAAATTTCCTGACAGTAAGAACAATCAATCAGTGGAACAACTTGCCTTCAGAAATTGTGTGTGCTTCAACACTGGAGGCTTTTAAGAAGGGACTGGACAACCATTTGTCTAAAATTTATAGGGTCTCCTGCTTGACCAGGGGGTTGAACTAGAAGACCTCCAAGGTCCCTGTCAACTCTGTTATTCTGTTAAAATTATCTGCAACTAAGTTCATTAGGGAAATCATCAGATCAAAGTCAATTATATCAGAAAAAGAAAGCACTGCAAAGTGCTATTACAATCAATACAAAGTGCAATGCTCTCTGCTTAATAGTGCCAGATGCACTGGTCAAAAGGGTTAGAAAAAGTGAATCAGAGAAGTGCAGCAAACGGTGATGGGCTTGGAACAAATAGACTTTGGTGCAAGTCCTTGTTTAGCTATGAAGTTATATCATATGACCCTCAACCAGCTACTTACTTTCAGTGTATTCTTTGGAGGTTGTATTATTGACATAATTATCTAATTCCAAGCCAACCCTGCTAAGCATAAAAGGCTACTATAGTAAAATGACCCTCAATCTATCAGCTGTTTTCTCAGGAAAGTATGTCATAAATTTGTCACTTTGCCGCAACCCAGAACTGATGATTAAATGAACTCAGGCTGAACTTTCCATGTTGCAACACAATGAGGAACAAGAGTAAGATATACATGCAAATAGTGGTGTGAAACTATATTTTGGCACAATAGAGGCTGCCTTAAGTCTTCTACTGTCAAGAAATACTGAGTTTAAGTCTTAATTGTGTCCTTGGCAGCTTATATGAAGGGGAAATGATGTTTTCCAGCTGAGTTTAGTGTAATTTATTGGCAAATGTTTGCGATTTTTAAATGTGCTTTCAAAACTTGCTTCATGTTTCTAAATTACTATTACTATACGCTAAAATAAAACTTGCCAGATGTTGAATCATTCATAAGTCCTCTAAAGCAGGTGAAGGCGTGCCTAGCAATTCTCAAAATCTTTTACTTGAAATCTCAGTTTTCCTTTAAGATATATTATCAGCACACATTCTCAGAAAATCCTTTTGAGGATACTGGAAACCTCCATGGATATGAATCTCACAATCATGGTTTCTAGGGTGAAACGCATGAATGTTTAAAAGCTATGCTATCTGCACTGTTATTGAGCATCTATTGCAGTCCAACCATTACATAGTACAAGATCACTTCTCGTTTTCTGAGACATTTTACATACATGTTTCATTGCAAGCATTCAAAATGTAGCAAAGGTATTTCTCAGCAATTATTTAAGGAAAACTGTGTATGTATCAAAACTGTGCTTATGACGTATATTAAAATCACAAAATCTGAGAACATAATTCTAAAACTTCATTCCTTTTGCTCTTACTGCCTGTCAATATTTTATTCTTTTAATCTAGCATGAGGTTTCATCTCCTCCCCCTGCCTCTCCTTTCCCCTGGGGCTTCAGGTTGAACAACTTTACTCTACTCTATTAGTGGTGGATTTCCCGTCTACAAATTCAAAAGGAATTCAAGAAATAGTTACTATGAACTCCCTTAGGAAACAGAAGGATACACTTTTAAAATTAACTGAAAATAATAAAACATGGAACTGAATACCTCCTGTACTTAAACTCATACACAATCCAATGTAGATTTTTCAACTAGTTAGAATCATTAATCTTTTTACCCCTATAGAAACAATTGAATGTACACAAATTATACAGACACATCCTCTATCAAGAACATCAGTGTCATTTGTATAGCTAAGCATTTGAGGTAGTTGAGGTTTCAATCCCTGGAATTCTGAAGCTAAATAAAAGTTACAAAAGAAAGCTTCCCTTGATCAACAACAACAAACAAAACTAAACAGCCATTCTAATGGTATGTATCGTGGCAAAAGAGTGTCTATTAAAATATATTTGAGCATAATATTCACAGAATAATTTCAGGCAACCACCAAATGTGTAAATATGACCATCTGCTTGTTGGCTAGTTAAATACAAACAACAGCAACACATAGTATTGACATCATATGCCAGGTATCACCTTGATCATCTTTTGGTAATTCATAGAATCACAAAATGTAAAGTTGCAAGTGATCTTAGAGATTATCTAACCAAATTGTCTGTCCAGTACAGGAATCCAATAGTAGAGCATTGCTGACAAATGGGCATCCAGGCTTTGTTTACGTGACACCAGTCAAATCCAGTCCACCGCAGCTCTTAACATTTAGGATCTCCAATAAAATCTACTTCCTTGTAATTTGAACCCATTGTTTCTTACATCATCTTTTGGAACAGCCCTAACATTTCTACCCATCTTGGATATCACAGTTATCCTTCTGAAGACAACTACCATAATTTTTCATTGATAGACTAAATATACCCACCATCTCCAACCATTCCTCATTTTTTCCGGACCCCATATTATCATAGTTGGTTTCCAATCTGTTATTGATCTACCTAAATTCTGATTCCCAGAATTAGATACCATATCAGAGCTGCAGACTAATCCATGCACAATGAAGAGGAACAACTTCTGAATTATTCTGCTGTTGGGGCCTAGGATTGCATTTGTGACTTTGTTTTGTTTTCTTTTGTTTTTGTAGCTGCATCTCCTATTTGGCTCATATTCATCCTGTGTGCTACCAGATTTGTGCATGTGCTACTATTACTATGGTCTCCTTATCCTAACCTGTGCTTTTCCTTTTCTTTCTCAAATTATGGGAATTTGCTTTGTCAGCATAACATTCATCTGGTTGGTTTCTGTCTATGGTTCAGCCAGGTCAAGATGTTCAAAAATATTTCTTGATACTATCCTCTAATGAATTTGTTATCTTGCCAGTGCCAAAAAAGTCCACAATCACAGGCCTCAATGATTACCGTCCGGTTGCACTGACATCCACCATCATGAAATGCTTTGAGAAGCTGATAAAAGACACTATTGTATCTAGCCTCCCGCCAGCATTTGACCCGCTTCAGTTTGCCTCCCGACCAAATCGCTCTACGGAGGATGCTATTTCTTCCGTTCTCCATCTGAGCCTGAAGCACTTGGAGGAAAGAAATACTCATGTGCGTTTGCTGTTTGTCGACTTCAGTTCGGCGTTTAACACAATCATTCCCCAGCATCTAGTAGACAAACTGGGCCTTTTAGGCTTAAACACTCCTTTGTGCAACTGGATTCTGGATTTTCTTACCAACATGCCCCAATATGTGCGAGTTGGAACAAATACCTCAAATACCATTTTCTTGAGCACAGGTTCTCCTCAGGGCTGCGTCTTAAGTCCGCTGCTGTTCACCCTGTTGACCCATGACTGCTGTGCTAGGTTTGCCACCAACCATATTGTGAAGTTCGCAGATGATACAACAGTAGTGGGCCTTATTCAGGATGACAAGGTGGAAGCTTACTGCAAGGAGGTTGAGGGGTTGGTGAACTGGTGTAAAGAAAACAGCCTAGTTTTAAATACAAGAAAAACCAAAGAGATCATTGTTGATTTCAGAAAAGGCAGGCACAGCCACACTTCTCTGTGCATTAATGATTCTCCTGTGGAGATGGTTACCAGCATCAAATTCCTGGGTGTGCAGCTAACGAGTAGGCTGACTTGGTCGCTAAACAGTGAGAAACTGGTGAAGCGGGCACAGCAGCGCCTGCATTTTCTGAGCCGCATGAGAAAAGCACATCTTCCTTCCCCTGTCCTGACCACTTTCTACAGGGGGACAATCGAGAGCATCCTGTCATACAGCATCACAGTCTGGCTTGGAGGCATCACTGCTTCAGACAGGAAGGCAGTGCAGAGAGTGGTGAGGATGGCCGAAAAGATCATTGGCAGTTCCCTCCCTACCATCCAGAACATAGCACAGAAGCGTTGCTTGAGCAGGGCCCGCAAGATTTTCTGGGACACTACACATCCTCTCCACAACCTGTTTTCCCTGTTACCTTCTGGGAGGAGGCTTCGTGGTATCCGTAGCAGAACATACAGATTCAGCCATAGTTTCATTCCATACAGCATTAACCTTGCGAACTCTCAAACTTCCTCCTTGCGTTATATATTCAAGATGGACAGTATTTAATATTTATTTGCTATGTATATGTAGGGATGTGGGTCTATATATATGTTGTACATAGTATGTTTAGGTGTGTGTCATGTATATGTTTCACTTTGAGAGCGGGCAACTAAATTTCATTATTTTATGTGTGCCATTGTGCCCACAATATAAAAAATGACAATAAAGGTTATTTATTTATTTATTTATTTATCACTCCTTTGTGTCATCTGCATATCTGATAATTTTCCAATACCTCATCTGAATCATAAATGTTTCAGCGTGCGTATAAAAAAACAACACAGAGCCCAAAATGGAGCCAAGCAGTTTTTATCTACTTTCTTCCCCTGAATTGTTGGGCACCTCTGAGGATTACTTAGCACAGCTGGAGTCCAATCCTTATGGAAGTATTAGATGCTTTCCTTGCATATATAACAAATAATGTAATAGCAGTGTATTTCCAAATGAAGTGAGAAACCACCAAAAAAAATACTTATTTACTGCAAATTCAACCTTAATGAGTTTGCCTGCTTTCCAGTCACCTACATCTCAACCAAGGACCAAAGTGCCTGAATCTAAATAAAGAAAAACACACGCTGAGTACTAGCGACTTTTTGAAATGCATAACGATGAGGGTCCTGCCTTTAAAAAATGTCGGGATTATAAAGCAACCTCCCCCAAGGAAAACAAAATTCTCTTTGTCGAGTGAACAAAAAGAAGCTTCTCTACATCTTCATGAGAACAAATAATAACCCACATTTGTATTTGTTCCCTTACTTGCTTTGGGTGGATGGGTGTATACACAGACACTATAGATAGATATCAGTTCATTACAACAATCCTAACATAAGACCTGAAGACTTGGACAATAGGGTTTGTTATTATGATGACTGTACATTAAAAATAAAAAGGTAAAGGTTTCCCCCTTCCGCTCGTGTCCAACTCTAGGGGGCGGTGCTAATCTCCGTTTTTTAGACAAGGGAGCCAGCATTGTCCAAAGAAGCTCTGGTGGTTATGTGGCCACATGACTATATACCACGGTGCATGGAACACCATTACCTTCTCACTGAAGTGGTACCTATTTATCTACTCACATTTGCATGCTTTCAAACTGCTAGGTGGGCAGGAGCTGGGGCAAGTAATGGAAGCTCACCCCATCACACAGCACTCGGGTCTCAAACCTGGGCTGTCCCAGCATCTTAACTGAGCCATCGTGAATACTTCTGCTTTAAATCTGAGAATGGCAAACTAAAGGTTTGTGAGATTCAAAGGGCAGTTGGATACAACAATGCTAATTCTAATACTTAATAAAAACCATTTAAGGCTTTGGGACTTCCGGTTTGCGCTCGTAGCGCATGGCCATGCGAGAGCAGACCTGCACTCCCTGCCAGGAGGACCCTAGATGGGTCCGAAGTTGCCCCATAGAGGTGACCGTGAAGGAGGGGTGCCCCGTTAATCACAAAGCGATGGCAATCGCTTCATTTGATCTGGGGAAAGCCCTCCGAACCTGACAGGAGAAAGGCTAGCCGCATGCCAGCGTCTAGCCCAAGCTACTGCAGCCGAAGTCCAAGGGCACTACCAAGAACAACGGTGAACAGCGTGCTTGGAATTGGTGAGAGTATTTGATCTTCTCTTCCTTATTTTACAACTAGTCCTTGGGAAAGATCCCCAAAGCAAACAACCTCCAAAAGTGAGGGGAGGGGACTACATTCCCATTCCCCCATAGACGGAAGCGGCGAATTAACCTTTAAGGAGGAAAGAACCTTATTGAAATTAAATTCAAAATACTACAATCTGATCAAATTTAGAAATTAAAACAAACTGCTAATATTATATTCTAAAGGATTTTGATTGAACTACATAAAAAAAGAAAAATAAGAAGAACTTTTTGTCTGAAAGAGCTGGAAAATAAATATTTGCTGACATCTAGTGGACAATGAGAATATAGCACATTAAAGACAATGCTCAGAAACAAAGAAAAAAAAATCTGTTCCCATGAACTCTAATAACCTTTAAGAAGATAGTTGCTAAGGAACAGAGAAGAGATTGCATACTGGGCCGGCTATAAGATTGGAAAGTGTTTGAAGGAAAAGAAATATTTTGATTGTGGTTTAAATTTATGAATTGTTTAAAAACTTTGATCTATGACAAATTATTGAGAAGGGAAGTTACAGGAAGGATTTAAGCTGGCTAAATATATTGAATTGACAATTGACTCCTGAAAGAAAGAATTGTTATAAAACATTGATTTTACTGAAACCTTGACAACTGAAAATTATAGTGGATTACAAAAATTATATATAAAAAGAAGAACTATACAAAATTGGACTGTATGGATTTTGAGTTTCAGTTAGCTTGACAAGGCTAATTACAGAGACTATGGCATTTATGACCGACTACTCGAAAGGGGGAGGCAACATGGATATGACATACTCATCAAAAAATGGTAGAAAACCACACTTAATATCTATTCCTGAAAGATTTAGCCTGAAAGATCAAAGACCTTTAGAAACACTTCAAGAGAAGACAAATACTTTCCAAGATGAAATTTATGCAGTGCTACAATAGATACAAACTACAATAGACCTAAACCATGAGGAGATTAAACATAACTTTGATACTATAAGTGAATATACTTCTAACTTAAATCTACAATCAAAAACATCCAAAGAATGATGGTAAAGAATGAACAAACAATCCAGACAACAGAATGTGAACTAGAAAAAAATGACCTAACTGGTGAAGTTACAAATGAAGGGAATTATAACTTAAAACAAACAAGAAAAAACGTACAACACTTGGGTACAACAATAAATATGGAAAAGATACCTTATGCATTAGGACGTCAAAATAAACCTGAGAAGAAAGAAGACTTAACAAAATGGATACTGCCAGGAGAATCATTGTTTGGGAGACAAAAAGCATACATCCTATCTACTACGTATCCTCTACTCCTAACAATAATTACAAAAATACAAGAACTGGACAAGTTGAAAATATTAATTTGGAAAACAATTTGGCAAAGGAAGAAGATTAGAGACGGGCTGAAGAGACTGGATTCGCCCTACCAGATGGAATATTATATGAGTAAACACTTGTTTGAATATGGCTAAATAAACAAATAACATTGACCATAAAGGGACTTTAGAATAAGTGGGTTAAGAGATATAAGTAATATAGTATTTTTTGATAAGATACTAAATGTAAAAATATTAGGATGTTGTAAGTGAAGGAAAAGTTTGAATTTTAAAGACAAATTAAGTTTGAAAAGATTTAGGATTAAGGAATGATTGAAATATTGAGGGGAAATTAAGCTTAATAAGAACTCTGGGGGGAAAAGGATATATAGTGATTTAACTAATTTTTACAAATAGAAGTGAAATATAAATTGACTAGTAAGATGTTATGGATAGATGTTATGATAGATAAGTAGTATAGTATCTCTATAATATATGAAATATGAAAATACTGGGATGATATATTTAAATGGAAAATTTGGATATTTAGATGTTAAATACTGGGAAAAATATGATTGACAAGAATTGTTTGAATATTATGGAGAAATTGAGCTTAAACAAGATCTAGGAAAATAAGATATATGGTGAATCAATAAGATGACTCTTACAAAATAACATAAGCTGATTTTTAAAATGCTATATATGGACGCTACTATTGTTGGTATAAATATAGAAAAAATGTTTTTATTTAATCATTTAAATATGGAAAATATCAAATATTAGAAATTATATTTGTTTAATGTTGTAGAAGGAGAATACTACTGGGTGAAGAGGATCAAGGAAATATATTATTAATTGATATAGTAATTATGGAAATATAAAAATTAATTATTATTGATTGTTTATTAACTATTATTAATTGTATATTCTTTTCTAAAAAAATTATGAACCAAGACAACACGCTGTACACCAGGCACTAAGGTTGTTATTGTAAAAAACCAATAAAACTTTTACAAAAAACAACAACAACCATTTAAGGCTTTTTGAAACCTCATTCCCAGACTCTAAGCAACACACTGAGTATATAAGAGATTACTGCTGGATACACAACTAATTATGCTCATGCTAGGCACCATTTGTAAGAACCAATACCTCTGCAGTGGCTCAGTTTTAAATTAAGAATACCTTGAATGCTGCTGTCCTTACTTGGCACCTCTGTGGGAGCAGTAAAGCTGACAGGGACACTCTATATGTGGCTGAACAGTTTTACATAAAGAACATCATTAATCTCTGAGTCAAGCATTTCTAATTAGAGCAACAATAGAAGTCAGTACAAAATTCTATAAATTTATGTTTGAATTACATTTTTAGGTTGGGAAATTTATTGTGAATGTGCATTTTAAGGCTAACTTTGATGAATTATTAGGACATGTCAAATCTTAGGCTTCGCTAATTTAGCACATACCAGAATGCCAAATAGGCTAAAGTGCTAATTGGAGTTAGGAAATTTTGTTTGTTTGTTTGTTTCTTGTAAGGATAAAATGAGAAGAGACTCCATATGTGCACTGTCTTGAGTTTCTCAGAAGAAGATATGAGGAAAAGGCAGAAATTCTGTTTACATTCAGCCTCTCTCAAAAACAGTAAAAGGTGTACATGGGATCTCTCCTTGTTTCAGCCTCCTACAATAATAACACCTAGTTGTATTGGTTGGGCCTAAGAGATAATGACTGTCCTAAATTCATTATCTGAAATTATGGTCTGCTCCACTACCTTAAACACTTTAAATTACATGCTCATATTATACCAGTACATTATGCAATCTTCATTAACTATTTGCTTCCAGTCCAAGTTCAAACTTTTGGTATTATCCCATAATGTTTTCACAGACTACAGCCAAAATATCATTTCCTGTATGCTAATTCAAGCACTGAAATTAATTTTCTCAGTTTGGGGGTTTATTTTCATGTCCATTGCTACATGGTATCTTAATGTAATTTTACTCCTGTAGTATTTTTAGTTTCTCTTTATTATATCTGTCTTTTTTTTTTATTGTGGTTTTCCTAAATTCAGTCCTGAAAATTTTTTACTCTAAGCTGAGAACCACACGTTACAGGTGATGAAAATAAACAAGCGAACATGCTGGTTAACTAGCAGAATTTTTGAGTTCATTTATACTAGAAACCTGGACACTTTCATTGAAAGCACAAATTGTTTATTGATCAGGATGATAGGCAAAGAAAAGCCTAAAGAAGGGAGGAGTTAGAGTGCCTCGTCATAGATTTATGCAAATTACCATATAAATTGCTTTTGATCCCTTGATCAGATTATAGCATTTGTAAATTAATGTGGCTAATAATAAATCGAAATAGGTGAGGTCATTTGCCACCCCGCAAATAAGCCAGCTCTCAAAATTTTTGAATGTTTTAATTTTCACAATTGGTCTATCAATAAGAAATGTAGTGCATGAATTATCCATTTTTTTCATGGTTTTTTCGTTAACAATTTGAGGGTCAGTTTATCCACAGATGGGCTTATACACAAATAAATACAGGATGTACAATTGCTTTTAAAAAGTATTGCCATACTGCGAGGAATAAAAATTCAACTCCAAATAAAACAAAACAAGTTTTATTAAAGCTTTTGCAAAAGCTGGTGGATCTCTTGGTAACTGCAAATCCCAGAGTCCACACTTGAATCAATTTTTGCATAGGTTTTTATACCCTGTCCCGTAGAATTATGCCACATCCTTCCAATTGAAACCCAGTTGATAGGTTTGAATTAGTCACATGCTTTCCGACTGCCTAGCAACCATTACAATTACTAAATCCTCCAATTATTAGATCAAAAGCCCCTTTTGTTCCTGTCTTATCTCCCCTCCCTTGTCTGTGGCATGATTTGTAACATCCTGCTAACTAAGAGTGTAGCTTTATCTACAAGGTAAACTGCTACCCAAACTGGATAGTTGCAATTATAAAGGATTTATGTCTTCCCTTGTTTATCTATAAGAACGTCTGCTTTTCATCTAGAAGCTATATGTGTAGTTTAACCAAAGTTCATGCTTCAGTTAAACATGGCTGCACTTTGGTTCATAGTCATACTTTAAAATACCAACTCTAGGCAGTTTTTATAAAGAATAAACCTTATATAAATTGAATAATATGTTATTCATAAGCTATATGCTATTCTACAATAGTGTGGATATTCTAAAAATATGCTTTTAGCCAGCGTATATAGTTCCTCTCTATCCTCCAGTTTACTACATCTCCTTTCCTAAAAGTACCTTAGCTAAGTGCCTCTATATGCCTATTCCTTAAGCAGAAATGGAAAATTACAAAATGTACATTTATTGTGTACCTCACACATACGTTCTTGTGGATAAGCTCATCCACAGATAAGCAAACCCAATTTGGTATTTGGGCACCTACAATTCTTGGATTATTTATGAGTATTGTATGTACAATATTTGGATTAGGATTTTTTTGCTTGACACCACCCTCCCCCCCAACTCAATTACAAGATGTCTTCATTTTCTTTCCAGTTAGAACTTTGTTTTTGAATATTTTGCCTGATATGATTCTTTTCATAGTATATAGATGTTTTTCATTCACAACTATCTTCAAACAGATATTGATACTGAGCATGAAATTGCTGCACTTTGTGGTGATGCCTGTTGGTCTGTAGGTTCTGATGACCCAAAAACAGTCAGTGAGCTGTGCGCTGTTGCTAAGAAACTAATGGCATGGTTTCTCCAATGAAATTTGTGTAAGTAAAAAAGAGAAATGAGAATAAAGGAATTTCTTTGTTGAAATAGGCACAGTCGCTCAAGTCCAGCATTTTGTTTCCAGAACTAGCCAGCCACGTGCTTTCAGAAGACACAGATGGAAAACAAGGCTAGAACAATACACCTAAATATTATAATGGCAGATGGATAACTTGTTAAAGAATGTCATTTTTAACAGGAAACCATATCTGACCCTGCAACCAATTATATCTTGATTGCATTGTTCTCAAATGTTAAAAGTACAGCTAAGACTTTGATCTGGTTGTGGCATGCAAAATCCATCTTTAAATATAAATGGGAATGTAAATAGGAATTCTGGATGGCCTTAAAGGGCAAGATACAAATTTTGAAAATAAAATGAGTGACTAATACCACTCTATAATGCCTTGGTAAGACCACACTTGGAATACTACATCCAGTTTTGATCGTCATGATGTAAAAAAATGTTGAGCCTCTAGAAAGAGTACAGAGAAGAGGCTAAAACATATAAAGAACAGTTGCTGGAATTGGGTATGTCTAGTTTAATGAAGAGAAGGATGAGGGGTGACATGATAGCAGTGTTCCAATATCTCAGGGGTTGCCAAAAAGAAGAGGGGGTCAACCTATTCTCCAAAGCACCTGAAGGCAGGACAAGAAGCAATGGATGGAAACTATTCAAGGAGAGAAGCAAGGTAGAACTAAGGAGAAATTTCCTGACAGTTAGAACAATTAATCAATGGAACAACTTGCTTCCAGAAGTTGTGGCTGCTCCAACACTGGAAGTTTTTAAGAAGAGACCGGACAACCATTTGTCTGAAATGGTGTAGGGTTTCCTATCTAAGCAGGGGGTTGAACTAGTCACTAGAAGACCTCCAAGGTCCCTTCCAACTCTGTTATTCTGTTAATATTTTGAACTAACACATTTTTCAGAAGTTGCTCTTCAGTGGTAAGAGTTTGATGATAAAAATTCGACTGAAGTGTTTCCAAAACAGGAGAACTGGGGGAAAAAAAGTATTGAGGAACATAAGTTAAAACCAAAGTCATTTTTTAAATGATTCTATTTCTTCATTTCCAATCCTATGAGTAGCAGTCCCTGCTGACAAATGGAATCCAATTATTTTGGATTTGGAATGTAAATGCTAGCAAAATGAGTAAATACAGGAGGCTTCTAAGATTTACTTTTATTCCACCAAGGTCTTTTAAACATGATAAAATATTTCCTCAACTAATTTCTGGATGATAGAGTTTTACATCAATGTTATTCAGAGCCAAATATTTTGAAGTATGCTCCTGACTCACTAGGAGAAATCACTTATGAAATAGCCAATGAAGCAGCATTATACTCAAGAAAGCACACCTTGCAATATATGTTATAGAAAAAAAGCAAGCATCTTGGTGTATGATATCAAATGTTTTCTTTCGTTTTCTGCTATGAATTGTATTTTCCCCCTTTTTTTTCCCCAGCTAAATGAGAGCTGATAGTGAGAGATTCGTATCTACTCCAAAGAAAAGGTAACGTCACTTTAGGAGTCTAATTTTAGCAACCAAAGAAATCTTAATGTTAAGAAAGCATATTGCATTTTTCCTCAGAGTTAAAACGACTATGAATCTTGCTTTGTAGAAGATAACCCTCCGTCCAAAGATTTTACATTTGAAGTTGTCCTCCTGTGGATAAGCTCTCTAGTCGAAGAATAAAACAAAGAGAAACAAAAGCCTGGAAATTACTTAACAAAAATAAGCATAAGGACAACAACCCAAGTTATTCAATGACATTCTGTTTTACTAGGATGAGATAATTGTATTTCTGTTCATTCTAAGTTTTATATACGTTTATACTGTTTTTTTCCACCTGTAGTGACATATTTCTTTCTTTTTTTTTTATCTTTTTTATTTTGGTCAATGCACAATTCAATCTTGGTATGAGTTCAGCCAAAGAGAAAGGAACCTGATGATACGCTGACTGCAGTGAGACAACTAAGCAGGGGAAATAATTCTGAAATCCTGCTCTATTTATTTGTCAGAAATCTTTATTGCTTAAAGTCTGCTGCCACCTCAAAATAATCTACCGTTTCTCCCTTGATATTCCAAATACTTCAACTTGCCTCCTAGAAAATCTGCAAGATAATTCTACATCTATGCGCTTCAAAACTTTTTTTTTTTTCAAATCCCACTTTTCTCAATAGTTTTTTACTTCATTCCTTAGGGGTTTTAACCAGCTTTTGCTAAGCCTTTAACGAAGTATAAGTACAGGAAACTGAAACTACCACATATTGCTTTCCTATTAACCTCTCCTTCCATTTTCTTGCCTCTGTTATTTTCTGTATCAGTTTTATATTGTAAAATTTGGGGACAAAGATATTTCTTTAACAAAAGTATCCATTAATTTTATTATTTTGATTATGTTGATATTAAATGATCTCACACTCTTTTTTCTTTCTTCCTCTTTGCTATTTTAAAATCCGATATATAATAAATATTATAATCACTATTAATGGTGCAGTAAAACATATTATTATGAGAGCCAATTTGGTGTAGTGGTTGAATCACAAGGCTAGAAGCTGGGAGATTATAAGTTCTAGTCCTGCCTTAGGCATGAAGCCATCTGGCTGACTTTGGGCCAGTCTCTTTCTCTTAATATTAGAAAGAAGGCAACATCTTGCCAGGAAAACTGCAGGGACTTGTCCAAGCAGTCACCCTAGAATCAACACTGGCTTAATGGACAAATCTTATAAAAGATTCTCCTTTTTTAAAAAAAAATGGGTATTGTGCCAAGTGGTTGTGAAGTCACATGGCTTCCTGAGATTTTTATCCAAGTTCAAAAAACATACACAGAAAAGTAATACTTCTGGTCCACATGCTCAAAACTTGAAACTGTGATCTTCCTATTTCCCAAAACACTTCATAAATTAGGACAATATATTTGGGGACAGATTTTCTAAATTTACTCTACCTACTCTCTCCAAGGAGTCCAATAAGTAAATGCACAGAATTTCTCTGTGTAGCTCATGGTTACATACAAACTCAGTTATATTACTATGAGAGTGTATTAGCTTTTTTAAACAATCAAATTTGTTGTTCTTATTCCCCTTTCATTTCTTATGCCTCTCTTTTACTGAATCCCATTCCACATTTGAGTTTGCAAGAATAGAAATTAATATATTGCCTATCATCAAATCCTCTGTGCTCCAATTCTTCCTATAACTTAGAGAGCATGTGGTTGAATCTAATGTTGATGTAACAAAGCAGACTCAAATTATTGAACAATATGACAAAATGAAAGTGGAAATATGCCAAGAATGAGAAGATCAGGTTAGGAAGCACATATGCAGCAGACACATAGACCAAAAGACAAAAGTCATCTATTGTTTACTTTCAGCTCCCATTGATATCAATGGGAGATTAAGTCTGTGTTTAAATTCTCTCTATAAACACCAGCACAACCTAATAGGGTTAAGCATGGCTAAATCAAATCAATAGTGTAAAGCTTTTTGTGTGGAAGCAGATGGAAAGTATAAAGGTGCTAGGACTGAGTTGTAAGAAAACTTATTTAGTGATTTCAGGGAATCATCTGATTAAAAGCTAGAAGCATTTGAGATCAGAACTTAGAATAGAACTTTCAAGCACTTCATAATTCAAAACAGGAAAGTTCTTGAGTCAGGAAGGCAATCTCAGGATTGTGTAGCTGCATAGTCTAGTGTAGCTGCATAGTCTGACGCAATTAGATGTGACAGCTTTATAACAATCACTTGCATAGGTCTAATTCTCAAGTATCACTTTGATTTCAAGCCTTGGAGATTTCTTGCTAGTGTTTCAGTCTGAATTATGTAAAGTTGTCTTCTCTGATAGATGACCCAGACTAACACCTACTAACAGCTATTTTAGCTCAAGCACATCAAGCCCTCTATAAGGAACCTTAACCGCTGCTTAAGCAGTTTTGTACATGTCATTCCCACCTTTTATTATATCCAGAAATGCTTAAATAATTATTGTCCTATTAGCCATTTTTAAACTAAAGTATATCACTAGAAAATTCAGAAACATACTTTACACATATACTTGCTAAAGAAAGGATTATTCTTAGGAAAGGAACTTAGCTTTTCCTTTAAATGAAGAGTGTGGAGATGTGGAAAGCTGTTGTAATTGCTGAATTTCAAGAGCATTGTCTCTTGTCTTTCTCTTTTTAAAAAAGTGGGAGATATGTTCTTAATCAGAATAAAAATGACTTGTCATATTGAAGCAAAATATCTTCACCAAAAGCATAACTATGCATTGTACTATAAATGTACAATAATGCTGACATGCATTAATTTATATGCTCAGATATGTCTATTCCTACCATACTCAACCCTGGAGACATCAGATTTCAGAAAATGAGAACTTGGCTTTAAAGAATGAATTGGGAGAGAGAAAGAAAAAGAGGAGAGAGAGAAAAAACAGCTCAAACAAATAGCATTACCTTTTCCTTGGAAAAAGAATTGCATTTGGTTTAAAACTAGTCTGAGGTGTTTTCTTTTAATGCAGTTTGGAAAGATGGTCTGTGAATTCTGGGAAAGGAGATTTGAATACTCTATTCAATACAAATCAGATAACTTAAAAATCCATTTTGTTCCAGGGAGAAAGGTCTCTCAAACCAAAAAAGACTCAACTAATTACATCAAGCAAGAAGATGTAATATAGTCTATATGCACTTCAATAGATTTTTGTCTACGTGCAGAAGCAGACAACTAGAAAACAATGGCAGCTGGGGCCAGACAAGCTCAGAATGTTTAATTGGATATGATGTGCAAAGAAATGGAGCAGACACTCTGAATGTCATAGGGCTGGCACTAAAAATAGTTTTGCTTTGATTATCCTTAATTCTTAATATGATAGATGGGTCATTGTACAGTTAGTCCTTGACTTATGACCACAACTGAGCCCAAAATTTGTGTTGCTAAGTGAAACATTTGCTAAGTGAGTTTTTCCCCATTTTATGAATTCTCTTGCCATAGTTGTTAACTGAATTGCTGCTGTTGCTAAGTTAATAACACAGTCGTTAAGAGAATCTGGCTTCTCCATTGACTTTGCTTGTCAGAAGGTTACAAAAGGTGATCATATGACCCAGGGACTCTGCAACCATCATAAATATGAGTCAGTTGCCAAGTGTCTGAGTTTTTATCACGTGACCATGGGGATGCTGCAATGGTCATAAGTGTGAAAAACAGTCATCAGCCACTTTTTTCAGTGCCGTTGTAACTTCGAACGGTCCCTAAATGAACTGTTGTAAGTCGAGGACTACCTGTATTACTACTTTGTCTTCCATGAACTTCCTAGCAGTCAGAATCCAGGAATGGGGCAAGCTGTTTGGCAATATGGTGTGTTATTGACTTAATTCTGAATACATTTACCTACTTCACTTGCATAAGCAACGCACAGCAGTCTATAAATATGTTCTAGCTTTATGATACAGCCATACAATTTATGAAGTTACCTAATCAGATGATTGTGTGCTAGGAATTGTAATAATGCCTAATAACATGGCAGTCAGAAATCCCTTAAAGATAGAAAGGCTCGGTTAGAGTGACAAAATGTGTGGATTTAGATTGGTGAATACATAGCAAGGAAAAAATATTTTTTCAAATATATTGGCAAGTAGAGCCTCAAATAAAATTATCAGAAACTTTGATATATCATAGGTTCTAGCTTCACACAAAGTGCTTTATGATAGAGCTGAGGAGAAAATCATATGTCTGAGCAGCAAAACCTGAGGGATGGGTTGATTTAAAAGCCAAAAGGACAAGGTAGAAACTAGCAGTTATTGTATATGGCAGTGGTGGCGAACCTATGGCACGCGTGCCAGAGGCGGCACTCAGAGCCCTCTCTGTTGGCACGCGCACCACCATCGCCAGCAGCAGGTCCATCAGGCTGCCGCCGCTGCCCGGAGCAGGAGCCCCACCCAGCACAAAGGAGGCGAAGCGGCCAACTAGCAAGCTCGAGTAGAAGTGGTAGAGCAGAGGTCACCAACCATTGTCGATTGGTGGACTGGAAGAAAAGGGAGGGGGAAGCATTTTACATGCATGCATGCACGCACGGGGCGGCGAGCATGCACACGCTGCAAATGGGGCAGGGCTAGTGCCTGCGTGATACTCACTAGCCCTGCCCTGTTCTTGCGTGGTGCAGCACCTTGTATCTGCACCCCACGGCGCGGCGGTGACTGTTTTTGCGCCTTGCAGCATGGTGGCCCATTTTTGCGCCCCCGTTTTTTTGCGTGCCAGAGGCGGCACTCAGAGGCACCTCCCTGCCCCCCCTGAGGGCACCACAATGCTGATGCGGTCCTGGCACTTTGCAATAATAAGTGGGTTTTGGTTTGCGGTTTGGGCACTCGGTCTCTAAAAGATTCGCCATCACTGGTATATGGTCTGTTGACCATATACCAGTGGTTGACTATATTAGTATGTGTGTGTATGTAATATATACAGTATATATACACTTTTACTTATAAATAGTAAATTAAAGCATATCTAAAAGAAATTCAGAAAAGTACAAATATTAATTCTGACAGAATAAAGAAAAAATCAATTACACATACATCTAGAATTACGATTCAAGAGGAAACAACTATTAACATCCAATTTCTGAAAGCATCAGTTGCTTGAACATATACAACAAACCAAAGCCTACCACCTTTCTAATTAATTGGTTAAATTGTCAAATTGTTCTTCCATTAGTTATTACAGCTGAGCAAACAATAAATGTAACACTTAGCTACTTAATTTAATCCATTGGGTTGTCAAACTTTGTGCTAGCCTAACTGTGGTTGGCACAAAGAAAATAAGCTAGAGAACACAGTGAGTTTTGACAGGGCTCCCACTTTTCTTGTGGAAGACTGATCAGGTAAGACAACCAGTACTTTTATTAAAGACCAAAAACCTTTTATAGACTTTTTGCTGAAAATGGGGAAAAAAGGATCTGGTGATTAGGGATTTGCTGATTAAAAAAGGGAACTAAAAAAAGGGAACAGCCTTTCCTACAATGGCTCCTGCCCTTTGGAACATTGGTGAGATCCCCACCTACTTCCTGAAGATCTGGCTCAGTTAGTTGGCCTCGGGCCCCAATGGGGTGCACCATTTTGGAGATGGCCTCTGTGCTTTGTGGTCCCCTTCTCCCCATCTTTTAATTATAAATTATAAGTTATTGTTATTGTTAATAACAATAACAACAACAACAACAACAATAATAGTAATAGTAATTATTATTATTATTATTATTATTATTATTATTATTATTATTATTATTATTATTATTATTATTATTATTATTATTATTATTATTATTATTATTATTATTATTATTATTATTATTATTATTATTATTATTATTATTATTATTTTAAAAAGTTGGAAGGGATTTTGGAGGTCATTTAGTCCAACTCCCTGCTCAGGCAGGAAACCCTATACCATTTCAGACAAATGGCTGTCCAGTCTCTTCTTAAAAACTTCCAGTGTTGGAGCATTCACAGCTTCTGGAGGCAGGTTGTTCCACTGATTAATTGTTCTAACTGTCAGGAAATTTCTCCTTAGTTCTAGGTTGCTTCTCTCTTTGGTTAGTTTAATGTTTAGAGGTTTTTAATGTTTGTAATGTATATATAATGTTCTGTATATATATATATATATATATATATATTCTATTGTACTACATTTCATATTTTTCTTTTTGAAAATGTATTTTATATCATTTCATATTTATCTTTCATTTCTGTAAAATCCTTAATAAAATTATTTTTTAAAAAATACAAACATTGAAGAAACCAGGGCCCAGGCTAACCTTATATCTTCCCATTCAATACCTCCTTGCAGTTAGGCAAGGAACTATTGATAATAATTCTTTGAATATGACTTTTAAGCCAGCTATGTATCCTCTTAATTGTTGTGTCATCCAGCTCACACTTAACTAGCTTCTTAATCACCCTGTCATGGATATTTTATGAAAGGCTTTCCTATAAAATAGATCAGTTATATCGATGATATTCTTACAACCTCCTAAGGAAACTATCCAATCTAAAAACTGAGGTAAATTTAATCTAGCAGATTTGCCTGTATTAGAGCCACACTGACATGTGATAATTACTGTTTTCAAGTTATTCACAGTTTGATCTTTTTATGATCTATTCTAGAATCTTCTCAAGAATCTAATCTTAATCCTTATCCTATTTTCTACTTTTCCAAGATAAGAACAATATTTACCTCCTCAGGCCATCTGGCACTCCATAAATTCTTCAGTATTTCCCAAAGGTGACCTAAAAACCTGTCAGACCATCAGTAAGTTCTTTCAGTACTTTGGATGTAATTCATCTGGCTGCAGATGTTTAAATTCATTTGTGTAAACAGAAAGGTTCTGATTTTTTGCTTCTTTTTAACATCCTTTACCAACTCAGCCTTTTCTTAGCTTTAACTTTTCTCATAACATTTCTACATCTTGGAGTAATCTTTATATATTTCAGTAATTCCTGCCCCTCTTTCCACTTCTTGTGCAATTCCTTTTTATTGTTTTTCAGAAGTTCACTAAATTTTTATGCAACTACTCTAATTAAAATCCTTCATTAAAAGGCTAGGTAACGCTCTGTTTTAGTTTTTCTTAAAATCAAGAATTCCAACATATTTTCTCCCAATGTTTTGTTACTTTCATTACCTTGACAGAATTTCCCTTCAGCATTGGTCAATACTATTATGTTTCCTCTCGAAAGTAAGACCTATCCTGAAAATAAGCCCTAGCTTACAAAAAATAATTAATACTAACTAACTAAATAATAAATAAATAAATGAATGAATGAACAAAAATAAATAAATAAATGAATAATCTAGCTTGGTTTTTGGGGGTGGGCCTAATATAAGCCCTACCCCAAAAATAAGCCCTAGTTTTGGGGTGAGGCGCACACCTAAAAATCAAACTAGGGCAGGGGTGGAGTTTACCGTTGCAACCAGGCCTCCCATGGATCAACACTTGCCTTGCTGGCCCACTTCTTCTGCGGACGAAGGAGCAGCTTTATTCTGCAGCTGAGAATTGAGCTCAAGCCTGCATTTTGCAGTCAGAGGCCTTTCTGGAAGGCATCTGCAGCTGAGAATCGAGATATGGATTCAATCTGTAGCTCAGTTCTCAGCTGCAGAGGTCTTTCCTGAAAGGCCTCTGGCGGCAAAATGCAGGCCTGAGTTCCATTCTCAGTTGCAGAATGAAGCTGCTCCTTCGGCCACAGAAGAAGTGGGCTGGCTGGGCGGGGCTGTCAGTGCCGCCGCTGTGAGGTGAGTAGAAAAGACCTCCCCCCCAAAAAATAAGACCTGGTGCCTCTTTTGGAGGCAAAAAATTAAAAAATAATATAAGACCAGGTCTTATTTTGGGGAAAACACAGTAAGTCAAGAACAGTTGACTTCCATCATCTCAAGGAAAAATCAGGAATGGGAAGAAAAAAAAACAGACTTAAGAATTTTTTTCCCCAACAGAGAGCAAGCCAATTAAAATGCCCCATCACAACCGTTTCTTGTATCATCTCCATTTGCTTTGTTGGCAGATGAGAGTAGACCTCAAGTAGAGTATTGCTTTTATTCATGCCTCAAATGAATAGAGAGATAGAATCAAGATTACATGAAGTGTTAATACCACTTTATAACACCTTGGTAAGGCCACACTTGGAAGACTGCATCCAGTTTTGGTCACCATGATGTGAAAAAGATGTTGAGACTCTAGAAAGAGTGCAGAGAAAAGTGACAAAGATGATTAGGGGACTGG
The DNA here is from genome assembly GCA_023970755.1 of Azemiops feae. Lineage (NCBI taxonomy): Eukaryota > Metazoa > Chordata > Lepidosauria > Squamata > Viperidae > Azemiops > Azemiops feae. The sequence continues at coordinate 986,251 of JALGBA010004179.1, read as the reverse complement.
AGGCTAAAACATATGAAGATCGGTTGCTGGAATTGGGTATGTCTAGTTTAATCAAAATAAGGACTAGGGGTGGCATGATAGCAGTGTTCCAATATCTCGGGTTGCCACAGAGAAGAGGAGGTCAACTTATTATCCAAAGCAGCTGAAGGCAGAACAAGAAGCAATGGATGAAAACTAATCAAGTAGAGATCTAACCTAAAAGAAAGGAGGAATTTCCTGACAGTTGAACAAATAATCAGTGGAACGTCTTGCCTCCACAAGTGGGGGGGAGGTGCGCCAACACTGGAGGTTTTTAAGAAGAGACTGGGCAACCATGAAATGCTAAAGGGTTTCCTGCTTGAGCAGGGGGTTGGACTAGAAGACCTCCAAAGTCCTTTCCAACTCTATTATTCTGTTATTCTGTTAAATTATTTAACCCAAATACTGCTACAACTCCTGTCACTTAGATATTTGACCAGCGGCAAATATATTTTTACATTCAAAGCAACTCATCTTTCTTTACTATTGCTTCGATACAAATTATATCCTTCAATTGCTATATTCCAATCATAGCACATGTTGTATGAAGTCTCTTATTATAGTAACTGCATCATATTGGGTTTTCTGAACTGAGAGTGAAAGGTGCAAGATGAAATATGCTTCAGACAAACACACTGTTACCATCCATGCCTGCCATCCATCATTTCCAGCTGCCTGCTCTTCCACACCAAATAAATCAGGCCATGGCTCTAAGAACCAAATCTCTCCCACCAATACCATTTGCATAAAAAGTCATTCATTTGCAGTATTCTACTTTCCCTCTTCAGTTCTCATCCTTGAACTGGAAGGATGGATGACAACCCCAACTGAACTAGAGAATTACATTCTCTGCACAACTCTTCATATATTTGTTTCCTTTGATTTCTTTAATGGCTTCATTTTAATAAGATACAAAATTGTAAATATAATTTACAGGAAGAGTTACTGAAAACACAGTCAAGATAGTAAAGACTTTTTTTTCCTTGGAAATCCGAAGTGAATGTTGCTTTGGTATAACATGGTTTATAATGCAACCATACAGTTAAAAACTTTACTGTTGGATTAATGCTTGCTAAAAACTAATATTGAGAGCTTTATTTGTGTTCTTTTCTCCAAGCTATATCTTTGGCTACTTATCATGGTTTGAGCTTTGAGTTTTCCACTTTTTTAACTCTTCTGTTCTTAATATTTTGTTTTAATTTAATGTATATGAATTCTAGGCATGATTTTATACATTATTTTTACCAAAATGATTAGGAGGAAATATAATAGAGAAGAGGCTTCCCAAATGGAAGAAGGCCACCTTGGTTCCTCTGCATCTTTCTCTCAACTAAAAAAAAAAAATCCTTAGAGAAGAGTTGCATATAATAGAAGATAATATTTCCAAATTAATTCAGTGAACCCAGGGCATGGAAGCAAAATTCAACTCTGTTAAGAAAGATATTAAAGATACATATGATAAATTAATAACCAAAGTTGAATATCAGAACAAATAAAAGAAATCCAGACAAGATATTCAGCAGACAGAACTTTGTAAGTTGGAAAATAAATTAGAACCAGTTGAAACAGAATTACTTAAAAACAACTTAAAGTTCAGAAGGATATTAAAGTATTTTGGTAAGGAAGATGTAGAAAGAGAAAGAGAAAATGTACTAAAGATGTAGCTTAACTGGGATGTAGCTGAAATTTAGAAAACTTACACACAAAATACCTTGGGTAGCATGAAGGAGAAAACTGCCATGGAATATACTTGTCAATTTTATATATTTTAAGACTAAAAAGACAATCCTGGAGTTAAAAAGGAAATGAAATTATCTAAAATTTGGAGATACCATAATTGATTTTACTAGACATACCTCCAGATGAACTTAAAAAAGAGAAACCTAAGTTTTTGATAACTGTTTTTCAGAATAAAAAGATTAGATACTAATGAGCTAGTCCTCTGGATATGAATAAAGTTTTTGTCTGTTCTGCAATGACACTAACAGGATGCTTGAAACATCAAATACAAGATCAAAAACTGACGACTCAGGCAAAAAAGATGGAGAACAGACAATAGATCAAAAGCTTGACCAAGCTAGCCTAAGAAGGGGTAACAATGAATCAACTCAGATGTTTTCTATTAATATTAATTGACTGAATAGTCCATTCAAAATGATTTTTTCCAAGTTCCAATTTTGAAACCTTCTTAGAGCTATTCTAAACAGTGGTCACCAAAGAGAAGGGTAACAACATCCTGATCACAGTATTATAATTATTAACAATTGGGAGATTAATCTTCATCATCATTTGATGTATAATTAACATTTTAATGGCACATGTGAGACAGATGCTACCTTTGAGTCAGAACAGAAACAAGTTCAGCTTTTAGATGGGATGTTTATATATTTACCAGTAGTTAGCCTAATAGGCAGTGCCCCAATTTGGGCCAGAGTAAATAACTCTGTAGAGCATATAAGATGTCATAGGAAGAAGCAGTGAATCTTCTATAGAAGGAATGGGAGACTTTGGCTCTGTCATTTTGAACATCTGGATCTCAAATCTGCTTCAGTTCAGCCAGATTTGAAAAGGCAAAAAAGGTAGTGGTGACAAAGTGAGACATGCAAACTGTCATTGATTTGCATTCTTAGCTTGGAAGAGAATCTATCCAGCAAGGTGAGATGGACTAAGGAATTTCCCCAGTAGACTATCTTCAGCCAGAATCTAAGAAGACAAAGTAGAGCAATATGGCGAATTCTAGTGTGTTAGCACATTGGAAGTTAAATAAGGAACTCATAACTAAATTTTTCAAACACTTTGGATGATTTAAGAAGTAAGAGACTCCTGATAAATACAGGTAGTCCTTAACTTACAACAGTTCATTTAGTGACCTTCAAAGTTACAATGACACTGAAAAAAATGTGACTCATGACCGTTTTTCACAGTTGCAACCTTTGCAGCATCCCCATAATCATGTGATCAAAATTCAGCTACTTCACAACTGGTTCATATTTATGACCGTTGCTGTATTCCAAGGTCATTTGATCACCTTTTGTGACCTTCTGACAAGCAAAGTCAAATGGAGAAGCCAGATTCACTTAACAACGGGTTACTAACTTATCAACTTGACAGACTTGAACATTGGGCGCTATCTAACAAATTGAAATTCAATGGTGAAAAAAAGTAAGGTTCTACATTTAGGCAAGAAAAAACAAATGTACAGATATAGTATAGGGGGTACCTTGCTCAATAGTAATAACTGTGAGAGGGATCTGGAAGTCCTAGTGGAAATCACTTAAATATGAGCCAGCAGTGTGCTGCAGCTGCCAAAAAAGCCAACACAGTGCTAGGCTGCATTAACAGAGGGATAGAATCAAGATCATGTGAAGTGTTAATACCACTTTACAATGCCTTGGTAAGGCCACACTTGGAATACTGCATCCAGTTTTTGTCACCACAATGTAAAAAAAATGTTGAGACTCTAGAAAGAGTACAGAGAAGAGCAACAAAGATGATTAGGGGACTGGAGGCTAAAACATATAAGGAACGGTTGCTGGGATTGGGTATGTCTAGTTTAATGAAGAGAAGGACAAGGGGGTGACATGATAGCAGTGTTCCAATATCTCAGGGGCTGCCACAAAGAAGAGGGAGTCAAGCTATTCTCCAAAGTGCCTGAAGGCAGGACAAGAAGCAACAGATGGAAACTAACTAAAGAGAGAAGCAATCTAGAATTAAGGAGAAATTTTCTGACAGTTAGAACAATTAATCAATGGAACAACCTGCCTCCAGAAGCTGTGAATGCTCCAACACTGGAAGTTTTTAAGAAGAGATTGGACAGCCATTTGTCTGAAATGGTATAGGGTTTTCTGCCTGAGCAGGGGGTTGGACTAGATGACCTCCAAAGTTCCTTCCAACTTTATTATCTTTTATTCATTAGACATGAACCTCAGTCAACTGAACATTCAAATTGGCTGGCGCTGATGGTTGACACGGGTTGCTACCAGCATCCTAGGTGTCAACCAGGTACCTCCTTAAAATATAAGATGTTCCAAGTAGCGCAGTTTTTTGTAACATTGCTGGAGTTATTGCAGGAAGCTGCAGTTTCTTGATGTATTTTGCAAAGTTTTTGGACATAGTTCCCAGTGCCCCGATGACAATGGGTATCACTGTTACACGTTTCATCCATAACCGCGCAGTTTCGATGGCCAGGTCGTGATATTTCGTAATTTTTCCCAGTTCTTTTTCTTCGACTCTGGCATCTCCTGGTACAGCGATATCAATCAGCTGTACGCTTTGGTTCTCTACAACTGCGATATCTGGCGTATTGTGTTCCAAATGGCGATCTGTCTGTATTCAAAAGTCCCACAAGATCTTTACCCTCTCATTCTCAGCAACTTTTTCCACCCTATGTTCCCATGACTTTTCGGACACAGGCAAGTCGTATTTTTTTTTTACACAATGCCCATTATTATTATTATTATTATTATTATTATTATTATTATTATTATTATTATTATTATTATTATTATTATTATTATTATTATTATTATTATTATTATTATTATTATTATTATTATTATTATTATCATCATCATCATCATCATCATCATCATCATCATCATCATCATCATCATCATCATCATCATCATCATCTGGGGCAAGAAAGGTCATAAAACAGGGCAAGAAAGGTCATAAAATGGGGCAACACTCATTTAATAAATGTCTCACTTAATAACAGAAATTTTGGACTCAATTGTGATCATAAGTTGAGGATTACCTGTACACAATGGTGCCATAAAGCATCAGACACAAAACGTCAGCTTTAAATAGTTGAATAGCTGCTGGGACATAACTGTTGCCAAATTCACCTGCAATTTTAGTCATTGTAGTGGATGCTTTGGGGGCCTTTACTAAAAGTTCTCTTGTATAAATAGATTAGCAGGTAGATATACATAAATGATATAGGTTTACATGTAGGAGTATGTCAAATAGTAACCAGTGTGGTTTACTGATTCTTATGCTGAACTGGGGTGCCCCAAAGTTTCATGTCCATTCTCATTCATATTCTGAGCCAAGCAGTCTGTCTTGTCAAACCTACATCTTGGGGCTGTTGCTGTAGGTATAAAATGAATAGAAATCCCGATGTAAACTACCTTAAGTACTTGAAGAACTGTAGAATACCAGTCTCATAATTATTACTATCTTAACTCCCTCTATTCTTGTTCAGAATCATTGCATTTTATTGTTACTATATATTCTTTTGTGGTTTGCTAACATTTGTTCGACTGCGAGGGGGTCAGTGTATATTTTGTCTTTAATGGTTTGATTGGCCTGTAGGGAACACAAAGCATTCTCTTAGAACAGCTGCTAAGCCTAACAACTTTCTCAGAATTCATTGAAATCAAATCTGTATATCTTAAATGACCACATAAATCCCATTTCATTTCATGTCCCCAAAGCATTTTGTCTTAATATGTTCCTTTTCCCAAGTGTCCCTCTTTTCTTTTGATCTAGTTTTATCTCAACAGATAATCTACCATGGACAGTCTTAGCAGTTGCTTGAAGGAAACAGTAATTTCTTTTCCCTACAAGGCACATTATACTGCAATACTACCCTGCACCAGGTATGTTTAATGCTGCATATAGTTGGATAAAAATAGATACAGAAAATAAATTGGAGTTAATGATAGTTTAGATCTCACTCTGACTCATATAAATTTGGAAAAAGATAGTTGAATATTTGTTTGAATGAAGAGCGGACATAGAAATAGAATAAAATAATAAAATCAAAATATTTTGCTTCAATGGTATATTAACCTTTGGAAGCTAAACAAAAAGTCAGTGACTCCTTGCAAAGGCTTCCCAGTAACTTGATTCAACCACTCTTAGCTAGCTTCTTTCCCCTGCCTTTTCCAGTAAGTTCTCTTGTCTTTATCTGCACTTATTATTTTCCTCTTATTCATTGGTGACTTGGAAATGATGGTTCACTCTTCTCCATTCTAAATTCAAATTTTAAACTGCACTGTATATTGTGCAGGATTCAGAAACTTCATAGAGGTCTGCCCCATCTTCATCTGTTTCAACCTCCTACATAGGAAGGAAGGCTGCATAGGACCGTGGGCAGCACGGTTTTGTGCTGATTCATCTCTTAGTTCATCTCCTAGCATTGGACTCACTTTTGGATGGTCTCTGGTGTGGGCAGGATAGTGGTGGTGCATCCATCCTTGTCTTACTTAACCTCTCAGTGGTTTTTGATATCATCAAATACAGTATTCTTCTGGACCGACTCATAGTATTCGGGGTAAGTGGCATGGTGTTGTGCTGGTTCACCTCCTTTCTCTGGGGTTTATTCCAGTCAGTGGTGATTGTGGAGGAGAGAATACTTGGCCCCTACTTTTTGGGGAGCCACAAGGGTCAGTGCTCTCTCCCCTCCTTTTTAACATCTACATGAGACCACTGGGTGAGTTCAATCATCACCATAGGGTGAGTTATTATTAATATGCTGATGAAACCCAATTGTGTTGCTTTGTCCCTGGCAAATTAAGTGGTGCTGTGGGCATCCTATTCCAGTGTTTGGATGCTGTGAGGATCTGGATGGGGAACAACAAGCTTCAGGTGAACCCTGGCAGGAATGAGTGGCCTTGAGGGACCCTCTGCTTCTAGGGCTGTCCCATTTATTGTGCTGGATGAGGCTGCACTACCCAGATTATGTGCATAATCTGGGGGTCCACTTGGGCTCATAACTCCTGCTCAATTTGTACTGGGCACTATTGCACCCTTTCCTAGATCAAGATGCCCTACTCGTGGTCAATCATGCCCTAGTCACCTCCTGGTTGGACTAGTGCAGGTGTGTTCTACATGGGACTGCCCTTGAAGAGTACTTGGAAACTTCTGTGGGTACAAAATGCAGCAGCACAATTATTTCTGGTTTTGGTTAAAAACGTGTGAAATCTCTGCTGCATGAGCTGTATTGATTACCAGTTTGTTTCTGGGTCCAATTCAAGGTGCTTGTGTTGACTTTTAAAGCCCTACATGGCATGGGACTGGAGTTATTTGAGGGACTACCTCTCCCGATTTCATCGGTTCATCCACCAGATCCAACAGAGTAGGCATGTTACAGGTTCTGTCAACTACTAGGGAATTATATTGATCAGGCCCCAAGTGGTGGGCCTTCTCTGCTGTGGCACATTATGGAATTTTCTACCCCCTGAAGTAAGGATGGTGTCATTTCTTCTGAGCTTCTGAAGATCCCTCTACACCTGGTTATGCCAACAGACCTGGGGACCTCAAGTGAAAAGTGCACTAATGAAATGGCTCCGTTGTTATCAACATTCCTTTGTTTATTATTTTTTCTTTATCTCTGTTCTTATTGCTTTTTACATTTTTTTGATAATTTAATGATTATGGTTTTAGATATTTATTATTTTAGTGTTGTTATATACCAGTGGTGGCGAACCTATGGCACGGGTGCCAGAGGCGGCACTTGGAGCCCTCTCTGTGGGCACACGTGCTGTTGCCCCAGCCATACTTCCCCCCACAACCCCCTCCTCACCAGCAGCCTCCCTGGAGGAGAGTCGCCCCCGAGCATGGCCCACGCGTAGCAGCGCAGCCAAGGACATGGCAGACAGGCAGTGTAGTCAAGACTCTGCCCTCATGTCCCATTGCGCACAGTTGATGCTGCGGGGTGTGGGCAGAGGGCGTGGCGCTGCTGGGCTGCCTGGGCGATCTGAGGCGGGCCCTGGAGGCAGTGAGTGGCCCTGCGGGCAGGCGGGGAGGGGCGGAGCAGGGGCGGGGCCAGTTTTTGGGCACTCGGTCTCTAAAAGGTTCGCCATCACTGTTATATGCCATTGAGGGTCACTTGTTTGTGAGATGGCAGCTGCATAAATTAGATAAATAAATAAAGTTTAGATCCATTTTGGCCCGGGCTGCAAGAAAATCTGGACACTTGGCTTGTGCAGAGTAAACCTACACCTATCAGCTGAGATCCTGTGCCTCAAGAAATCAGTAGTTCTATGGTCATGTACATAAGTTACTATTTTATCTGGCTGCCAGTTAGTGCACAAATGCTAGAGGAGTGTCAGGAGCGAAGAATCAGGACCACACTTTAACTTGCAGTTCAGATTTAGTGCTCAAGCCTATATACAAAAATCTATTCAAGCAACGTTCAGTAGTAAATTGGTGCCAGAAAAGGGGCCAACGGAATTCAAAAGTGGTTGGAGTTACACCGTTTGTAGAATCCCTTTAGGTAATGATGTGCTTAACTCTGTCCCCCCCCCCCAGCTCTGCCTGCTACAGGGAGCAGTATAAAGTGGAAAATAATTTTATTAATGAAGCTGAAGATGCTCCAGGAGTCCCCCAAGCCTGTCCTATTACACATTCTCTATAATTATTGGTGATGGTTCCTGGTACTTGTAGGTCAGGGGTGTCAAACCTGATCGCATCGTGGCCCGTATTGTGACGTATCGGGATTTGTTTTGCCCTTGCGGGGCCATATGTTTGGCATGCCTGCTGTAGGTGATGCTGGGGTCAGAGGATGCTAGAGATTCCACTGTCTGCTGGCCTAAAATTGTCCCATGTTAAATTTGTCAGAACAGCACACTCCTTGGCCTAATTGCTGGGACATGATGAAGCTTGGCTAGGGGCACCACAAATTATAGCAACATGCAGTTCTGCTGTAAAACAAATAACAGAATATAGGAAAATCTTTGAAAATTGAGTATTTAAACAACAGGCTTACATATACCATTTTATTACCATGCAATCAGGCTTCATAGCTTATTAGATAAAAGCATGTGAAGCTAAGCTAAATGAGACATTATCTGTTGGCAGATCCTGCTGGCAGTCACATAAAGTCTTGTTAAACTGCACAATGCATTCTAATTCTGATCAGAGAGAAAGAAGCAAACACCATCTTTATCAGATCATCCTAATACATTCTGTATAATGTGGCTAAAATTTCATTTCATGGATCTGTACAGAAAAACTGTAAAATATTAGGCGAGCCAGTGTTTCTACTTCTAAAGAACCATAGGGACATATTCATTCTTTATAAGAAATCTGCCTTCTAAGCCCAGAGAAGATATAATATTAAAACATTCTGCAATATTTCAGAATAATCTGGTTACGATATTTGACCAGCTGGGTGCAGAAGAGTGGATTACAGAAGATCACTCTGCTAGCCATGAGGATTTCTTCTTTCTGGCTTTCCACACCCAGGAGGATTCTTTGTGTAAGATGACCCGAACTGGATAACAAACAAAGATAGCAAGATATAACTCTACATGTATAGACCCCCCAACAAATGAATGAGAAATTATAAGGGATAAGGCAAGCCAATTCCTATAGAAGGAATTTTAGGCAGTAAACTAGGAATTAAAAGTAATAATCTAGTTTCCTGTACTTCCAAATAAAGAGCTGTACAATGTCATTGGAATTATTCCCACTACACCAAAACTGTAGTAGGATATAAGGTGAATCCCATATAAAAGCTGGTATTTCTCTTTCGATTTTAAAAGCTTTATAATCTGCTTCCCTTGCATAGAACCAGGCATAACTATTGCTATATCTCTCAGTGGATTCTGAGTTATTTCATGATGTGTGGTTTGCCTACATGAGCTTGAAAAAATTCCCAAATATTTAAAAAATAACACATGTGACCTTGCATCCACTGATATTCCACTTATGCTTCATGGGCTTTTTTTTCGCAAAGATTATCATCTTGGTTTTATTCTAATATATTTGCAGAGATCTCACTGTACAAAAAAGTGATTGTCTTCAAACTCTCCTTAATCCAATTGTTGAAAGCAATAAGAGTACCATGTCACCTCCTTGTTTCTTTGCAAGTGTGGAAGATATGATGTTCCAAATCTTTTAAATGTGCCACTAGAGGGTTTCCATAAAAATTGAGAAGTGGAACGATGTACATCTTTTGTTTAACCTCCATCCAAGTGGAAATTGCGATAATTAAATGGCCTATCTCATAATGTTTTTGTCAAACTAGTCTGCCTGCACTACTGATAAATAGCGGTAAATAGACAGCAGCCAACTGATGAAGCTTGAGCTTGTTCCAAACTTTCTTTAAAGCAATAAGATCAAACATATTTTTAATATTTTTAATACATAGAATAAATTTGACTTTCCAAGCATATTTTTTAATCAGGTAGCTCTGTACTACTGTAATTTGAGCCCCATTAGATGCCCTTGCACTTAGTAACAAAATCTTTTTTTCCCCCTATTCAATAAATTATATTGTCCAACTTCTACCTACGGTTATTACAATATATCACATCTACTCTCCACAGCCAACATTAGGGACTGTAATTCTAGTCAATCCTTTCTCTAAATATTTATGATACAATACAATATGCAAACATTAATCTGAACTGTTTTGGGTAAATTAACAGTCCTGTTTTGTTACAAGTCGAGTGTATAATCTACAGTGCCCTTGCCACACATGTGGAAAAGTTTTCTATCATGATCAGGAGTATGCATGCAGATGAAATCTAAGCCAGATTTCTTTCCCACACTATTATTGCTTTGTCTTGTGAGTCATCCCAGTGTGAATGTATTGCCTTTTGAATTTTAACATCTGCTTTATTACAAAGTAAATCTACCTCTTTAAAATGTTAGTTTATTGTATACAGGAAACACAAATAAAAGAACAAAAGGTTATCTCAACAGTCACGGACCAAATAGCTGTTTAAAGCTATTCAGACTTCAGTGTAGTTTGTTTCAAACATGCTTTTTATACACCAAAAAGTTTTTACACGCAGTTTATTTCGCAGACAAAGGACTTGTTTGGGGGAGTGGGGGAGTTATATGTATATAACCAGAAGTGTCATGCTGATATCTGGAGTAATATAGCTTTTTTCTTCTTTCAGTTGTGGTTGCTTCTTAGCACTGTAATTAAGTTTGAATAATGCTGCCAAAGTAAATCATGCATTTTGCACAATTACTGCATGGCATGTAAAGGAGGAAATATGATGTGAGCTTTGTTAAACTTACAATACGCTTGGCAATCACTTAACTTAATCATCTCCTGAAAAACTGCGAGGTTCTTAAAGATTGTGCCTTCAGCTGCTCCAGAATAAAATGCTGTGCTTTCAAGTTGTGCTTTTATATGTTGATCCATTAGCCATCATAACTTTTTTTTAATCAGTTGCCGGTAATTCACTTTGGAAGAAGACACTAGCCTTTAACAAGGAAACATCCTACATTTACTTCCTCTTCCTGGTTCAGGATCTAAACCAATTATTATTATTTCTATTTGGGCAGCACTTCGCATGATTGAGACAAAAGACCAAGAGGGACATACATTAAGTGGGAACCAATTGAGGATTTCTTTCTAAGCCGTCTTGTCAACAATCTGTCACATGACTGTATAAAATGTTCCTTTTGTGTGATCAACATGGAGGCACGTCAAAATTATTTGAAGCAGCCCTGGGAAACACACTATGCCTCATGTAATATTTCAGTTTTTTGTTTTGGTGTTTAACATAAGCCATTACCAACCATATCATACAGGAAACTAATATTGGCCACTTTAGGCAGCCAACCTGAGGGCCATGAAGGCAGAAAACTGTTGCCTTTTTAATTTAATATCTGTTTCTACAGAGATAGAAGAGCTATATACTTCATATGCTTAACGCATTTGGCTGGCTTTGGATACTATATATTTTTGCACTGGCTGAGTTGAAGGCATAATATATACTGTCCTACTTCAATCAGTCAAATGCCTTGGACTGGCCTTAAACTTCGTGGTCTAGAAACCATAGAATAGGACTAAAGAATCCACCTTCTTCAAGATGTCACTGAAGTACAACTTCAGCTACACTAGGATGGAGAAGAATATTTGAACACAGAGTTTAGTGACCTCTGGGGAGCTTTGAGACTTTCATCCCTGCCTCATTATGAACATACACTCTGGCATCCAGGATTCTCTAAAATATAAAGTGTTCCTTTCAAATACCATTTTCCCTCTCCCCCCCCCTCTTTTTGTATTTGTCTAAATGATTTGTTTCCAGGTACTTAAGTACTTAATACAGACTACGTACAGTATGTAAACTGTATTGTTAGGATTAGAAAGTTTAATTTAATTGTCTAGAACTATTTGATCATAATTTTAAAGTGCTAATCCATACACTCTCCTAGCTCTTTAACCTAGTTTAAAATCAACCCACATTAAAAACTGTATATTAGCTTTTGTCATTAACATTTCTTTTTCCCCTTTTATTGTAATGTTATAAATCTTGATGCGTTGTATTATTTCAATGCAGATTTCAACACAGTATTGTTAATATGATTAAAAATGATTAGCTTTCTATTTTATTTTATTTTTTAGAAAACCTAAAGTACTGAAAAATAAAAAAGAGCAAATACCATTTTCTTGAAAGAAGGAAAGGAGAAGAGGAGGGAGAGGGAGAGAGGGAGGGAGGGAGAGAAAGAGAAAGAGAAAGAGAGGAGGGAGAAAGAGAAAGAGGGGAGAACTAAAATAAGAGGAAAAAGGGGAAAGGAGGACTATGGGAATGGAGAGACCCCAACTGTTCTGTTCGCACCGCAGACGTGAAGACGAGGCAGTTGGTACAAAAGATGTTCTTTATTGAATACATTCACTGAACAGAAGCAAGCGAAGAATGGCAACATGCCCTTTTTATACTCCCCCTGCAAGAGGAGGCTCAACCAATGAATGTAGGCTATTCTCACGCATGCGCACGAGGCTGGAGACAGCCTGTCTGGGTCCCGGGCAGACATGTGGTCTGCCCGGGTCTCTGCAACCAGTCCCGGGCAAACACGTGGTCTGCCCGGGTCTCTGCAGTTGTCCTGCAGGTTTCCTGAGCCTTGCTGATTGACTCAGCAAGGCCCAGGACACAACACCCCTCCCCCCTTGGCTTGGACAATGCTGTCCCCGCCAGTTAACAGTACCATGTCACATTTAGTCCAGATAGCAGCCTGGTTATTCCCCGTACCCCGAGCAACCTGGTCCCAGTGGGATTCTAAGTCAATCCACGTTCTTTCACTTTTTGACAACAATCGCCCCGCAGGGACCTCACATACTCATTCAAATATTTAGGAGGACCCTTGGCCCTTTCCGATCTCCATGGAGCCGGATTAGGTACAGGTGTGATGGTATTTGGGGGAAGTGTATTGGGTGCCTGGAGTGCTTGCTCCCGGTTTGCACACAACAAACCAGGACTTTGTCACCCAGAAGACTCAGGGGTTCCCCCTGACTGCTGACTGGCTGGATCCGCTAAACCCAAACCAGGTTTCCTTGGAGGAGTGGAGCTCCCCGAGTTCCTTGGTGGGGTGGAGTTCCCCGAAAACCCTTGGAACTCCCCTTGGGAGCAATGTCCTTCAGGCCCAAGGCCAGCAGCAGGGGTGCCCTGAGTAGCCAATTTACGGCCATTTGTCCTAAGCCAGGGACCTCTGCCAGAGTCAGGAGCCGCCTCCAAGGCAGACCCCCCTGCGTCTATGCCAGAGTCAGGAGCCGCCTCCATGGCAAGACCCTCATCTGGAGCATTTGGAGACTCCTCTGCTTGGAGAGACAGTGATCCACGATCGTAATTGGGGTACCCCTCCCCCCTGAGAGCGGAGTCAGGGGAGGAATTCCGGCCTGGAAGCCGCCAACGCAGCAGGTCTATGTGGCGCCGGAGGACACGCCCATCCTCTAAGACCACTTCGTAGGACAGAGGTCCAGAGACTTTAGAGATTACAGCAGGTACCCAGAGATGCCCCTGCCCATAGTTCCTGGTCCAAACCGGATCACCCACTTGAAGTCTCCTAGGTGCCCGTGGCTGCAACACTGGTGAAGCCACCTGGTATGGGTGAAGCCTGTCCAGCTTTGTAATCACTCTGCGACCCCAGCGGAGTTCAGCTGGGCTCTTTCCAGTAGCTGTGCATGGTGTGGTGCGGTGTGTGAGAAGAAAATCAGCTAACCTGTGATGCCAGGGTCCTTGAGTGATTCTTTTTAATGCGTCTTTTGTGGTGTGCACCATGCGTTCAGCCTGACCGTTGGTGGCAGGATGAAAAGGAGCAGATGTGGCATGCCGGATCATGTTGGCTTGTAGAAATGCCTGAAACTCAGAAGAGGTAAATTGTGGACCATTGTCTGAAACTAAAACATCAGGAAGGCCATGGGAAGCGAAGATTCCTCTGAGCACCTGGATGGTCCTGGCAGTAGTAGTGGAGGACACAGGAACAACCTCTAGCCACTTGGAATGGCTATCCACAAGGAGGAGGAAGAATTGCCCCTGAAAGGGCCCAGCATAATCTATATGGACACGTGACCATGGAGTGAGTGTCTCCTCCCACCTATGTACAGGGGCCTGGGGCATTTCTGGCCGTGATTGCTGGCACACTTGATATCCTTGAACCTGGGCCTCGATGTCCTTATCGAGACCAGGCCACCACAGATGGCTGCGCGCAAGTGCCTTCATTCTCACTATTCCCGGATGGTCCTCATGAAGAGAGAGCAAGACTCTAGTCCTCAATGAGGCCGGGATAACTACTCTGTTGCCCCACAGGATACACCCCTTGAATGTGGACAATTTGTGCTTCCTGCACCAGAAACTCTGGAAAGCAGTACCAGGACACGTGTCAGGCCATCCTGACAACACACATGTCAGCACGCGTGCAAGCGTGTGATCAGTGGCAGTTTCTGCAGCCACATCCCTAGCATTGAGGGGAGATTCTGGTAAGTCCTGAACAGACAGAATATGTACAGCAGGAGCAGGGTCTGCCTCTATTTGCTTAAGAGGTAACCTGCTTAGGCCATCAACATGGCCCATCTCCGTACCTGGTTTGTAAACCAGGATGTAGTCATAAGCTGTTAAGAATATAGACCATCTCAGCATTCTAGGAGATATAATCTGAGGAGTTTGTTTGTTGGTTGTAAACAACCCTAGCAAAGGCTTGTGGTCAGTATAAACTGTGAAATGGCGCCCATACAAGAAATCATGAAATTTCTTGATGCCTGAGATTATTGCCAAGGCTTCCCTGTCAATCTGCGCGTAATTACGCACAGCAGATGAGAGGGTCCTAGAATAATAGGCCACAGGGACCTGCGTTCCATCTTCCTTGAGATGGCTTAGCACTGCTCCTACCCCATAAGGGGAAGCATCACATGCGATGCACACAGGCAACTGCTCATTGAAGTGAGCCAGTATAGCACTGGAGGATAGCAAAGCCTTTACTTTCTTAAAAGCCTCCTCATGGACTCTTGTCCATGTCCAGGGAGCCTGTTTGTCTAAGAGCCTGTGCAGCGGCTCGGCCACAGCAGCCTTGTGGGGGAGAAAGGAATGGTAAAAGTTCAAGAGGCCCAGAAAAGCCTGAAGTTCTGTTTTTGACTGGGGACTAGGGGCCAGTTGGATGGCCTGGAATTTGGACTCTGTGGGGTGGATGCCATCTGCATCAATGCGGAACCCCAAAAACTCGGTGGATTTCACCCCTATTTTACATTTGTCTTGCTGTAGTTTCAGCCCAGCTTGGCGGAAACGCAGCAAGACAGCCCTCGGCCTTTCGGCCGAGTTCCCTGATGACTTTCCTGCGATGAGGATGTCATCAAAATAGGGGCAGACCCCGGGAATCCCTCTGAGCGTTCGCTCCATCACCCCTTGAAAAATGCCAGGGGCTACATTGACCCCAAACTGCAGCCTCTTTACTTTGAACGTACCTGTGTGCGTGACTATGGTTTGTGCCTCAGCAGTCGCCTCATCAACAGGTAACTGTTGATAGGCTTGAGCCAAATCAAGCTTGGCAAAGTACTTCCCTCCTTTCAGTGAGGCCAAAATGTGGCTCACCACGGGCACAGGATATGCATGCTGCTGTAAAGCCTTATTCAAAGTGCATTTATAGTCCGCACAGATTCGGACTTCCCCATTGGATTTCAGTGGAGTTACTATAGGGGTTTCCCATTGACTAGAGTCCACAGGTTCCAGAATGGCTTGTTGGAGCAGCTTGTCCAACTCAGCGTCAATTTTGCCCTTTAAGGCAAAAGGCACCCTCCTTGGCTTGACCCTTATGGGTGTAATGCTTGGATCCAATTTTAATGCAATGAGAGGCCCCTTGTACGAGCCAAGGTCTGAGCTGAACACATCAGCAAACTCCTTACATACTCCTGTAAGGCTAGCTGTTTGCAGCTGATTCAGACCAGTCACTTGGATCCCAAGTGCCTCGAACCAATCGAGTCCTATAAGACTCGTTCTATCACCCCCAACAACCACTACATTCAATAATCCATTGAAGCCTTTTCGCTGTACTCTGAGCGTGGCTTCCCCCTTCACGCTTACTCACGTGTTCTGGAAATCAGTGAGAATAAGATTAGAGGGCCTGAGCCTGACCCAAGAGCCACTCCGGGAGCAAATCTTATTAAACGTGTCCACTGAGATAATAGAAAGAGCGGACCCTGTGTCCAGCTCCATAGCCAGGGGAACTCCCTGCAGCTTCACATCTATGTGCAGCTTTTTCTTAAGGGGCCTATGACTTCCTGTCTTGAACACCCCCCTCCAGGATGCGCAAAAACCCACCCTGTTTTGGCTGGGGACCTTGGTACCTTTCAGAGGCAATTCAGGGGACCTGTTCTTTGGACGACCCATGCAGGCCGATGCTATATGGCCTTGCCTTCTGCACGCTCGACAGACAGCAGATCGAAATCGGCAGTCGGCCCTCCTGTGGCGACCCCCACAGCCGAAACAGCAAGGGGATGCGGGTGGTGGCCCTCTGCGATCCGGCAGTCATCTCTCCGCCGATGGCTGAATCTTGTCCACCTCTTCCTCCTCGGAGTCTTCCCCAGAGGCCTCACGCGCGGCAACTGCGGCGGCCTCTTGGTGAACCGGGACGACCGCTGGATGAATCTTCGTAGACCGCAAGGCCTTTACCACGCCTCTGGCTGCTCCGGCTGCGATCTCTCGTAAGGTGTCTTGAAAAGTGACGTCCGTCTTTGCAAACAGCTTTTGCTGTACTTTGCGGCTTCGCAACCTGCACACAAGTCTATCTCGGAGCCTTTCCTCCAAATCTTGAAATGCACATGGTCATGCAGCCTGCCTCAAGGCCGTGACGAAATCCACAGCTGATTCACCGGGCCGCTGGTCCCTTTGCTCGAACTGATGCCTCCAAGCTATGATCGAGAGCTTGGGCTCGAAGTGTTCTCGCAGCATCTTCTTCAAATCGGCGTACGCAATTGATTCCAATGGTGCCGGGGCGACAAAGTTTTCAGCGATTTCAAAAGTCCCTTGCCCACAGACACACAGCAAGGTAGCCGCTTTCAGGTGTCTTCCTGGACTTTATTTACTCTGAAATAGTTTTCAACACGAGCTGCATACGAGCTCCAGCATTCCGGATGCGAGATGTCGAATTCGCCGAGATGGCCCAGCTTGGACATCTTCTTTCTTGATGGCCTCATCCACGTCTCTCGCCGCAAGGAATTGAGAAGGGGTCCGACGAAGCCAAGCCCACCTCCAGCATATGTATGCTGGCCGGCGACTGCTCCTCCTGGACGCCGCGCTTCTCTTCTCTTCCTGGCCTAGGTGAGTAGGCCTACTTCTGCTTCTTTGGGATTCCTAACGGTGAATCCCACCTTCATCGCCAATGTTCTGTTCGCACCGCAGACATGAAGACGAGGCAGTTGGTACAAAAGATGTTCTTTATTGAATACATTCACTGAACAGAAGCAAGCGAAGAATGGCAACATGCCCTTTTTATACTCCCCCTGCAAGGGGAGGCTCAACCAATGAATGCAGGCTATTCTCCCACCTCGCGCATGTGCAGAAGGCTGGAGACAGCCTGTCTGGGTCCCGGGCAGACATGTGGTCTGCCTGGGTCTCTGCAACCGGTCCCGGGCAAACATGTGGTCTGCCCGGGTCTCTGCAGTTGTCCTGCAGGTTTCCTGAGCCTTGCTGATTGACTCAGCAAGGCCCAGGACACAACACCAACTATCCAGTCCCACCCTGCAGTTTTTCCTGACGGCCTTTGCTTGTGCATCTATAGGAATGGAATTAATGCCACCTTCATTGGAACAGTAATATCAGAAAGGAATAAAGAGACAGAAGAGGAAAACGTGAGTGAGCTCAGGTTAATGTACATTTTTGCTTGCCTGAAAGTAAATCAATAAATACTTGCCTAGATCAATTTTCTGTCCTATCTATGCAACACAGAGAGGAAATGCAACAAAGGAATCGTTCATAACCCCAGCAAGCACATATGAAACTGGCATTTAGATTATTATTTGAACTGCTACAGGGTATGGACTGACTAGCATTTTTTAAGGGAGGGGTGAGTTCAAGTTAAATGCATATGTGCAGCCCATCAAGGGGCAGGTTTTTTATATATACATTCTGGAAAGAAACACATTGTTGGAATAAACACCATAAATAAACTCAGAGCAGTCTATTCGTGGGAAATGCACACCATCAGAAGTTGTTCGCTGCGGTCACTGATACAAAATGGATGGTGGATGCAAAGACAGTTTATCCCGAGAAGCGCAAGTATAGAAGCAGCTTGTCAAAAACAGCCGACCTTTTGGCCTTTGAGGCAGCATTTGAAGCTGAAGCAGCAGCGCTTTCTGTGGGAAGCATTGTGCTTCCTTTTATCACACTTTCCAGGAAAAGCTTTATACAGGTCACACTCTTTATCTGTCCAGCTCAGAACTGTCTGCAGAATTACTCTCCTAAGTCTGAGGCAGAAGTCTTTCACTGTCTATTCCAAAACCCGTTTGATTGGAAATGCCAAGGATTCTAAAGTACAGGAGATGTTGTACATCTAAAGTACATCCTCAAAGCTACAGCCATCTCTTCCTTGCTTAATATTTCACACTGAACTTGGATGGCTTGGATGGCTGGTTATGTGGCTCATCATCCATGGCTGCCAGCAAACCAGGGTCACTACCTGCTACCAGTGGGATCTAGTTCTCATTGGGATACCATACTTCATTTTTTTGGCCTGATATTTCATATGGTCTACACGTGTTTTAGTTCCCTAGAGCAGGGGTCTCCAACCCCTGGGCCACGGTCCACTACTAGGCCTTGAGCCCTTCAGAACCGGGCCGCAGAAGTGGCGGGTGAATGCACAAGCAGTGGACGAGCACATGCACACACGCTCTATTTGCATGAGTGCTCACTGCTCATGCAAATGGAGCTGCACACACATGTACATGCCCGCTGCTCGCATGACCCATCCACTCTCCCCCTCACTGGCCGGTCCACAAAGCCACAAATGTTCGGGAACTCTACCCTAGAGCACTATTAATCCTTGTTGTTTTGAATCACAGTAAAAGATTAAATGGGTGGCTAAAACTTCCCAGCATTATGCTCAGAGTAAAGGCTGGGCTTGCTAAAATAAAAATCTTGCCTTTAGCCACAACCAGCTTTATCCATCAGTATAAGTGAGCCATCAGATGCACAAACAACTAAAATAAGTGTCTGTGGTCCTAGACACTCCTTGAAATGCTATAGGAAGTTTTTGTTTAGCAATCACAATTGGGACTAGCAACTCGGTCATTAAGCAAAGCAGTTGCTAAGTGACTCTACTTAACCATCTTACTTCAGCTTTCCTTTGCTTTGCAGATCTGTGAAGGTTGTACATGTGAGTATTGGTCTCAAAATTAGTTTTTCATCACCATCATAAGTGCAAATGTCACTAAACAAGGAGTTGCTAAATGCTTGAGTTTCTAAACACATTTTCGATATTGTATTACTTTTGCTTCAAATATTCAACTCTTAATAGCTACCTCAATGCTTTTCCACACTGCTGCAATTAACTATTCAGATGAGGAAAGCAAAAAGAGATGGACTGATGACTTATCATTGCTGCCATCAACGGCTCTTGCTCTTCTTCCTAGACAACAGGCTATCTCCTACCTATCAGCAAACATGTGGATTTGATGGAAACAGTTTAGCCCAATCCTCAATTTGACTCACCGTGGAAACTGTTCTTATGAACAGATATGTTACCATTTCTCTCTCTCTCTCTCTCTCTCTCTCTCTCTCTCTCTCTCTCTCTCTCTGTGTGTGTATTATCATGCACTGGCGAAATCAGGAGATTCAGGCAGTTCAAATGAGTATAAAGATTTATTGCAAGCCTAAACTCTCTACAAAATCTGAGCTACTAACGGACAAGGGAAATTACAAGGAGTTAAGAAAGGCATTCAAGGTGGGCTGAACTTAGATCTCTTGCAGGCGCACAGGGACTCAACCTGGTCATCTCCTACATGTATACACACACACACACGTATACACACATACACATATATACATAATCCGCAAATGAAACAAGATGAATTAGCCTTTTAAACCTCAGACAAGGTGTTTACATATATGTGTAGATATAGTGCCCATCACATTTTTATTGTATTGTTAGTCACTCTACATAAACAGAAAGGGAAGGGGTGGGGTAATCTATTTCTTTCTAAGGAACTTTAAAAAAAAAAGCTTGTCTGTATTTTTATGAAATACCTAAGAGTGTTCATGCTTTATTCTACCCCCCTTCATTGTAAGGTTCCCCAACATCAATTTAAAGAGAACACTGAAAATAAAGACATAAATAAGTGGTAGAAAGATTTTATCTTCTGACTTTCACCTCTAAATCTTATAAAGAGGTGTTTCATCTTTCCTCTAAGGTGTTTGCTTCTCAGCTTCTTAATATGTGGATGCAAAAACAAATATTTTTCTTGCTGTATGAAGTTGGTTGCAAGTTCAGTCTGTGTACTTTATAAGCAATTGCTTTGAACTGTGAAATGTGGCGAGGATGGAAATATTTGAAAAGTTAGCCCTTTTTCTTGCCAATAAAATTATCATTAATTTATTTCAACTATTTTTTTAAAAAAAGGAATCACTGATTTGTTTTTTCCCATATTGCCAACTTGGGTCATATTTTATACACAACTTGCTTATGAAAATATAATTCAAATGGAAACAGTCCAGGAGATATGCCCAAAGCAAAGAATAAATCATCGCTAACATGGATTTGCAAACCTAACACATCCAGCTCATCTTTACAAGTATCTGGTGTTAAATGTTAATGTATGGAAATGATTAGGGCCTTACTTCATCTGTACACAAAGCAAACTTACCAGTGTTACTTATATGAAACAAATAGACTGTAACCTGAGTATACCGAGTTATAAATTTGTTACAACAAAATAAGTTTAATATGAAATGTCTAATAATTCATAGATCTTAAGTAGCTGAACAGCTAAACTGAAGAAGTCCAAGCCCTGATTAAACTGTTTAGCTATTTCATCAACTATATTTATTGTGGTCATAATATTTGCCTTGGCAGAAATCTTATTAATAATGGAATACCTTCTCATCTTCAGGTCAGGGGCTGTGGGAAGAAGTTCCTGATCTTGACATCTATATTAATTATTAGTGTAGTGTGGAAAACAGCCTGCTTATAATGTTATTGTTATAACTACCATTTGTATACAAATAGTGGACAGAATCGTGAAGCACATTGACTTGGAAGTAGGTTGCATCAGTGGGGTTTACTAACATATTTTAGAATCTAGCACCAAGGTGTTGTCTTGTCAGTACCAATTCATGCTCAGAGCTAATGTATCAACCTGGGGAACACTGTTTTCCATCACTAGATCTCTTTCCTTCCTTTGAACTTTAACTGGTAGTGTCTGTGACAATGAGATGGGCTTCTTGAGGTACGACAACATGAGATGACGCATGTGTCAGGAGCTCTGAAACTATTAACAAGACTAACAAAGTGTTGTTCAGAATCCCTGAAATTGGAGATTCCAAGATGTTGTAAGATAGTCAAGACAATCAGCTGCACAACAGGCAGATGGAAAGCATTCTCAGTCAATATATCTTCTTAGGCATGATCCCCATCCTTCTGACCTGTTAGAAAGAGAGAAAAGGTTTTCTCCTATTGTAAGAAAGACTGAAGCAGAGTACCAGGGAAAGGTGAAAAGTATCACTGCTCTCCTAAGCCTTGATTTAAGGTTATAATCAATTTTGTTTGTCTTTTACTTGTCACTAAGGCATACAGGTTGTGGAAATAGTCTATCTCATGAAGCAGAACTAGTGACGAAGATAACAGATAAAAGACATCACCCAGGAATACTAGTAGCAATTGCAACTACCAAACCGCTACATCAAGATATTAAAGTGAAGCTAGGTTGTGTAGATTCCCAACATCTTAACTCTTGCTACAACAACCATCAGCCATGTTGGCTCAGAATGATGGAATTTACAATCTGGAAAAGGTTAGAGGATGCTGATACCAACAATAACAATAACAATAATAGAGTTGGAGGGGACCTTGGAGGTATTCTAGTCCAACCCCCTGCTCAGGCAGGAAACCCTATACCATTTCAGACAAATGGTTGTCCAGTCTCTTCTTAAAACTTCCAGTATTGGAGCATTCACAACTTCTGGAGGCAAGTTGTTCCACTGATTAATTGTTCCAACTATCAGGAAATTTCTCCTTAGTTCTAGGTTGCTTCTCTCTTTGATTAGTTTTCATCCATTGCTTCTTGTCCTGCCTTCAGGTGCTTTGGAGAATAGCTTGACTCCCTCTTCTTTGTGGCAGCCCCTGAGATATTGGAACACTGCTATCATGTCACCCCCTCGTCCTTCTCTTCATTATATGTTTTAGCCTCCAGTCCCCTAATCATCTTTGTTGCTCTTCTCTGTACTCTAGAGTCTCAACATCTTTTTTACATTGTGGTGACCAAAACTGGATGCAGTATTCCAAGTGTGGCCTTACCAAGGCATTGTATTAACACTTCACATGATCTTGATTCTATCCCTCTGTTAATGCAGCCTAGCACTGTGTTGGCTTTTTTGGCATCTGAAGCACACTGCTGGCTCATATTTAAGTGATTGTCCACTAGGACTCTGAGATCCCTCTCACAGTTACTGCTATTGAGCGAGGTACCACCTATACTGTACCTGTGCATTTGGTTTTTCTTGCCTAAATGTAGAACCTGACTTTTTTCACCACTGAATTTCAATTTGACAGATAGCGCCCAATCTGAGTATCAATTTTATAGGACAAATGTCTGCTATGGCAGAGGTCCCACCTCTTCAGAGATGCTTTCAATATATGAATAGGATTATGTAAACACCACTTTAAATGTTGCTCTCACTTCATATACTGTAACTGGATGTCTGGCAAGAATTGCAGGTATGATATCAAAATATTCAGGCAAGACTTCTACAAAATATCTAATAGGGATCATTCCTTGAGAAGCTAGGGAAGGTTTTCTTTTATGCACACATTTTTATAGGGCACTTACTATCACACCGTTAGATTCCAAGCGGGAGCAGCGTAACCCCCTTAATAACCACAAATGATTTTATTTATGTATTACATTGCCATTGTTCCCTAAGTAACGGCTTATGCAGTTGTGTATCAGCACAGCAGATTTTAAAAGTACTAGCACAGCAAACAGGGAAACAGGGAAAATAATAACAGTTGATATGTTTTGAACTACAGTGAATTCACGGCAGAAAAAGAGATCAAGGCTGAAGCTGGAATATATAAAGTAAGCAGAAGAGGAAACTGAAAAAAAGAAAATCGACTAGACAGCAAAATGTAATGTCTAAGATTCTGTGCGTGAGAGAGACGCTGCCACTAATGTTTCAATTTTATCTGAATGGTTTTCTGTGCTTTAGCTAAAGATAGCAGTGCTGAAAATATCCAAAAGTTGTTTGCACCTCTCCATTTTACAGGATCAGCGTATGGCCCCCACAACGAGGTCAGTCAGTTTTAGATGATCTTCAGACACCTGTCTAATCTACATGAGATAAATACACAGGTCCTCACTTAGATGCTTGGAGGGAGGATGTCAGGATATTTTTCCCATCTTTTTTATTCAGGCTTCATGCAAGAAGGGAGGCCACATGACAAATGGCAAGCAGTGGCACACTAGTATGATTTGCAACCAAATATTGCAGCACTGATTGCTCCTATTTAGAAATCCCACCAGACTACTGTATGTCTTCAAAATTACAATGTTCTTTCCTCTCTTTCCCCGTTTTTATTCTCTCTCTCATCACAGATACAACATTCCCTGGCCATTGAGTATGCTCAGTTGCTCCCCCCTCCATGTTCCTGCTTTTCCTTTTATTTTATTTTTTTTATTTTATTTTTTTGTCTATCTGTAGAGCTTGGGATTCCTACCAGCATGCTAATATCTCTATGATAGGTTTGGATGGTATCATTTTTGGTGCATACAGAATGACACTCAGATAATGAGTTTGCAGTTAGTATATGGAATTGTAATCTTTAAAACAATCAAATAGGAGTAGGAGGAGATGGAATTTTAAAAAGGACTTGCAAATCTCTGCTTGTACAGATGTGCAGCTGATTCCCCTGACCATACAGCAGGATGCTACAAATTATTAACGCTCCCTGTGGCTTTAAGCTTGTTAAGATACATTGCCACTAGGCAAATAGGTATTTATATTTACCCTCAATATCAAGTATGAAAAGCTCTCACCTTGAGCAAGGTAATAAATAACCATACATTCATTTCTCAGTGCCGCTTTATCTAGGCATCAGTTCCATTCAGTAATCCTATATTGGATAGGCATGTAACACGTAAAAGCACAAATCAGTTTGGAACCAAGTCAGAGCAAATACGGAGCCACCTGGTAACAAATCCTTTTTTAAAAAAAGTTGTAAAATCAAGAGCTGTTATTTTAAAAAATTATTATGAACAAAAAGCAGAGCAAAAATGTTTGACTATTGAATATAATGCAGTCAGTGAATGACTTTGGTGGAACCACAATCAACTGGGGCACAGTGGAACGGGGTGGGGGTGTCAGAGCCACTTGTCCCAGGCTTCCATACCAGTCATTCCTTTTTACATCCACTCCATATTCATTCAGAACGCATACATTCTTGATCCTACCTTTGTTTGTTTTACCGCACACACAATTAAATTACCCATTCCCCTCTATTCAGCCTATATTTATATATATTCCACTATATAATTTCTCCATTTTCTCTCCTTTGGTATTCTAAAGAATCAAGGTTCAAAATTTAATCACTTACTGTAATTTATTTATAACTTGCATCCATTTCTCTATTTTCCTTGTCAAAATAGCCACCTTGATTTATAATATTTGTTCAGATCTATAGTCCTTGTGGCATCATACAGACTATCGTTCTGCAAATCTTTCAAGTTCTTTCTTGGATATTAACACTTATGACATTTCTTTTTCAGTTTGATTCTTCAACATGATCACAATCGTGCCCATATGATGATGATGTTATCCGTTCAGTTGTGTCCAACTCTCGGCAATTCTATGGGCCAGTCTCTCCACATTTTCTGATCTTGCACTGCTATTTTGACTTTTTCTATGCTCTGGCTGGTGCCAGCTTTAATGGTGTCCAGCCACCGTGTTCTTTGATGGCCTGGTTTTCATTTTCCACTCACTCTTCCAAACATAATTGCTGTCTACAATGAATTCACCTGCATAACATGACAAATAAGTGAGGTGCAGTTTCATGATTTTCTTGCCCATACAGGTTTCTTCAATATTCTTTTCATTTTCCCTTCCTTCAATTCTAGTTCTTTTAATTGTATTCACTATGCTGGAGGCTCCTTGTTTAGCCCTTTTCACTCCCTTCCAAAACAATTTTCATTCCATCCAGATTGCCTGTCTCTGCCTCTTTTAACCATTGTTTGCTAGCCTCTTCATTCTCTTCATTATACCCCTTAAGCATTGTCTTCCCCTCATGTCTTGCAACAATTATTATATGTGTTTTCCCCAGCCACTTTCACTTCATGATTCCATGAACTGCATTTTGGCCAGTGTGCCATAAGCACAAATAAAATCTCGACATGCTAACACTATTCTATGCAAGTTAGGATCTCTAATTTAGGTCCTGTCTTTCAAGCCAATTTATAGGTGCCTACATCCCATGAATTAGAATGTGTACTGACACAAACTGTTTATCTACATGAGAAAGATGGGAGATTGTCAGGAATACTTCTTGGGAATGGTGGATTGAAACAAAAACAAAGGAAACAGGAATGCAGAGAGGATTTGGGAAAGAAAATAAGAATGTAGGAGCCAAAAATATGCACAGCAGATTCTCTGAATCAATCTTTGCTATGCATACCATGGGAAAGAGTCCTCAAATAAAATAACAATTGGGAGAATGGACAGAAGTTGGGGGTTTTAAGAAACTGCAAAAGTCTCTCTCCATTTCATGTCGACAATTGCATGAAACTGTAGAATTGATGGTATTAGCCCCTTGAGGAAGATGATAAAGAAGTGCTAAGTATTCTTTTCAAACCTGAGAAAAAATAGAAACCAGGTCCCACTAAGTGACTGCAATCCTCCGAATTCATCTTTCTCATAAGTGTTGCATAAGATATTGCACTCAATTAATATTCAAAGCATATTTCCTTGAGAGGCATATTTGCTTCAGAATGCATTCTGGCTTGGATCTGGAGAATGCACTTTTTGTAAGCTTATTAAGAACTATTGATAGACAGAACCATTTGACCTTCTCCTCAGTGAAGAACTACCAAAGTAAATAAATTATGATACTGCTGAGAACATTGCAAAAAAAAATATTGAGAAATAATTTCCACTTAACTGGAAAGTGTAATATAGTTTTAAGGACTGCGTCATTCAAACTTACCTGTCACATAAAGGATCAAACTACTTTGCACATTCTAATTGGCTGGGTATAAGATTATGATAAGCCTTTTGCTGGCTAAGGCTATTTGTGTGTGATTGTTTCTGTGAGATCATGACAAATAGAGACTGTGTGGGACAAAACATGTTTTCAGTCAACCCCAATGAGACCAAGTAACTCTGGGTTTTAAGGACCCATGATCTGGGGATTTCCCATTTTTAATTCTTGTTGGGATTGCACTTTCCCCATTACAAGTAGTACATAATTTGGGGGGGATTCTCCTGGGTTTGTGGCTGCTTTTTAATGAATGAGTGTCAGTTGTGGCTGAAGGGTCTTGGCACCAATTCATCTTGTCACCAAGTGCACCCCTTCCTGATTTTAGAAGACCTGGCAGTTCAGGTCCTCTAAAAAGGAAAATGGCTATCTGCCATCTTAGCTCACCTGTCCTCTGCTTTAAACTTAAAAGTTGTATGATGTCAATAGGTCATGTTCAAAAAAAAGTAATTGTTCGATAGGATTTTGATATTCTATGTTAGAATAACCTAGGTGGGCAAATCATTTTGATTCCACAGACCCTGGAGTGTGTCTTGAAGGACTCCCAAAGTGCTCTTTAAGAAACACTGTTTTATGGGGGGTCGTGCGAGGGTTTAAGTCAATTTTGCAGGACCGTTAGCAAATCAGAAACAATTTGCTAACAAGGCAAAAAGGCAAGGTTGTTGCCCGTCCACCCCACAAGCCTCTTGGGCTGCTCTCTTTCCTTCCAAGTTGCCTTTGCCTTTTGAAGACAGGACTGACTGAGCTGCAAACAAGGGTTGCAATCACCCATTTTTTATTTTCTAAAATTGCCTATAAAGCAAGGCTTTTATGTGGTCCAAAAGCCATTTGAGAAATAAGGATAATATTATAAGCTGATGCTTTGCTCTGAAGGCAGAATAGCTTACCATTTGTTATCATTTTTATTAAAAGATGTCAGGGGTGGCAGGCAGCCTGGCAAACAAGGGAAGGAGTTGCCCATAGGATGCGCACCATCATGCTCAAGTACATCCATCAGCTTCTGTTCCCATTTCCGAAGGGATGAAAAAATCCTGCTAGAGTTGTTGCCTAAAGCTAAAAAGCCACACTTGCAAAAATAGAAAGCTGCAATTAACTAATGTTTTGGGAGTGACACAAACAAAATTGAACAAATTGAAGACTGATGGTCTTTCTATTTCCTCCTCTATTTGGGTTTTCTTTCCCACTCAGGCATGAGGAACTAGAGAGACAAGCCCATATTCATTCTGGGTTAAGAAAGTCATTGAGCAGGCTGCCTTGCATGCAATTAGGGAAGAACTAAACTTCAGCATGCTTTGAAATATTGCAGGTTGCAGTCAGCTGGAATTATAAGCTGAATGAGTCTGCCAAATTCTAAAGATTTAATTCTAATAAAGGCAACGCGTAATCTCAACAACTATTGATAATGTGCCATTTCAAAGGCTAATAGTGTCTTCAATGTTCTGATTGTGCATGCTAGGACCCATAAGTGATGTGTGGGTGGATGGGTAGATGGTAGGATTCTTGTTAAAGCAGGAGTCTCCGAACCTGGCAATTTTAAGACTTGTGGACTTTAACCCCCAGTGAAGGGGGGGGAGGAGGAGGAGGAGGAGTCATGGGCAGCACAATCCTAGCTTCCTTGATAGATCCAATGTAGATCTATGGGTAGGATGGGAAAGGAACATTATATAAATTTCTCCAATATGTCTTAGGAACTTGTAGAACAATATACCAGCATCAAAATGGTACAACTCCCCAAATAAGGCAGTTGGGAAATGCGGCCAGGGATGAGGAGGGGGAAAGTCTTATATAAAAACCTCCTGTCTCCAGTTGAGAGACCACAAGATTTGAAATTCATCTACACTAGCCTGATTCCCATAAGGAACAGAGGAAAGAACCATGCAGGACTGAATATCTCAAACCTATCTAAAAATGGGAGAGCTTTGAAAATTATACAGGATCTGCCATTTCACTGCACTCATCCTACTAAGATTGCTCTGGACTCCAATTTCAAGAAGCCTCAACAAAGATAATTAAAGCTGAGGCTGTTGAGAGTTATAGATCAGCAACATCAGGAGGGTCATAAGTTCCCTGCCCTTCAGTGCAAAGACGTTAGGAAGAAGATCTCTTAAATTTAATAGATTTGCTTTTAAGGAGACATGTCTAGAACTGTACAGACATTTTAGAATCATTTTTTTCATAGTGACCTCCTTCATGAATGCTATTATTTTAGAAAGAATATATGTAAAAGTTTAAATTAAACTTCTACAATTCACTGCAGTGACTTTGCTTATAAGTAGTAAGAAAAATTAGTAAGTAGTAGGAAAACTTCGTATATGCATAAAAAGTACACACAGCTGTTTTTAACAGCATGCTGTAAAACAGCCCTCTAGTTCAATAAAACTGAAGGCAATAATTAATTTCCTAAGATTTTGAAAAGGTTGTTTCCTTTGTTAGTCTACCAGACTGAATAGCTTCCCTCCTACCATAAATACAGGTTTTAAAAAAGACGTATCATGATTATTATTAGTATTTCAGCAACAAAAAGGCCAAAGATCAGAACCTCATTGTGTCAAGAATTATATAAACAGAATGAGGATGGATTTTTTTTTTTTTTTACCCTGCAGGAAAATCACACAATAGTCAGATGAACAAATGCTAACAAAGCAATGCTATACATGTGTCAATTCAAAAATAGGCTCCATGGTGTTCATTGGAGCTCATTCTCAAGGAAGTTTAAAAGGGACTGCCCATTTAAATACTGCTCATTATATTGCAAATTTGGGGTAGAACTTGATTATTTCACAGGTAACCCATGATGGAGACTACCTCTGCATGACAGAGGAGCAAACAACCAAACACTGTCTACAAAATTTCACTAACCTGTGCCCTAAACATCCACCAGCCATGCACTGTGTACCAGTGTATAGTGTGCTGCAGCTGCCAAAAAACCCAACACAGTGCTAGGCTGCATTAACACAGGGATAGAATCAAGATCACGTGAAGTGTTAATACCACTTTACAATGCCTTGGTAAGGCCACACTTGGAATACTGCATCCAGTTTTGGTCACCACGATGTAAAAAAGATGTTGAGACTCTATAAAGAATATAGAGAAGAGCAGCAAAGATGATTAGGGGACTGGAAGCTAAAACATATAATGAAGAGAAGGATGAGGACTGACATGATAGCAGTGTTCCAATATCTCAGAGGTTGCCACAAAGAAGAGGGAGTCAAGCTATTCTCCAAAGCACCTGAAGGCAGGACAAGAAGCAATGGATCGAAACTAATCAAGGAGAGAAGCAACCTAGAACTAAGGAGAAACTTTCTGACAGTTAGAACAATTAATCAGTGGAACAACCTGCCTCCAGAAGTGGTGAATGCTCCAACACTGGAAGTTTTAAGAAGAGACTGGACAACCATTTGTCTGAAATGGTATAGGGTTTCCTGCCTGAGCAGGGGGTTGGACTAGATGACCTCCAAGGTCCCTTCCAACTCTATTATTGTTATTGTTACCATGCCAAGTGTGTGACAAATGCCCTGGTTTTTCCAGATTAACACACAATGCAGAGTGCACCATCTTACAATATTAAAAAAAAAAAACTCCAAGGAGAGGCTTAGGGAAGGACAGAATCCCACTTCCTATTTCAGCTCAAAAAGAAAAGGGTATCTACATTTATCCTGTAGGTATCAGCCATTAAAAGCCTGGCAATTGAACTGCAATGCCCTGCTTCACAGAAATAAGTGTGAGAAAGAGGGTTTGATAGGCTGCTTAATATAACCTGGAAGAATTTCTAGGCATTCAGTGCAGGTGGTCCTCGATTTACGACCATAATTGAGTCTAAAATTTCTGTTGCTAAGCAAGATAGTTGTTGAGTGAGTTTTGTCTCATTTTACGACATTTGCAGTTGTTAAGCTAGTAACACCGTTGTTAAGTGAATCTGGCTTCCCCATTGACTTTGCTTGTCAGAAAGTCACAAAATGTGATCAGGACATTGCAAACATCATAAGTACATGCCAGTTGTCAAGCATCCGAATCTTGATCACATGACCATGGAGATGCTTCAACGATCATAAGCGTGAAAATCGGTCATAAGTGACTTTTTTCAGTTCTGTTGTAACCTTGAACATTCACTAAACATATGTTGCAAATCAAGACTACCTGTAGATATGATATCTTTGCAAAGTCTGATTCTAAGCAGTACTTTAGAGGTATAGTGAATAGATGAGTCATATCCCAAATGATACAGTAACTTCATTATTCCTTACCCAACTACTTAGGAGAAAGGCAAGGACTTTACTTTGAAAAAGTAAAAAAAAAGTGGACAAGTTGCACTAGCCTGGAATTTGGTTGTATTCAAAGTTCAAGAGACAGTTCATTTCCAGCCTGGCTTTAGTGCTTACTTAATCTGAGCAAAGTTAGTCATTTTTAAATGCTTTTGATCTCAACCAGAAGAATATGATCATGCTCTTATCTCCTGAAACTCCCAACTTTGGCTGGATTATGCTTTGGCTCATCTAAAAATGGTCAAAATATTAGCTGTTATTTATTACTCCAAGATTTACCTGGTAATGGTCTTGGAGCCCTGGTGGCGCAGTGGTTAGAATGCAGTATTGCAGGCTGATTCTGCCCACAGCCTGGAGTTCAATCCTGACCAGTTCATGGTTGACTCAGCCTTCCATCCTTCCATGGTCGGTAAAGTGAGGACCCAGATTTTGAAGGGCAATATAATGACTTTGTAAACCACCCAGAGAGTGCTGTAAAGCACTATGAAGGGGTATATAAGTCTAAGTGCTAGGGCTGGCACTAGTGCTAAAATGAGGACTGTTTCAAAATGCTGGGTATATCAATTCTTTACTTTTAAAAACATTTCCGCCTGTTACCTTTTAAGCCAATGGTATTTAATAAACCCAGTTTTTAATATACCATCTGATAGAAACCAGAAGAATTTAACTGAAGCAGTAGATAAAGCAACTCTCTGCCTGTCCAGCATATAAATGTGAAGAACTGCTTTATTGTACTTGCCAGATCTGAAGAAGAAAAGCATGGAACAATTATTTCAGTCAGAAAACTGATAAACTTGGAGAGTTGTGATGTCTGCTGGATGGTTTCAGATATATATTTTTTTTAAGCAGAGTAGATACAGATCTATATTATGCCAAAGTAATATACTGACAGACATCCAGGCTTAACAAACACAATAAAATAGAAATGACAGGAATTCCATCAATGAGGCATTGTCCAGAGTGTTTCTTCCAGGTTTATAATGCATATGCTAAATCAAGGAGCTTATAAAAATGTTGTTAAGACAAGGAATTTAAAAGCCTATTCAAAATGTTATAGCCCTCAGCTGGCGGCTCCAGAGTGGGCTATTATATTTGTAAAGCTTCTTAACAAACAGCGTGGCCTGGCATGAAGAAAATCCTTCTTCCAGAGGATGCTTGGCTGGGCAGAGTTTGGACAAACTCTGGTATGCAGAAGCAACCTTTGCTGACCTCTATATGTGGGGTAGAAATACAGGTGGTCCTCAACTCACGACCACGATTGAGCCCAAAATTTCTTTTGTTAAGTGAGACATTTGTTGAGTGAGTTTTGCCCCATTTCATGACATTTCTTGCCACAGTGGTTAAATGAATCACTGAAGCTATTAAGTTAGTAACCCGGTTAAGTGAAACTGGCTTCCCCATTGACTTTGCTTGTCAGAAGATCACGAAAGGTGATCACATGACTCAGGGACACTGCAACCGTCATAAATGTGAACCAGTTGCCGAGCACCTGAATTTTGATCACATGACTACGGGGATGTTTCAAAGGTTGTAACTGTGAAAAATGGTTATAAGTGACTTTGTTCAGTGCCGTTGTAACTTTGAATGGTCACTAAATTAACTGTTCTAAGTCAAGGACTACCTGTATCCTTTCAGACCTCAACATGTCAGAGGGAAGTAATGTTTTGCTTGGAGCAATGGCTGGTGTTCTGAGGTCCTCAGTGTTTCAGAACACAGAAGCACAGAAGCAGGATGAAAACATTTCCAGTCCCTTAATGGCTGTTGCTATACAGGTTCAAACCGATACTCGTTGGTTATCAAGAATGACCTCTGTCAAGACATCTGCTCAAGCTGCCTAGCTATTTTCTGAATATTTAAAATTAAAATAGTTCTTCCAGATGAAGCTATTACAGTGCAACTACCCTGCCTCGCTCATAGTGTTTACAAATATGGTTGTCTTCCTTCCTTTAAGTCTGCATAACAGCATGCATAGATGGAAGCTCATTGGAAACTCAACATTGTTCATTGCTTTAAGTGTTCCTTTGATTGCATTGTGCTTTTTTAAATTTTGTTCACTGCCCTATGTTTCTTTTGGTAGATGGGCAGCTATATAGATTTGTTTAATTAATTAATTAATCTGTACAGCACTCTCCATCTGGTGATCAGAGAGCTGTTTACAGCAACAAAAATAAAACAGCCACAACAGGAAATGCAGGATAATAAAAACTTTTGCAAGAGCTATAGGACTAAAGAAAACCAAAGGTCTAGATACACTCAGCAGTTTAGACAATTTTACTACCGATGAAGCTGCAGAGATGCTGTAGAGCAGAGGTCCCCAACCTTTTGGGCACCAGGGACCAGTTACATGGAGAGAAGTTTTTCCGCAGACCAGAGGGGGCGCAGTTTTGTGTGCTGCCTGCATCCTGCAGATGGGGCTTTGCTTATTTGTGCAGACCAGTTGCTGGCATGCCGCAGCCCGGTATTGGTCCATGGACCGGAGGTTGGGGACCCCTGGTGTAGAAGCTACAGCAAAGGCACCATTGTATTCAAGCATTGCTCATTGGAGATGATGGAATGCAGTCTGGATTCCCAGGAGGGAGGGGATGCATTTTAGAAGAGGAAGAGACAACTCAGTTCAGACACTTTGTATAAGAGAAAGAGGGTGAAGACGGCTCCTTCTTAATAGTTCCCATATTATATACTTTATGTGGCTGGTAGTTTACTTTACTTTGGCAAGATTCTGTCTGCAGGTGAGGAGCAATAAAGAAATCTAATTGAAAGAATCACATGTCTTTCTTGGTTTTTGGAGCCTTACATTGGTAGAACCAGAGCATGTTCCCCTCCAATGAACAGGTTGGGTGTGAAGCATCAAAGGGAAGATATAGCCAAAACAAAGCATCAGTCAGAGGTATAATGTGGCTCTAATCAAGTGTGTCACTCAGGGATCTGTAGATGCAGAACAGAAAAAGATAGGTAGAAGTTGTATTTGCTGGGGGTAAGAGACATGATGTTCATCCCTGCCTTTCACAAGTAATTGGTGGGCTGTACTTGTGTTGGGGCAATCTGGCAGTGTGGAAATGCCTGTTGAAGCGTGAATAGGATTCCTATAACACCCTGTCTCCAACTTTCACTTAACAGAAATACACTAAACAGAAATGAGCAGATGTAGCCTAGAATGTAAAACAATCCCCAGACTCATTTTTCACACCCACCAAGATTGGAATGCTAAAATTCAGCAATGCAATGGATTCTTTTTAAAACAAATTAGGCATCTAAATAAATGCATTAAACACTGGAGTGGTTTAAAAGCATCCATTTTGGGCTACTCCCCAAAACCTATAACGTGGCCCAAAATATATTCAGAAGAGTTTCTCTCTTTTAAAAAAAAAAAAATCTGGATTTTTCTCAAGAAGAATAAAGTGTTAAAATTTGTATCTCTTTTCCAATGAAGCTTCTATTACTTTTATTTACAGAACCAATTGAAAAAGAGAATAAATACAGGTGATCCTTTTCAGCTAGTCATGATGTTTTAAGCAATACATTTCAGATCTTTCCAAAAGTTGGATTTCCTTCTACTGATAATTACTGAGGCACCATTTTCAGTATAAAACGTGGGTACAGGAGTTGGATATTAGTGATATATGTTATTTTCAAACATGAACAATCTCTAAAATGTGGGACGAGATGGATGGAAAGATAATCATTATACAAATAACTTCTAAACTATCCACAGTACAAAAAAGAAATAGTAGCTCCAATAGCTTTAAACTTTGACATTTTGGAGATCAGAAAACAAATGTGAATTTGGAAAAAAATAGGATACTGATAAAGTTCAAGATGTGTTATGGCTTTCCTCTTGAAAGCCCGATATCTGACATTTTCTTCAAATGAAATTACTGTTAACACAGCCTACTCAGGTTCACAAAGGAGCTTGTTTAAAGTTTAGTCAATTAAAGATTCAAGTGAAAAGCACTTCAAACACTACTGATCCAGATTTTTCTCAAGCATTTATTCATACAAGTGCAGAAATATGGAGACAAGGGCTTCCAATGGAAATTCCTAGTCCAGATAGTTAACTTGTCACTTTGTCCTTTGATAGATAGAATGCCAGAAAGGTGATGAGTTTGATTTAGAGGACTATTCCGTAAAACCATTCCAGCTTTTCTTTGACAACTTAAAAATAATTGAAATTAATGTTGTAAACTAGTTAGAATTGAAATTGGACACCGGAAGAGCTTGCATTTTGTACTCTTCTTAGATTTAGGGTCACTTCATCTTCTCAAACAATCCATGCAGTTCTATAAACAGAACTCATTTCAGGCATTGGCGTTCTGATGTACAGATTTGCTGCTGTTCGTGTCACGTCTCTGGGACACCCACAATTGCAGGAAGGAACTTAACATTTTGAACCAGCCCCTGGTCATTTGGTGTTAGGTTTAATAGCTCTGCAAAGAGTGCTCTGTGCTTTTGCTTCAGAGACATGTTGATGACATTCTTGCTCTACTTCTATGTATGGAGTGACCGTGTATAGGGCAGTAGCCTTAAGGCATCAAAGAAAAGGCCAGCAATAACTGAAACTATCTGGACATTCTCATACTTAAGTCAATAATGTATGTGTGCCCAAGTGCCCCAGGAGATGGAGGAAAGCCAAGAGCTTCACCCCTTGATGGAACAACATGCTCCAATTTAAAGTATTCCCACTAGGAGGACAGAGTACTTCAATCCTGCTTGCTTCAGTCATGGTACAGCACAAAGCAGAGAGAACGCCTGTAAAACGTCTGCATTTTCGAAGAGACTCTGAACCTATCCAGATTCCAGAATGAGTGCATTATTGAATCAATTGTTAACCACCATCCCCTTTCCAAAAAATGCTTGTAGTGAACTAGGTTAGAACAAGTATTTCTCCAATGATTCTTCTTTTTCTCTTGGTTCTTTACTGTGACTGAAATAGAAACTTGGCTTGCTGTTTTAGGACTTTATTTTATTATCTCCATTCTAGGAAAAACTTCCCCTATTAAAAATGTATTGTGATAGAAAGAAAACAGTCAAACATCATCAGTCTAGGTTATGATTACATCAGCATTCACTTCCACAAAAAATAGGCAGCAAACCCTAACCCAAGTGAACAAGTACAAGTAATCCTCAATTTACAACAGTTCATTTAGTGACTGTTCAAAGTAACAATGGCACTGAATAAAGTCACGTATGACCATTTTTCATACTTATGACTGTTGCAGCATCCCCATGGTCACTTGATCAAAATTCTGGTGCTTGCCAACTGGTTCATATTAATGGTGGTTGCAGTGTCCCAGGGTCATGTGACCTTTTTGCGACCTTCTGACAAGCAACGTCAATGGGGAAGCCAGATTCATTTAACAACCATGTTACTTACTTAACAACTGCAGTGATTCACTTAATAAAAATGGCAAGAAAGGTCATAAAATGGGGCAAAATTCAGTTAACAAATGTCTCGCTTAGCAACAGAAATTTTGGGCCCAATTGTGGTCGTAAATCAAGGACTATCTGTATACTTTTTGTCTAATTGGCACACTCACATTTACATGTTCATGCTCATACACAGAAACACATTGATATACATATATATCGGTCATGTATGAAGACCTATTCTTCTCCTGTATCTATCTCCACTTCAGCAATCTCAGTACAGCTGAGATGCTTTTTTTGTTCTTCCTGATTTATTGATTTCTAGACCCCCTAGCTGTTCCCTGAAAGGGGCTGAGGGTCAGGTCTCAGCAACTTGTCATGAAGAAACAGAGAATCCAGCATTCTGGTTTTACACTAAATGAAAAACTAGGCCTTACTAGAACTTAAGTCAGTGAGATCTGTAACCTTTAGAAGAGGCTGAAAGTAAGGAAGGACAGAACAAATGATCCCCACAGCTGTCTCCATCAACGGCATGGGTGACCCCTCCCTTTTAGAGCCTTCATAATCCAGATTAGGAAAGAGCAGTCTGTCACTCTGAGGCTACCTTTACCCCATGTAACACCATGACCCAAATCATGGTTTATAGAATTAACTTAATTGTCAAGATTTGTACAACCCACTGAATCATAAAATAGCTACAGTGGTTGAGTTCACAAAACAACCTGAGCCTTAAACTAGGTAAGTAAATTTTATCCTTGTGGGTTGTTCAAGTCCAACCAAACGTTTTCCTATCAGTTTGCCAGACTCCAAGAGTTCCAGAGAAAGAACGGTATGTGGTTTCTATTTTTTGAAGACTAAAAATCTAAAGTTCAACTATTTGTAGCTCACATTCCTTCTAAGAAGACAGTGTGAGGTAGGCATAGCGATGCAATTGCATCTCTATGGTATCTTTATTGAGGTAAAGTCTTTCTTGAACCAAGTTTGATTCAAGAGACTTTTCTTGACTCCTCAGTCTAGCTGATAGTACTGTATTTCCTGCAGGTTTCCCACATAAATACTAACTATGACCAACTAAGTTACTAAAAGTATAGGAAGAAAAAAAATAAAAGCGCTTACAATCAATGGATTTTCTAATGGACCTATGTAAATACTACTGTAGATATGGATACTCAGATACACCAATATACATGGATCTGAGGTATATTGTCCTGAAATGTTGATGTGATAGAAGTAGATGGCTTGAATAAATTCTTGACGGAATAGTTCAGAAAATTTTACCAACAACACAATGCCACTTTCTAGTCATCCTGCAGCAGTTAACTTGAAAACATAAGATGCTAGATATCCCGTCTGAAAAATCACAAATATTACAGTTCATATTTTTAATCCATCCCACGTCTTTCTCTTTGCTTGGCAGAGGCACGATAATAAAGACACAGAGGAAAATTAAAGCTCCTTCCTTGCCATCACCTCAGAAGAAACTGTAGCTACAAAGAGGTGATAATGTGAGATTTGCTGGTTATATCAAGCCTTTAGAAAAGTTTCAATGAAAGCAGCTCCGTAAATGAGAAAAGCTACCCTCAAAGGAAACCAGCTCCTTTGTGGTTCTAAAGCATTTCTGGGCAGGAAGAGAACACAAATAATACACATAAAATTAAAGAGGCAGCAAGGAAAGCTTTAGAAAATAAAAGTCCTCAAAATAACTCTCCTGGATTCTGACCAGCAAGAAACTGAGAGGTGGACACATCAGTTCAATAGTTCAATTATACAATTTCAGATTCAAAGGAAACTTCAGTGCAGCAATTGCCTGGCTGATTCTATTACTGAAACCTTGAAAGAATGAAATTGAGTGTGAATAGTATACAGGAACAGTAATTTATTGGAAATAGTATTTGGGAGACATTAACCCCAGAAATGCCACTGACATTGTGTTCTTTCACAAATTTCCTTGACTCCCAAGCTTTCAAACGCCAAAGCTCTGTTTTTGCAGTTTCACAGTATGAAATTAAGAATGGTTGGTTCATATATATTCAGAGTGATGCAGACACCTTAAAAGATTTGCACGAACAGATGTTCCTTACAATCTTTTACAGGGTCTCCACTAGGCTACTGTTCTTATTGGCTTTTTCTCCCTGCAAAATTCGAAACTGGAAAACTAGTTTTAAAAACAGGTTGGCTTTGTTCGCACATATTGCATTAAGTCATAGTTTGTTTTAGTCAGGATTTGTTAAATAATCCATAATCCCCAAGTTTATGTATTACACTTCACTATAAAACATTGCTTACAATCCTCAGTGACTGGGCTTACATAATAACCTGCCAAATGTCAAAATCAAATATATATTATGGATTAGCATGATACGTGAATCAAGTTACTGTATACAAAACTGAAGGTTACCGCCAAGAAATGTTATAAACCAGACTAATTTATTTTACTTATTTATTTATTTATAAAATTTATAGGCCGCCAATCTTGCCTCAATCAGGCATGAAATAAATGCAAATTGGAGGTTGTAACTACTGATTACAATTATGAAATGATTAGCTACTCCCATTTCAATTTTGGACAGGGGACAATGTGTTTGAAATACAACTGTACCACTCATACTTGACAGGATACCTTGATATTTTGTAGTTTGTTATCTGCTTCCAGATACAAAACACACTATGCGATGAAACCATAATAATTGGATCTAATAAGGTAAGTTAGAGCACATTTTTTTACAATTATTGTATCATTTTAGCATTCAGTATAAGCCTTTTTTTCCTGCAATGCAAGGTGAGTGACACTTTCAGTACCGTTACATATGGACAATAAGCATGGAAGCAACTGGAAAATAGACATGTCCTTGATGTTTGAAAATATGCATTGAGCCAAAGAAAACAGACATCAATTCCTTCTATGGACAGAGAGTTACAGTATACCACATTTTCCAATTCAAAGAACGTATCGATGAAACAGCTGTACAATATACTAACCAGATTTCCTTGTTACAGACTGTGAAATGAGAAGTCTGATCAGGTTCTAAAGGCAAAGACACTCTTGAGTCAAGCTTGATGGTGTCTGAACATTTGCAGTTTTCATGGTCACAATTCAGAAATGTAGCTTCGCATAGACTTTCTACAGCTTATTAAAAGAAAACCACACGCACTCTCTCAAAAAAGGGGAGAAGAAAATATCAGTCCCAACCTCCTGCTATACTTCCCCATAGATAGATAGATAGATAGATAGATAGATAGATAGATAGATAGACAGACAGACAGACAGACAGACAGACATATATAAACACATACATACATACATATATAATACACACACGCATATATATATATACACACACAAAAAAAACCAAATACATACACACACACATTTTATA
Organism: Azemiops feae; assembly: GCA_023970755.1. Classification (NCBI taxonomy): domain Eukaryota; kingdom Metazoa; phylum Chordata; class Lepidosauria; order Squamata; family Viperidae; genus Azemiops; species Azemiops feae. The sequence continues at coordinate 946,596 of JALGBA010004179.1, read as the reverse complement.
TACATATTTTAGACTCACTCCTCAACTTCCAAAAATAAGAAAGATGTTCTAAGAATTAAAATGCTTTGCAATGAATGATCAAATAAGGGTCTGGCAATATCTGACACCTATATAATTACTTTAAGATTGGGAGTAAGAGGAGATTACAGGAAATCAAGATAGCTTTTCCAATTAATGTTCTTATGAGGACAGAAGGGACTGTTTAGTCGGTTTTACTGACAGCATTAGAAGCAAGACAGAAAGAAATGAACTTCAACTGAAACAAAGCAATTGTTATTAAAAAAAGAGGTGTTTTTTTTATAACAGCACTGAAAAATGTTGATTGTTAGAAAATTCTGCTCTTGCAAGCAACGGATTAGGAGATTTTCAAAGTTTCCTCTGAACTCAGACTTGACACAATCTACCTAAGACATCCCACAAAGGAATGGAATAAATAGGTGCTCTGTAATAAAACTTGTATTTGAATGTTTTATTTATCTATGATATTTCTATACCGTCCTTCTAAGGGACTCAGATGATCATGCATCCTATTCTCACAACAATCCTGTTAAAAACAAAATTAAAAGCTAAGGTCCTTCAAAGAGCTTCACTGCTGAGTAGACTTGAACCCAGACTTATTCTAAGCCTCCATCTACAACTCCCTCTACCAATTTCAATGGTTTAATTCAGGGGTCTTCAAACTTGGCCCTTTTATGACTTGTGGACTTCAACTCCCAGAATTCCTCAGCCAGCGTGCACACTGACTAAGGAATTCTGGGAGTTGAAGTCCACAAGTCATAAAAGGGCCAAGTCTGAAGACCCCTGGTTTAATTAAATTACCTTAAGAGTCATATATACAAGTAGCTTGCCATTTAATTCTGTTCTAACATGATTCCCATAAAAATAGTTCAACATTAAGTTTTGCTGAGTATAAAAACTAGCTCAATGTATGATAAAAACCAATATTCTAAGATCTCACTCTTCTACAGATTAAAATATAAATGGTAATTTGTAATACGATGGTTTGTCAACAGGGCCACAGAATTGTGACATCCCGAGTCTGCTTTCCCCCATCCTAGCAGACTCCAGAAGGATTGGACTTCAAGGCCATGTTGGCTATGAATTATGGAGAAGTATTAGGCTGGGCAAGACTGTTGTTGCATTAACCTTCATGGAATTCAATGGAATATATCTGGGAAGCTCAGTTTGAGGTTTCTACCTCTTCTCTGCACTCTTTCAATGTTCTCAGTGGCTGTTGGGGAGTGGCTTAGTTGCTCTTACAATTTCATGGCAACCCATGAAGTTCGCTCTGTGAAAAGCCTCTCTGGGTCTGTCACGGGAACATGGCAGAAAGCTCTTAATCTTGCTAGACAGCTGGGCTAAACATTTATATGGGGGACCTTTTCAAAAGACTAGGCAGATTATAAAGGCAACAGGAGTCACAAAAATCTTGTTTAACATTGTTCGCTGCATCATTTTAGATTTCAGTTGGAACTTGCACTGTCAGATAAATTCTATTTATCTCTTGAATGCTTTCCTCACTGTGAGTGTTTGTTGATATGAATTCTCACCTTCAGCAAAAATTTACATTTCTGTCCTTGATCAAGCTAAAGATAATGTTCAGTTTCAACTTCTTATTCATACTTTCTTTAAAGAAACTGAAGGTTCGATTTTCTGGTATCTTAGGACCAGATCTGAAACACACAGTTTCCACTTTTAATATGGATTGGTATACCTGAAAATGCATTCACTGATTATTATTATTATTATTTTAAAAAACACCTTCTAGCATTTACTCAGAAGCTTCAGATTTTTTCCACGTTGCACTATAATGCGCGTGTATGTGTATATATTTCTATCCACCTGTTGATCTTTCTGGGAGTATATACATAATATTAGAGATAATAAACACAGATCAAAGAAGCAATAAGAAGTCTTTCCAGAAATCTACAACTGACAATACAGATGTTCACCAACTTCAGCTACTTTAACAGTGTCTGTCACTGTCAGTAAAATGAGCACAGAGTAAGGCAAAATTGTCTTCTTTATTAAATGCATTATTCTTGCAATTAAGATTCATAGTCATTACCTGTCATATTGTTAACATTTTTCAGATAGGCTAATTATAGCCTTATTAAGTGACAAGCTAAACATGTATGCAGGTAACTTGTTGCTGATACTAATACCTCCTCTGTTCATTTTGAACCCCTCTTGCTTTTTTTTTTCTTTTTTATGCTGCTTTCTTACTGCTTTCTTTACCTTATGGTAAGCCTTTATAGCTTTTTTTTTAATGGCACTATAAAGAAAATTTTTTACATTTTTTTTTTTTTGTAAAATAGTATTAGCATTATCATCCCCACTACCACCATGACAAATTCGCTTACCATTTTCTCACTAAACAGGCTGTGTTTAACAAGCAGAGTTTATGGATAGCACAAAAAGAATTTTAATCTAAAACTAATTAAGACCTTAAGTCTCCAAAATGAGAGAAACACATGTTTAAATCACATGAAAGTACAGTAGTTTGTCTCATAATGTCAAAGAAAAATCATGATGAAATTATTACAACGGACTTTTCCAAGCCGCTATTTTGTGAGCCCTCCCAGTACATGACCATATAAATGATGAAATTTAAGATCTGAACTCATATTTTATTTATTTATTTATTACATTTATAGGCCACTGGTCTCACTAGCCAAAGCCACTCTAGGTGACTTAGCCTACATGGCTTGGGACTAAATTATCTGAAGGACCATCTTTTCCCGGTCACATCTACCCAACCCACCAGAGCAGGGAGGCAAGGAATGCTTCAAGTCCCTCTTCCTTTTTTTTTTTTTTTTCCAAACTTTATTTTCCTTTTTCACATTACATAAAAACAAAACAAAATACATTTATTTGTTATTATTATTTTTTTCTTTAACAGTACTGTGTCATCTATTTTTACATTTATTTACATTTGTTACATAGTTTCTTACCCTTTTATGTCCTTCTCTTTTATTCTCTGATCTAACCAAACATAACATTGGTTCCATATCTCATAGTAATCTGTTGTCTCCTTGTCCTTAATTTCTAACGTAAGCATACACATTTCAGCGCATTCTAATATTTTTTGAATAATCTTATCATTTGGTGGTAGATTCTCTTGTTTCCAATATTGGGCATATACAATGCGTGCCGCTGTTATTATATGTCAAGTCCCTCTTCCTAAGGAGGTCCATGTAGCAGGACCCAGAAGAAGGGCCTTCTCCGTGGTGCCTCCCTCCCTGAGCAACATCATCCTCATGGATAGAATATTGGCCCCCACTTTGACATTCTTTTGCAAGGCCCTGAAACCTGGTTTTGCCAACAGGCCTGGGGACCCCAGAGTGGGATGAAGCCCATCAAATGGCTCATTTGATTGTTGTCAGCAGGGAGGGTAGGGGGATATTGTTTATATATTGTTTATATATTGGGTTTTTATTGTTGTAAGCTTCCTGGAATCACTGAGAGTAAATTGGGTGGCTATATAAATTTTCTTAAGTAAATAAACAAAAATTAAAAGCCTCCTCTGAAAAATAAAATAAAATAAAAGAATTAATCCTTCCCTTCTGATGTCTTTATTGCATCACCAGCCACTATACATAGTATAAGTCTATGGCTATGAAGGAAAGACAGAGAAATGATAGGTAGATATCACAGTTGCAAAAAGTGCCCACTTCTTTGCCCATATGGGCTGCTTGACCATGATTTAATGAACAAAGTCTAATTGTCTGGTTTCATCAATACAGTGAGCTGTATAATCCATAAATTATGAGTGGATTCACTTACTAAGCCACCTGTCCATTAAATTCACCACTTTAATAGGCCACAAACAAGTAAACCACATTCTGGCTTAGCATGATATATATACCCAACCTTAATTTTTTATGTAGTTGCAAATAATACCTTCAAAAGGCTGTTTGAACTTCATTTCATAATAACGGGTTGTTAAAGCATCAGATTATTTAGAAGCGGTCACCAAAGACAAAATCAACATTTTGAATTTAGATCTTACGCTCTCCAGTGTCTTCATTATTAATCCATCTGAAGATCAGAATTGTGCCAACCATAGCATTCCCTATGAACAAAGTAGAAGCGAAAGCTGGACTTTGAAGAAGTAGAATAGGAAGAGTAATGATGTTTTTGCACTTTGATGTTAGCGAAGACTCCTGAGGGTACCATGGACAACTATGAAAACAAACAAAAAATGGTTGTTTGGTTGTTTACATCATTGAAGAAATCAATCCAGAGTTTTCACCTGAGACACAAGTGATCAAGATCAAATTACCCTACTTGGGACACATTATGCAATGTGCCTTATAATAAGCACCATAGTGCCTTGTAATAAGCACCATCTACTCTCTGGAGAAGGCTGTAATATTTGGAAAGGTCGAAGGAAAGGAAAGAAGAGGACAACTGCAGCAGGGTGGATGGACTCAGTTACTGTGATGATGAGGGCAGACTAGATTACAAAGAGATCATGCTGGAGAAAATCTATATGCTAAGAGTCAACAATGACTTAATGGCACATAATCAATCAATCAATCAAAACTTTGATTTACTACCCTAAAATAGCTTCCTTGTCTTTACTTATTTCAGCTTTATAAACAGAAATATTGACCACAATATATTTGATGTAGAGTTGGCTAAATTATCTTTTTCTGAGTCAAGAGAGTACAAAAGAATCATGCCCATTGCTTTTTGCTTCTTAAGGAGAAATGGTATATAAGTGTGTGATCAATCAAAAGTATGATCAAACACAGTGGGTGTTTTCAGTCACGATTTTTGCTAACCAACATAATAAAATATTTTCAAAGCAACTCAAAAATGTCCTGTCTACTGACCTCCAGATCAGATCTCCAGCTGAAATTTACAGATAAGGTGACCAGCTCTCCCTTCAGCTGATGGACCACACAAATCACCAGCCAACCAGTGTCCTGTTCACTGCCCTCATCCTCAATTCTTTTTTGCATTGGTTTCCTCAGCAATTTCAGAACAATGTAAGTAGTCCTCAACTTATAACCACAATAGGGACCAGAATTTCCATTGCTAAGCAAGGTAATGTTCAGGGAGTCATACTCAATTTTACAACCTTTTTTGTCACGGTTATTAAGTGAATCTCCGCAGTTGTTAAGTCAATTTGGCTTCTCTCATTGACTTTGTTTGTCTGAAGCCAGTTGAGAAGATTGCAAATGGTGATCACATGACCCAGGGAATCTGAAACTGTCATAAATATATGCTGGTTGCCGAGCCCCAACATTTTTATCATGTGATTATGAGGATACTGCAATAGTCATAAGTGCAAGAACCAATCACTATTTTCAATGCCATTGTAAGTTTGAATGCTAAACAAATGCTTGTAAGTCAAGGATTACCTAGTACAGCAGTTCATTTTGAGGGGAGGCTTCAAATCCATCCCTCTACTCCTTTTTAAAGGAACAGTAGATACTATGATGCTTATTATTAGTAGTAGTAGTAGTAGTAGTAGTAGTAGCATATGGTGTTGTTACATTAGCCAGGAGACCACAATGCTATTTCAGAATAGAAGTTTGGCAGCTCTGTTGTAGGACACACTTGCACACTCTCAAGGTATGCCACAGGAGGGCGAGCTGGCTTCACACCAGAAAGAAAGAATACAGTAATGGGTCTTCCTGCAGCATTCTTCCCCTAGAGCCACCTCACAAACAGCCACAGCAACTGGGAAGGTTCAGAGCCAGCAGAAATCAGACTGCCTGCACAGAGCACCAACTCATCTCCCCATCGAAGTGGTACCTATTTATCTACTTGCACAGAACATGCTTTTGAACTGCTAGGTAGACAGAAGCTGAGATGAGTGACAGGAGCTCACCCCACCATACAATGTTAGGATTCGAACCATCTCCAGCATCATTAAGCCACTGAACCACTGTGCCTCTACTATGCGCTCTAAGAAGGAGATAGGACAGTTCAAGTGTTCTTGATTGCAACAGGAAATCGTCCACTCTGAAGCTCTTGCACACAGGTTGCGCAACTTTGCACATCTTTGCAATGTCTTTTCAAGTGAAATCATTGGGTCTACATTCAATGCAAGCAGCACTGATGCAGACAACATATGATCACATGGTGCACAACTGACCCAAGGTTAGCATAATTGCCACACGTAGGTAGCTCAATGAGACCTTTCCTTTATCCTTTTAGAGTTCTTCTGAATAGGAAGAGTAATAGTGGGCCTGGATAATAGTAACCATTCCTTCCCTGCTCTTCCCCTGAAACGAATACCTCTTCCATATCTATTTCTGCAAATGCAACTTCTGAGGAATGATTTTTGTCACGTTTACACTAATGCTAAAAGGATTACATTTCTTTTTTTCCTGTCTTTGAAATCATGTGACTATTAATTACTCTCCTACAACTGCTTTTTCCATTTTTTTTAATGTGCAACATAAATGTAAAAACATGTTGATGTCTAGTTAAGCACTTAATTAAGTTGGTTGACTGCCTAAAGAAAAACTTTATGCCAATCAGAACCACTTACTGATCCATCCCATTGGGTCTCAGCTAACAGGGGTGTTGCTTGCCTATTCCCATGCATTAATAAAATGCAACAATTTGACCCATGAAGTAATATTACAATATCGGAGAGCTAGTTATTTTGCTGAATCTGTCTAAAAGTTAAAATACAGAATTATTGGTTGCTGAATCAGACTGGCAGGATCAGCAGATTGCTTAATCTGGGAATAATTTTGTCACACAACTCAATCAATAATGGATGCAAATTGTGTAATTTATTATTCTCATCTCTCTGGTTGAGGGTGGTGGTGCAGACTAAATCGCTATTTCCTTTTCATCACCAGTTATATTGCCATTCCATGGTGAGAAGGAAGGTGGATTATATTATGCTAGAGTGCTTTTGTGAAGTGCTTTGATTTCTTATAGAGAGTAAAGTGCTATCAAGTTGAGAGCAGGGTGAGGCTAGGTCTACCTTATGATTAAAGTGACTGACTAAGGTACCATTAAAATTAAAGAAATAGCTGACAGACTGGATTTTTTTTCCCTTTTTGTCAATTAGCCAGATTTGCATCCTTTGTGTACTCAGAGCTATATTCAGCTCCTCAAATAGCAAGCCTCAGATGTCATGTATATAACATATCCAAACAACCATAAATATATGGCATAATATATAGTGTCTGACTGAAAAGGGAGAAGAGGGGGCGGTGGTGGTTGAGTTTTATATATTCAGCTCTGTGAGCCCCAGGTCGCAATGCATAAATCCCAAATCTGAAAACCATTATGAAGCTCTGTGAGTTTGGTAGGGTTTCCCTCCTGGAGCTCAAAGAAAGAATCGTCTAATGAGATAAACTTAGCCCAGACAGGAAGAAAAGGTTTAAAGCACTTAATGGCACTGTTGAAAGCTCTGTAAGCACCTCAAGTTGTGCCGTGATATTGAGAGACCCGAACAATTTATACAATGGGAATAACAGGGGACAAACAGCGTGTTGAAAATGGCAAAAGATTTTTTACTCTCTTTTTTTTTTATTCCCCGCGTCTATAGGGGATTAGCGAGGACTTCATCCAGCAGAAGGGAACGAGCCATTAGCCTTTGATTGGGACACGAGAGACGACAAGCACAGTTGCAGCAGAAAACACTTTTGCTGGCAGAATAAATCGAGCACATGCCTACGTTTTGGGGAGAAACAGAGCCGCATGGAGGAAGCAGGGCTGAAAAGTGAAGAGGCAGTTTGCACAAATGAGGCAAGGAAGAAGGATTTTAGGCACAGACCTGTCCCTGTTTGGGGAAAGCTCCTGGTAGGTGACCAGGGAAGTGTCTGGACCGAACCTCATTTGGACTTACTGATGCCCAGAGGTGCAGTAAGCCAATAGTGAGTGCTGAGGGTCATAAAATGTCAAGGGGTGGGATTTAAAACAGGAGATTGATACATTATTGGAAAGATGCATGTTCTTCCGTGACTCTTTCCTTCTGGAGAGCCAATGTGACATAGTGGTGAGGGTACTGGACTAGGGGCAGAGACATCTAGGTACTAATCATCTCTTAGGCAAGGAAGCTGGATGGATGACCCCAAGCTAGTCATACGCTCTCAGCCCTCATCAATCCCACTAGAAAATAAAACTGCATCATATGGTGCTACTTTTGCTATAGGAACTAGGCAAGCACAGGGCACAAAAAAAATGTACTCTGCAGTCAGTAGGAAAAACACTAGGAACAAGCTTCTTTCCTTCATTTGCATCTGTGTAGGACTTGCCTTTCCCACTGAACCCTCTCTCGATAGCAATAGCACTTAGACTTATATACCGCGTCTTAGTGCTTTACAGCCCTAAGTGTTTTACAGAGTCAGCATATCGCCCCCAACAATCTGGGTCCTCAGGAGAATAGAAGGCTGAGTCAATCTTGAGCCAGCTAGGATCAAACTCCTGGCAGTGGGCAGAGTTTGCCTGCAATGTTGCATTCTAAACACTGTGCCACCAGGGCTCCTAGATGCCCCCAGCCTACAATTTTTAAAATTGCTGGAAGCCTTAATGCATGAGAATCCTAGAAGCTTCAGCTCTCATAGACTTGCCAGGCACCAAGGTGGGAAGGGATCAGGAAGAATTTAGAAGACTATAGGCTAAAATGCTCAGGAAGGGCTGCTTTAATAGGAATTGTTTCTCATGATCCAGCTGTTGCCCTGGCTGAAATTAATCAGAAGTCTCCAACATTTGTCTTTTAACTTGCTCTAGCCCATTTCTTACTCCCAAATAAGCCCTCCCTTGGTTTCACCTGTACCTTTCTATTTGCACATTAAGACATACAGGCAAGCTTTTTCATACCGATTGCAACTTATTTGCCTTTCCCCCAAGTGTGCCATTAGCCATCCTAATGTGCTTCAATACAGCAGCTCTGTAATCTATTAGCCCTTATTTTAAGCCTCTACAACCTCTGGATGCCACAGCTGGATCTTTTTCTTGACAGATGATTAACCTGCAATCACACTGCAAGTAGATGAATCTGGCTTTTAGCACAGCCTCCCATGCAACCATACCTGAGAAGCTCAATTAGATAAAGAAAGCACATTTCAAAGAAATTGATCAGAAAAAAAGATATGAAAAAGATGAGCAGGGCTTTTAATAGCCAGTGAAATATACTTTATCCTTGCCTTTGATATCCCAGGAGTGCCCTCATTTTCCTTCAACCATTCCATTAAATGTCCTTTTGAAATTAGCACCAAACTATAGCCAGAACAGGATTATCTCTGGCTGTGTGACAGATTATATCTTTAACTGAATCTCTCATATAGGATAAAGTCTAATACTTCAACCAAATTGCAAATGGTACATGCACGCATGCATGCATGCATACATACATACCCCTCGTGCTATTCTTTTCAGGGCAAGCCACATTATGCAAAGTGCAGAGAAGAAATAAGAAATGGTAATTAAAGACATGGGATTGAAAAAGAAAAGGTAATGCAGATAGTTCTTGCTTAATGACTGCCTCATTTAGCAACTGATCGAAGTTACATGTGAAAAAAATGAACAGCTTTGTGACCAATCCTTACATCAGGGGTCTTCAAACTTGGCCCTTTTATGACTTGTGGACTTCAATTCCCAGAATTCCTCAGACAGTGTGCCTGGCTGAGGAATTCTGGGAGTTGAAGTCCACAAGTCATAAAAGGGCCAAGTTTGAAGACCCCTACCTTACATTTATGGTTGTCGCAGCATGTTGCTGTCATGTGCTTGCCAGTCATGTGCTTTGCAACCAGCTTCCAACCAGCAGAGTTAATGGAGAACACAGAAATAAAATTGCAAATCACAGTCACATGATGCCTTGCTTAACAACTGTAGTGAATCACTGAATGACCAAATGAGAAGTGATGTCATAAGTCCAGCAGGGTCATGTGATTTTCCACTTAGCAACCATGGTGCTTAGTGATGGAGTTGCCAGTCCCAATAGTGATTTCTAAGCTAGTACTATTTCTGTAGCTGAATCTAATATTCCCTACGTCTTTTCACACTTCCTGTCTTTGCTTCCACTCTGACACTATGCAGTTTCAAATGCTGGGATTTATGCTTTAAACTGCTTGTCTCTTTTCTCTGGAAGAATTTATCAGGTCCATCCCACCATGACATCTTTGTCTTCCCCTTCCTCTCAACCTATTCGCTCATTGGAATGTCTGGAGAAAGCCTGCTAATATGTCCTTGGCTCTGTAAGTTTCATGGAATTGAACAAAGCATTAAGCCACTGTTTTACAGAGTCTGCTTCCTCAGACTTCCAAACTTTCCTGGTTTGGAAAACTATTAAAACCTTACTTGACTAGCTGTGGGTGCTCATCTGGACATCTGTGCCTTTATGTACTCAGGCATTTGTTTATGTAACGAAGGAAGGCAAATAGATATGTCCCAGGATAATGTGGCAGGACCTACCGAGGCCAGCGGTTTAGTCTTCCGGGCTTTGCTTTGGTCTATTCCAGGAGTCTTCAAACTTGGCCCTTTTATGACTTGTGGACTTCAACTCCCAGAATTCCTCAGACAGTGTGCCTGGCTGAGGAATTCTGGGAGTTGAAGTCCACAAGTCATAAAAGGGCCAAGTTTGAAGACCCTTGGTCTATTCTATGTGTAATATTTATATGTTTGTTTATATAATTTATTTTTCTGTCATATTTTTCTGTTCTCTTTTTTGCTGTTTTTTTCCTTAGTTTCTATTTTAATCTATGCCATCGAATTGTTTCCATAAATAGGATAAATAATTATGTATTTTGCAGTTTGATCCTCATTAGTACATCACCTCAATGTACTAATATTGGATACTCATTTTTTATTCAATCCATATTTATCCATATTAATTCAGTAGCCGTCCATTCTTGACCCTATCTCTGCTTGATTTACCATATACTATTCTTTTATAAATTGCCCCATATTCAATTTATTTAATGCCTCTGCTGACATAAGTTTTCATTTTACATAACAAAATGAGTGGACATACACTGTTATGAACAGTCATTTTTATTTCTTGCAATACATACTAAATTCCTGTCAACAGACCACATAATACCTACTGCTTGTCTACCAGTTTTTGCATGCCTTAATATTTCCCCATCAATTTTTCCATATTTATAATTCTTCCAAGATTCATACATGCATTTGCCTAATCTAGTTTTTATTTGTTGTTGTTCAATTCTTTTGCCTTCAATCTTTCCCAACATCAGGGTTTTTTCCAATGTGTCCTCTCTTCTCATTAGGTGGCCAAAGTATTTGAGTATAATTTGTAACCATTCACTACATTTTGTCTGGTAATTATAATCACGGTCTTTGATATATTAATTTTCATGTTCGTATTAATTATTGCATCACACAATCTGTATAATATTTGCTGCAACTCACTCAAGTTCCACACGCATAATCCTGTCCCCCAATCAACACAACCCTAATATCACCATAAGCATCATTTAAGTTTTTCCATAAACACATTAATTAAGCCATTAGGGAGCCCTCTTGGTCATAGTCCCCTAAATCAACATACAATACACTTTCTTCATCACTTTTTTACATTTCTCAGTGGTCTGCTGAAGAGTATAAATCTAGTCTGCACACCTCGAAATGGGAATTAAAATTGCACTGTAGTTTCCAAATTTTGCTCATTGTCATCTCTTAATCTTTCAATCATAATCCCACAAAAATATTCCCTGGAACATTTAATAAACCAATTGTCCTGTGGATTTTGCATTCTATCTTGCTACCATTCCCTCTGTATAAGAAGCAAATCTGGCACTCTTCAAATTGTCAGGTATAAATGCAACTCAGATTGTCAGGTATAAATTGTCAATATAACAGTATAAATTATCAGGTATAAATGCAATTTCACAGATAACTTAAGCAAGTTGCCCACCCACTCCATAAACAGATCAGATCAATATTTCAACCTTTCTCCAAGTTGCTTTCAGTTGCCTCTCAAAAAAGCACCTTTGGGACAACCATGACATGGGTGACTGAGAATCTCCATAGACATCAACCTTTCTCCAATTAACTTGTCTACAGCTATAGCCATGCAATTTTTCAATGCTCTCATGGTATTTATGAATTCCATCATCTTAAAACCTAAGATGGAGGTGTGGATGCTAACATTGATAACATTTGTTTCAATCACACTCTTCAACATTTAATTCATATTCTCAGATAGATCTCCAACATATCCTCCCAGCATTTCCTTATTTTGCTTTCATCCCAAATTTTTTCATCACTTACGTGTTCATTCACTCAGCTGGTGGCTCCTTGTTTAGCCCTTTTCATCTACTTCCAAATTAGTTTTTATTTCTATAACGATTGCTCTTGCCTTTCCCTGTCTTTTAAAATCTTACTCGCTCCTTACTCTCTTTGACTATGTTCTTCGCAACTATATTTTTCTATGTATACACATCATGCAATAACCTTCTCCCTTCTCATTCTTAAGCAATCATTCTTTTACCTCTCTTTTTTTCCTCTTCCACTTCTCATTAGCATGAGCATTAGCACTTTGTAACATAATTCTTTTCACTCTGTTCTAAGAAGCTTCATTCCTCTTTCTACGTATGCATCCACATTCCATTCATTCAGTGGGGAGATTGATCTGTCATCTAATATTTTTTCATATGGAACACAAACTTTCTCTCCCTGCAACTATTCTTCTTCTTCTTCTTCTTGTGCCATATCCATTATCGGACGTTGGCGATCATGTTGGCGATCCTGTTTTTATCAGCAGCCGCACAAAAAAGTGCTGCTGAGTTTTGTCCAAACCAGTCCCTTAGATTTTGAAGCCATGATGTTCTTCTTCTGCCTGGACCTCGTTTGCCTTCAATCTTTCCCTGGAGGATTAAATGGAGTATGCCGTATTTTTCTGGGTGTCGCATCACATGTCCGAAATATTCTAACTTTCATTTTTTAATTGTTTTGATGATTTCCCTTGGCTTTCCCAGGCAGCTTAAAACCTCCTCATTTCTGATCTTGTCCACCCAGCTTATACGTAACAGCCGCCTGTAAATCCACATTTCAAATGCTTCTAGTCTCTTCAGGTGGCCTTCTGTCAGAGACCAACCATTCTACGTTCACTCAAATTTCTTTTCTTCCTTCCCTTCTCTTCAATATCTCTTTTCCCAAGAGCCACTCTTGACACAATCGAATAATAGTCTGTGCCACCTAAAGAGCCTTCATTAATTCTCTCAGTCTTTCATTGTAAGCATTCAGCTCAATCACGCTTTTAGAGACAAGCCCTTTGCTAGCGTATGTATGAATAGACTTATGCTTATGTATTCAAAATAAACAGTACTTCTTCTAAGCAAATAATCACCATTCTTATGCATTCTTGTCTCCTAATGGCCCAATCACTTTTTCTGCACTCTATCATCTGTTCCTCACCCATCCATTCATGTCATCTAATAGCATTTTTTCCCCACTGCATCTCATTTAAAGTGTTGCACAATTTTCCCCAAAACTCATCCCTGGTTCTTCCATTATCACCATTCACCTGAGTGTAACTAACACCTATCTATGAATTCCTATTTTTATACTTGAGCAGCGAAAGGACATAACTTTATATCTTCTGGAGTAAATTTTAGCCCTTTTATTCATAATTAAACCCAAACCTTTACTTCTTTGGATGTGTTTTAATAACTTTTAATTAAAGTTTAAAAAATACAAAGATAAAAAAACTTATGCAAACTAAAAAAGAAAAAATAGTGGAAAGAGAAAAAGAAAAAAGGGGAGGGAAAAAGGAGAAAATATATTAAAAAGGAAAGAAAAGAAATATAGAAATAAATGACTTTTCCCTTCATCAAGACAAGTACAAGCATTTTCGTTAACAACTTCTTTAATATTTCATCCAAAATCTCTTCAACCCATAGTTCATCTTCTGTTCTATTGGCAAATAATAAAGCCTCATCTTCCAGTCACTTCTCTGCATATGTTAATCAACTCTGCTCCATCCAGATAATTCTATATTTCCCCTTTATCCTAGACTCACAATTGTCCTTTCTTGTTTTCATATTATTCATTAAACTATTTCTTAATATGTACATCTGTTCCTTTCCAAGTCACAGTCATCAAAAGATGAGTCCATAGATATTAACCTAATGCTACCCATTAAGGTTTGCCCAATTTTCCACATTATTCTTTTTAGTGGAATTGAGTGAGTTTATAGAAATTGGAAAGACATATTTAAGAGATAGTGATAACATGTTAATATTGAAGATACTTGCTGGGGAAAGTTTCTTTTAATTTTTTCTTTCTTTCTTTCTTTGTGTGTGTGTGTGTGTGTGTGTGTGTGTTTGGGGGGGTTCTTCAATTTCTCTCTATATATCTCTCTCTATATATATATATATACACATAAACACACACACACACACACACACATACAGTATATATATATATATATATCTGATTGGAAACATGCGGAAGAGGCTTTCATCCTGCAGTGGATAGACAATGGCTAAAATGATGATGTTGATAATGAACTTCTGATTAGGGTTTTGTATTCTTATTTGTTTAATATAATTATTAATAAAATTATTGGGGGGAAAGGGATTGTGGGATCCACAGCATGTATAGATTGTGAGGTATTATGGGAGTGATAATCTGTATCATTTCACAGCAGGCCGATTGCCTGCCCCTAGTCTATCCTGAGAACCCTCCTTTGTGTGTTATCTACTGTCTAAGCCAGTGATGGCGAACCTTTTAGAGACTGAATGCCCAAACTGCAACCCAAAACCCACTTATGCATCGTCGAGTGCCGGGTGGGTGTGGCCCATTGGGTGGGCGTGGCTGCAGTGGTAATGGCAGACTGGGTGGGACTAAAAAGTTCAATCAATCAATTCCAACTTTGCAAGATCTTTTTTTTTTTTCCACGAGAAGTTGAAATTGATTGATTGATTGAACCTTTTTTTGGCACATGGCAGCAGAGGCCTAAAGCGAAAAGGTTTTATAAAACCCAGCTGAAGGCCTAGGACTGGGGCGATGGCATGCGTGCCCACAGAGAGGGCTCTGAGTGCCGCCTCTGGCACCCGTGCCATAGGTTCGCCACCACTGGTCTAAGCAATTCAGCTGAAGAAAGCTGGGACTGAAACTCAGTCAGTAAATAAATAAATAAATAAATAAATAAGGGAATCGACTTTACAGTTTTGGCTTTAAGTCATTAAGAAGCTGCCCAGAGAAATTCTGAACTTTAAAATGAGGTAGAAGCCTTGCAACTACATTCATTGTGAATACAGTAAATAGAACTATTGTCTCCCATACATCGCCTATGAAGCAAATAAAAACCTTTTTAGAACCTCATAAATAGTAAAGTTATTCTAGTATTGCAGGACAATAGCTTTCCCTTTCCCTTTTAATTTTTCCTCACAGAAAAATAAATGTCTATGCTGATTTTGCTCTGTATAGTATAGACATAAAATACCCTTTTTCTTCTGAACAGAAAGTGGTATGAGCCCCTTTTTCCATATGGTGGTAGCCAAGGGATCTGATGGTACAATTCCATGGTAGTTTCATTGTATTCAGTGAGAAAATGGGGATAGGATTGCAACTTGAATCACCTGCACAGGAATAGTATATTTCTTAATGCCACATTCCCAGTGTGCTTCTCTCCGGGTCTGCTAGATTTCTCTCTCCCAAAATTCACAGCTTTATGCTGGCTAAGAATGATGAAATATGACAATGAGCATTTCTGAAGGGTACCAGGTTGTGGGAGGCTATTTTAATCTATATCTATGTGACCAGTTCAAGTTGCTGAACAATTAGTGATAGGTAAAGCAGGTTTCTGACCTACATCAGCAGATGAAAAGAGTTTCCTATTTCCCTCAGACAGGTGTATTGCAGTCAAGGTCAACGGCTTTCTGTGGGAGACGGTAGATACTTAGTGTGGTAATGAAACATCCACAGCAAACACCTAGCTCAAAGGGCACCAAGGTCTCCACTATAGAATTTATGAGACAATTATTTTCATAATTATATGTTCGCCACAGTAATACCTGATTTTCTTATTTCCATGCAGTATTTCTTTGCTACATTCTTTGTTAGCATTTTTTCCCCCTTCAGCTTTACAATAGAGCATTTGGAAGCCAACATTTTAAATTACCTGCAGTGTAAATTATGTTTTTTCTACATTGTTAATTTTTTGGCATTAGAAGATAGGCTTGCTCCCTAACCTTTTTTTTTTTCTCCCCTCGATTCAATTGTGGCCAATACTCAGAAACTGCCTGGACAAGTCCCTGCAGTTTTCTTGGAAAGGCTTTTCAGAAGTGGTTTGCCATTACCTCCTTCCCAGGGCTGAGAGAAAGTGACTGGCCCATGCTCACCCAGCTGGCTTTGTGCCTAAGGTAAAACTAGAACTTATGGTCTCCTAGCTTTTAGCCTGATGCCTTAACCACAACACCAAACTGGCTCTAATATCTATGTAGTAATGTGTATATGTGTATGCACATATGAATGCACTCTTCATATGTGCAAATGCAATTTGACATGCTCAGATTACCACCTATTCTTATGCACTCTCTTTCTTTCCCCATCTTTAAATGATAAATAGGCATCAATAGGATAAGAGCCGTGGTGGCGAGGTTAGAATGCAGCATTGCGGGCTAATTCTGCTGACTGCCAGCAGTTCAATTCTCACCAGCTCAAGGTTAACTCGGCCTTTTATCCTTCTGAGGTCGGAAAAATAAGGACCCAGATTGTTGGGGGCAATATGCTGACTCTGTAAACCGCTTAGAGAGGGCTGTAAAGCACTGTGAAGTGGTATAGAGGTCTAGGTGCTATTGCTATCATACTGCCTTCTTGATGATTTGGAATACAGTTCCCACTATCCTCTCCTATCTTAATGGCTTCCAGATTGCCTCGGTCCACTTAGGCAAATACCACTAGCCTTCCTTTCTCACTTAGCAATGAGGCAGAGGCAATAATAACGTCAAAGGAATTACTCATTCCCCTTCCCCTTCTCTATAGACCTTTTCTCTAGCGAGAGGCTGCACTGACTTTTTGGAGGGGAGAATTAGAACGAGGACCTCATTGAAGAGGACAAGAACAAGATGGATAGAGCTACATCATTTTGTTCATTTCTAGATTTGGGGAAAGAATTCAAAAGGCTTATCATTTTTATAAATGTTTTAAACCAATGAGAAAGTGTTCCGTGGATCACATATAGCCCTGAGAGTTTATGGGTCCTACTTGCCTGTCTCTTCATTTGTCATTCAGTCCTGCACTAAAGGGGCTGGATTATTTGAAGGACACAATTCCAAACATAAAGCACTGATGGAAATGAAGATCTCAGGAACTGAGTCAAACTGAATGGACTCCAAAGTCTTGCAAACCATGTTTTCTAAATGTTCTTGTTCTTGGGACACTCTGAAGGGGCCACACTGAAGGGATGGCCTTACTGCTATCATGCCAGCACTGTAGCTATCTTTCCATTTCCATACCTAGGAGATGTGGGTGAAAGAACCTTAGGTTACCCTAAGGTTTGGGATTAAGCTTCTGAAATGAGAAAGTTCATATTTCAAGTTATTCCACTTGGAGTCTACAACCCATCTCTTCAAATATACTTAACAAATGTTAAGATGCAGCATATCAAGAATCAGTATGCTGGAACTGATAAGGCAACATGCCTGAGCACTGGCAAATTCACAGATGGTGTTAAATGATAACACGGTTTGTTTGATTTTGGTTTACTGTGTTGCATGAATGAAATCGTCAAGACTTATTGTTCTCCAGCTTGTTAAACAAATCACAGTTTAATGCTATCTGTGAGTGCAACCATTGGTTCCTCTTTATTATTTCTTTATGGGAACAGTACAGTCCAACACACTCCTATTCGGGACTTCTGGCTTACAATTAGTCATCCCGATCACATATTCGGTAAGGATGGTAACTTTTGTGCCCATTTTTCTCAAAGAAATGCAATGGATGAAAGCAGCATAGAAAAGCCCAATTCTTTGGGTATATAATGATTTCATGGCTCCATAGAAAGATGAAAAAGAAAGACATCTTAGCAGCTGTATTACTCATACCATTAGCTCCCAACCCGGTATCTATGGATCATTGATCATCTGCAGAGATATAGATAATCCTGACTGGAAACATTAAAGTTCTGTGTCTAAAATCTTATGAAACCCACCAAGTCGTGTAAGATATGAGTATTCTTACTTCAAATTTTGGCAAATTTCAAAACTTTAAGCAACATCTTGTATGATTTGGCAATGACAAATCATAAAAATAGGATACATACAGTTTGCCTTAGAAGGTAGAAGACTCTTTTTTTTAAGATATTTTTGTGTGGAAACTGAATACACACCTGGAAATTTGTTTTATTAGATTAACTGCACTGGGAAGGATTGGACTAAATAACCTTTTAAGCTAACTTCTACTTTAGACTTGAATGCCACTTGTAAAAGTATCATTCACATTCTATTAATATGAAGAGATTGGGTGGGGGGATTTGAAGTTCTTTTCTTAATTTAATCAGAGCTTTGTACTGCTAGAATGTTTTCAATGAGGGCCTTTCAGGTGGCTTTGATTTCAATTTTCTTTCCTCATTTTTCCCTGGTTCCTAAAGGGAATGAATAGAAGACACCATGCTAGACTGATGTGGGTCAGGATTCCCCGACTTGGGTACCCTAAAATCTATTCATCCTAGCCAGCACAGTTCCTGGGGATGGTGAGCATTCTCGTCATACATTTGGTGAGCACTGGCCAGCTAAAATATATTTGCATAGCAACCTTAAAAAGTAAGCTTAAGCTTGATTAGAAGCATTGACTTTATCTTCTTTTTTCTTATTTTCAAAAGATACTGGGAAAGCTTTTTTTTTTAAAAAAAAAAATCCAAACACAATGTATTTTATACTCACTATTATTCCCATCTCTCTCTTAGTCCCTCTTTGTCTCCTATTGTGTGCATGCTGTGCACTAAATCGTAAACATGCATTTACATGATGACAATGCTGATATCAGATATGAAGCAAAGAAGGAATCGCAACAAGAAAAGACTTCACATACACAAAAATACCCTCCCCATCATTCTGTACATCTTGCTTTCAATTCCATTTCTTTCCACTGGATACAATCTAATACAGTGTGAGAAGAGCCCAGCTGCTTCTGTGGTGACACCTGTTGAAATATACATGGCCACCACCTGGGGTGAGGAGAAAACCTCAAAATGGAGAATAAATAACTTACTGTTAAGAAACAGCTATCCAATTGTTATTCACAGTAATAGAAAAAAAAGAGCTCCTGCTTTATAATTTAGGGATTCCATCAGGTTCACATCTTTATAATGCACTCGAGTCATATATCAGCTAAAAGGGAGAATAAGCATTTACTTTTCCATTAGAAAAAGAGACAGGAAGACAAGATAGCTTGGTAGATAAATGCTGTTCTCTGTCAGGGCAGCATCCAGGCAAAACTTGCAGAGTGGCAAAAAAAAAAAAAAACTACCCTTGGTATTGCACAAGTGAATACATATTTAATTTAGCGGAATCATGAGAAGAATATATGAAAATTGGTAGAATGGAAGGACACATTAATGGTATTAAACTAGAAGAGAATGAAGTTAATAAAATAGTCTACTAAAGCCTGAGGGCCAAACAGGCATACGACATCAGCATGAGAACAGATTTCTGCTTCTGGCCCCAAGCCAGCCAGAACATGAATTCCTAATGGAGGTGATGTCTTCTTATTCATGCAGGGTCCTATGCTGGGATACATTAATCATCAACTGGGTCTTAACAGCATAGCTATGGACCTGTAGCAGTGAATTGAGATCCTTGGCCTCTTGGCAAGAACAAAAATCATATGCCACAATATCATAGCACGTGGAAACAAAAAAAAAAGCCTTCAACAACCAGACAGGCACAGGCAAAAGCATACACAAAAAACAGGAAAGAGATTTGAAGATACCTGCAGTATGCTGACATTTGGGCATTGTGTTTCATTTTCAGAACAGATGGCTATTATGTGGAAAGGTATGTAATATGACATTTTTCACTAGCTAGCAGTGGGAATCTTGTTATATCTGTTTCATACTCTCCATGCAAGAGTCAGAAAGAGCAGAGAGAGAAAACATTTTTCCCCTGAATTTTTGCATTGCCAAAAGGAAAAAAAAATGAGTTAAAAATATTCCAGTGTTGTTGAGAATGGATTGGAAGTTTCAGAGCTGCTAAAGACTTTATCTGTAGTGTTATCTTTGCTTCATCTAAAACAGGGGTCCCCATCCCCCGGTCCGTGGACTAGTACCGGGCCGCGGCATGCCAGCAACTGGTCTGCACAAACAAGCAAAGCCCCATCCGTGGGATGCAGGCAGCACACAATACCACGCACTCTCCAGTCCACAGAAAAACCTTTCTCCATGGAACCGGTCCCTGGTGTCCAAAAGGTTGGGGACCTCTGATCTAAAACAAAGTAGTATGGTTTTCCAAAGCACTTATTTAAGAAAACACATACACACCAGCATAAAAAAATCTGGCCAAATATTCCGTTGAAAGCTATTTTGAAACTAAGCACAGCAACCTCAGAATGGGTACCATCATTATTAATCAGATCAGCTATGATTATCTTAATTGAAGTACTTCACAATCCTTATTTATATATTTATTGTTACAACCCTAGATCTGTTCCTAAAGTTCTTAAAATATGCTTTACTCGTGTATTGAATATGGTTCAACTGCCATTTACACACAGAAAAATGATATAGGACCTATAGGTTTTTAATATAATATGTTTTTGTCACCTGAAAGCTCTTCAGCTTGCTGGTAGCTTTGGTGAGGCAGTCAGAGTACAATCCCAAATAGCTTTCTCTAAAAGGAACTCTGTCAGCCATAATTTGAATCATGTTATATATAAACTCTAATTGTCATCCAAAATCTGTTTCTGCTATCATATTGACATTATTATTGACTGCTCCTTTGTTTGTTTTTAGTTTCAATTATTATGTTGGCTATGTTTGAACATAGCTCATCCCATCCAAGGGTCACCAGACAAATTGCAGATGGACAGCACCCATGTGTCTTCTCCTGACACATAATATGGGCCTTGGTATCATCAGCAAATTCAACAGGGAAAATAAAGCAACACACATCACACATGATGTTTGAAATCCAGAGCTGTCCACTCCACCTGGAGACAACCTCAGCTGGATAAAGGCATGCTAATTGCCTTCATTAGCCATCTTAATCTGGCCACAGGGCAACTGCGGTTTTAGATAATAGCAGAGTGTTGATGAAATTCCCCATTACATTTTGAGTTGACTGAGAACTTAGCTTTGCCTCGATTGGTTTATCTTCTATTTAATCAATGTTTAAGCTTTATTTAATCAATGTCTAAACTGTTTCAAAACAGGTAATGTCAAGGATATTGATTAAAAGTGAACAGTGAGCAAAGGTGCTCATCTCGGCATGGGTCATGCACTTCTCTTCATGAAGGCCTAACAAGAGAATCTACTGTCATTGGCGTGCAGACTGTTTCCTTTGAATAATTTTGTGGAGGCTGCTCAATTACCTCCTTTTGTGCACATGTATAATTTTCCTGAAATGAGGAACCCAGCTTCTGCACTTTGTTTTTTAATCTCTTACTTAATATGATTATTTTTATGCAAATGGAAAAGGTTTTGCTCTCATAAAGACCTTAGTGACATTAATTTCTGACCCTTGCTATCTAGATAATATCTTTTTAAATGACCCCAAAAGGGCTGTAGAACCTATGACAATAATTGGGGGGGAAATGAATTCTTCTGTTAATTTAGAACTTCAGCTGAATAGGGAGGAAAAGTTTAAAACATATCTGTACAAATAGTCAAACACATTAACCGGACAACTGCATTATGTTAACTGGGTTTGTCAAACGTTAGATTTGCTTAGACAACTGGTAAAGTCTTCTAAATTATAGCCAGTGAAACTGGATAACAGATAAGACCAGATTAGCCTGGATCCAGGTTTACAGTTAACTTACTGAAGTCTATCAAAGTTAATCTACTCTAGGTCTGAGTTTGAACGACACACTCTGGGTAAAAACTATTATAGTCAAAGTACAATGACATTCATCACAAAAAAATATTACACAGAACAATAGGAAAATGATATATTAAAGGTGTTACAAAGAGATTGCTATTATTTCATGGCAAGTTCCACCTATGGGGACCGCATTATGTGTAATGGATAAGTGAGAGCCATTGCAGTATAGTGCTTAAGATGCTGATCTGGGAATGGGAAGAGGCAGCTTCTAGTCCTCCTTTGGGTACAGCAGCCAGCTGGGTGATTTTGGGCCAGTTACTCTCAACGCTGAGTGCTTCACTGTGGGATCTAGGTAATTCTAATGGAAATCCAGCGGTCCTGCAACCGAATGGGATAAAAGAAAAAAAGAGTAATGTTTAAACGTGCATCTAATATTATAAGAGAAACCTAAAGTGTTGTGACTGTGCATACATCCACTTTTTATAAGAAAACCTATTAGGCCAATCCTCCAACATGACAAATGATTAGATGTGAAAGTGGGCTCAAGAAAAAAAAAAACAAGCCTCTGGTTATCTAGGCAATTCCAAACTGGTAAGATGGTTAACTAACCATATTAGAATCCAAATTCTCTCTGAAACTAGCATTAGCTCAGTTTGCAGACCCAAGTCTCTCTTGCTTTTTCATATGATATCGATAGCAAGAAATACTACTGGAAAGCCATAGGTTTGCAATTTGTCTGATAAGGCTCACCAGTGCTTTTCAAGGACTGTTGAGTGAACCAAGCCTAATGGGCAAAAGTTCAGCTTTAATCAGAAGCTACAAAAATGCAAGCCTGGTTCACCACCCTAGGTGGGCCACACTTCACAAACAAGGCTGTACCAGACAGATATCTAGATGTTTCCAGCACCATTGTCCTCAAAAATTGGGATTGTGTTATTTTTAGTAATGGGATTGGAATAAGGTTCTTGTTGAACTGCATGATGAGGCTGCACTAAAGTCTTGACTGCAGAACAAATTAGTGACAGAGGGAACAACTTCTTCTCCTTTTGAATAGTAAATTGTCACTTAGGAAAGTTATCACTGATGTGCATTTTTTAGAGACCAACCTGAGACTAAAGTGAAATTGCTGCCTCACTAGCATAGAATAGGACTTATCTGGATCTGTTACATGATTCCTCTGTATTTTCAATATAGTGTCAGTTCATATAGATCTCTGCACACATTCAAACTCAAATGTTTATGGGGTCCATCTTTAAATCCCCTAGTTAACCTGAAGATTTATACAAATGTAGAGTTGAAGTTCAATTTGATATATGGAATTTTCAATATTTATTTTTCTTATCTTGAAATACAGTAGTTTCAATGGAAAAAGAAATTTATGTACTATTTAATTGTTCATAAAGTGGGTTTTTTCATCCATTCCTCCTTCCTGTTTAACAAATAGGGTAAACGTACTATACTTTCTCTCATTAACATTTTTCTTAAATGAACTATATGAACTATGAATAATTACAAACTACCTCAACTTGGCATTTTGTTTTCTTTGACTAAAGAAATTAAAAATGTTAAGAATGTATGCGCATAAACGTCAAGTGCTGAATATGAAAAGATATCTTATTTTTTTTCAGTAACAATCATTAACCATAAGGTAAATTAAAAGCCTATTCCATACCCAGCTTGGAAAATTAATTTAATAACAGCAATTTTATCTGACTTCTAAACACTAAAGCACAAATGTTCAAGATAAGCCACACTAACTGGCATATGAATATAGTCTTACAAACCATAGATATCTGGATGAATTATGAATTTTTGCCTAGTTGGGACTCCAATATATACACACAGAGAAATCCTCATTTTTCAGTTGCATTCATGCATGCACAAAGGTAAAAACAAGGAAATATTACATTCATTGAAATTAATGAGCAAGTCTACTTGTATAAAAGCTGTGTATATGCTTTGGGCTTGAAAAAATGGAATTTCATTATTATAGCAGCAATACATTGTTATACATGTTTAGGTCCAATTAGTATGCTCCTCTCAACAGTTCCAGTACCCCCAGATATTCTCCAGAGAATATCTTAACAGTCCAGGTTTTGACAGGCAGATGGAAACAACCCAATATTACAATATGCCATAGTGATTCCCCAGGCCTTTCCAGAATGGAAGATGGCCACATGTTACAAAAAGCATTTGATTTTGTGTTAATTGCTATTCAAAAGTGATTATCATGTAGGAATTGTATAAAATGCCAAATCGACCTGAATAAAGTTGTTGGGTGATATATTTACCTGTTCCGATTGTTCCCTCATTGATCACAGTCATTGTAAATATACAGAGATGATTCATTGCTTGTAATCAAGCACAGCATTTATTTTAATAGCTTTTCCAATATTAGTTCTGAAGCTCCTAGGGAAATATGAACTTGGTTTCTGTTTTCAGTCACTATCATGGTACGTAACTGCATGGTAGCCAGTATCATTTCTGCAAAAATACCCAAGACTGTACTGTAAAAATGCACTGAAGTTGCTAAGTGATGTTCAGTATAGCCTTCCATTATATCATCATTTTACAAAGTCAAGTGCTTAAAAGCAAGAAAATCAATGGCCAATAAGCATAAATCTTTCAGGGCTTATATGATGTACAGTGACACATTATTTTTGCCAGGCATAAGGGTTGTAGGCTGTACACACGTCTTGCAATGTTTGTGTTTTAAGAATTCTAGAATTTATCCCAACAGATCCAGAATTCATCAGAATTATGAGCCTTTATCACTTTATCTATTTTTTTAGGCAGGTGTGTATAGGAAACATGTATTTTTCCCCCCCAGAATATACATAGACAATCAAACATTAGGTACGTTCCTTTAGTTCATCTACATAATTTCTCTGATTTTTATTTCTCTCCCTGATCATGTATCTCCCATCAGGACAAAATTTATATGAAGTTTAAACTATTATGAGATTAAGCACGAAAATGTCACAGAAATCAGTGCAGAAGTTTATATACAGGTAGTCCTCGGCTTACAACTACAACTGAGCCCAAAATTTCTGTTGATAAGTGAGACAGTTGTTAAGTGAATTTTGCCCCAGTTTACAACCTTTCTTGCCATGGTTGTTAGGTGAATCACTGCAGCTGTTAAGTTAGTGACACGGTTGTTAAGTGAGTCTAGCTTCATTGACTTTGCTTGTCAGAAGGTCACAAAAGGTCATCACACTGCAATGTTCATAAATAGGAACCAGTTCCTAAGTATTCTAAATTATGTGACATGGAGATGCTGCAACAGGCGTGTGAAAAATGGTCATAAGTCACTTTTTTCAGTGTCATTGTAACTTTGAATGGCCACTAAATGTATCGTTGTAAGTTGAGGACTACTTGTAGTTGTTTTTTTTACCACATTAGTTTAATACTCAGGCCAGCATTTTCAATTTCCCATAGGTTAGATATATGAGTGAGACACATGATTGGTTCAGAAATGCGTCATTCTCCTGCTCTGATTTATCCACATATTCCACAGCAGGCAGTTCCATATCACCACCATTTCCACTTCCCAATCCTTCAAAAATCCCTTGAAGCCAAGTCACAAGTGTCTTCCATTGAAACCGAGACGTTAACAGAGAATGCAGAGAAGAATTATTTGACCATAGTTCTGTCACAACCTACTGCTGAACCTATGATAAGAAAAACAGCTTCACCCCCACTCCATGCAAAAGGACAAGAGATTCAATTACTCCCCACTCCACTCCAATTACTCCCCACTCCACTCCCATTCCCGTTCTTAAATCATATTGTATGCCTATGTCTGGTTGCATGCAAAAAAAACAAAAACAAAAAAATCTGTGAGGACACCATGCTGCAAAACCACAAACCTTTCACTCTTCTTAAAGGACTTGTGAAATAATAGCATGTGTCTGGCAGATAGTGTGGGGCAAAAA
The DNA here is from genome assembly GCA_023970755.1 of Azemiops feae. NCBI lineage: Eukaryota > Metazoa > Chordata > Lepidosauria > Squamata > Viperidae > Azemiops > Azemiops feae. The sequence goes on along the minus strand of JALGBA010004179.1, from coordinate 920,735 downwards.
TGTTCATCAATAGGGGAATGAGATCTGCACAAAAGCAGCATTGCAGAAGACTAGATGGAGATGCCACTAACAGTTATTACAGTACTGTTCTGTTCTGTTGCTGTTCTGTTTAGTAGATATATGAACAAGGAATTGTAAGCAGAACAGTAGACCCATCATCTGCATAAATCCAATAGGTGGGTTGTTAGGTATCTCTCTCTCTCTCTCTCTCTCTCTCTCTCTCTCTCTCTCTCTCTCTCTCTCTCTCTCTCTCTCTCTCTCTGTGTGTGTGTGTTTGTCTTTGTGTGTAAACATGTAAGTTCATGCTGGAAGGTCAAAAGAGACAAAATGTTCTACTTTACCTACCCAAGAGTTAAAGTCAGCAGCAGGTCCTTAAAAGCTTTGAAATCATATCATCAAATATTCCTTGTTCAAAAGCTATCTTGTTAAGAAACTGAGGGGGAAAAAATATCCACCCTCATACGCCAATCAGGATGGCTTTTAATGTACTGTTTGGATAGCGAGAACTGTGACAAGATAAGCCGCATGAGGCATAATTGGCTCAGTTATGTAATGTATACATTTTTATTAAAAACAAGAAGAAAATTATTTTGTCATTCACTGTGAGAGAAAAAAAGGGCCCTAGAGGGAGCAGTCACTCCTCTACTGTCATTTGGTATCCTCTTTACAAAGCATTATATTTTCATAAAGTGTTCCTTCAGCAGTGCAAATGTAACACATCTAATGATATTATCTTAGCATGACCAACATGTAGCTATATATACATTAGTACAATCTCAGGCTTTGGAGAAAAGTGACACAAAACCTACTACGAGCATCCATATTATTTGTAGGATGTCTGGGTATGTGTGCCTCTGCGTCTGTGTCCAAGCGTAAGGTGCGAACATAAGCACAACACTGAGAAAGCTGGAAAGTCTGCATAACTGCCCTTCCTTGGGATGGCGCTGCTTCCCTCCTCAGGTGACCCATTTGTAAAGTATGAGTTTGGTCTGGGAAAACCAGAAATCATGAGAAAGAAAAGGAAAGTTGTCCCACCTTCTCTCTATTTACAATAAGAGGAAGGGGAAATGCGATCCAGCTTTCAACGCTGTATTATTATAGCTTCCATCAATTCTAGAGATGTAGAATTCTTTGTGGTCTCTGTTTTCCTCTGCCTTGAAGGACCAACCATGCATTTGGTTTAAGGAGTGGCAGAAAGATGCTACACCGCACCCTCAGAAGGGCCTGAATCGTCTATGAACCTGATGCACTGCACAGGCCTACTAGATACTGGAAGTCCTTGATTTACAACAGTTCTTTTAGTGACCATTCGAAGTTACAACAGAACTGAAAAAAGTGACTGATGACCATTTTTCACACTTATGACCATAGCAGCGTCCCCATAGTCATGTGATAAAAATTCAGATACTTGGCAACTGACTCATATTTATGACGGTTGCAGCGTCCCATGCAGTGGTGGGATTCAGCCAGTTCGCACCACTTTGGCAGAACCGGTAGCTAATTTTTTGTTGCCCAGGCCCAGAATGGACTTCCGGAAGCAGCATCCACACAGAGAACCGGTTGTTCACGTATTTGAATCCCACCACTGGTCCCATGTTTGTGTGATGACCTTTTGCAACCTTCTGACAAGCAAAGTCACAATGCAGAAGCCAGATTCACTTAACAACCGTGTTACTAGCTTAATACTGCAGTGATTTCATTTTACAACTGTGACAAGAGAAGTTGTAAAATGGGGCAAGGCTCACTTAACGAATGTCTTACTTAGCAACAGACATTTTGGGCTCAGTTGTGGTGGTAAGTACCAGGAAGGGCTGGCATGAGTTAAAGAAAGGTGATTGTGACCTTCTAAGACTGAGAACACTGTGTTGCAAATTCCACCAAGTTCTCCCCCTCCCACCACACACAAACATACAAAACCCATTGCTCCAGATGGATGAAGTGCTTAGGGAAACTCAAAACCTTGTTCCTTCTTCTGTAATGCTAACAAAGGATTTCCCCAATGGCATGTTTTAGAAACAGTCTGAAGAAGTACAAAAATGTTTACCCTGTCTGGATCACACCCTATTTTTATACGGACTTTTCAGGAATAGAGTATAGATCTATTGCTTTCTGCCTTTCTTATGGAGTAACTCAAAAGACATGTTCCTCCCCTATGTTTCTGTCCTTTATTCTTGTATTTGCTCAGAATTAAACAGCCTACAAATTATGATTAAATTCAATAATAAAATGTATTTCCATATATTTGTACTTAGGTTACTTATGTACTTATCCAAGTTAACTGAGTTCTCATAGCTTTCACAAGAAGAATTTTTAGAAAGACCAAAAAACAGGAAAGAAGAGGCTTCGTTTTTGTTTGTTTTTAACAAGTCTTGTTCATCCACAGAGAAGACTCTGGCAGAATAAACCCTCTTTCAAGAAAGATGTCCTTTAGATATCTTCTTTTTCTGTAATCAGGTAGTGGTGGGTTTTTGTTTTTGTTTTTGTTTTTTTAAAGGAACCTTCTTCTGCTCTTTCAGTTCCTAGTTTTTTTTATATATATTGGCTGTTAAGAGCCCGGAACAGGAAATCCAAAATATACAAGGAATATATGGAATAATTTGAGCTCTGGAGTAGAAGACAGAAATTTAGATGGCTTGTACACATACCATGTGTTCTGTTCGCACAAGCAGACATTGAGACGAGGCAGTTCACAACAAATGATGTCTTTTATTGGTACAATCACTGAACAGAAGCAAGCAAACAAATGGCAACAAGCCCTTTTATACTCCCCATGCAAGGGGATGCCCAGCCAATGATTGCAGGCCATTCTCCTGCCTCACGCATGCGCGCAAGGCTGGAGACAGCCTGTCTGGGTCCCGGAGAGACACGTGGTCTGTCCGGGTCTCTGCAACCGTTTTGGTCTCTGCAACCTTTCTGCAGACTTCATGAGCCTTGCTGAATGACTCAGCAAGGCCCAGGACACAACACCATGTTTTATATTTTCTAGGATTTCTATTCAAAAGAGAGATAACTTAGAGCAAAAAATCATGTTCCTTGGTACTGCACATCCTAAGTCCAATTACATGCCATGGTTGATACATCTAGATGGAACCTCTGTAAATGTGGAAGCCATCAAAAATTCATGGCAGACTAAGAAGAAATGACTACAGATTCCAAGAATAACATTGCATGGGGATGGATTCCAAGAGTAAAATCACATGGAGATATTCAAAAGTGCTCATAAGTGAAACATAAACATAAATAATAATAATATAAACAACTTAAAGAAACCTGTGCCCTGAAATCCACAGAAGTCAGCTCAAGGGACATATTCATCGGAGAAAAGCTAGCAATTTTGTACTGAATTTTCTCTCTGCATTTGCCTAAAATTATTTTCTGAAGAATTGGGAGACTCTCTGGAACTATATGGAAGCCACACAGCACCGGGAATGGGGGAAATGGTCTTGTAGATTCCCTTATCAGGTTGCAGTTATAATAATGTAGCCAACATTATTATAACACTATGTCAAAGAACTGGATTAATATATGCAAAAGAAAACTGGTATGCTGCTGTATTAAAATAAGGTCTGAGGGATTTGCTGGCATTGTACATGCTAAAACCAATTACAGTAAATTATCTGATCTAGATCTCTGGGATCGCTGTATGTGATTTTGAGAAAATTAGGAGGTGCTGAGAGGCAAATGTCTCTGTTCTGGGCCATGATCCCATCAGCTCAAATGCTCTACTTACCTGAAGAGAAAGACCTTCCCTTGCCAATGGATTCTCCCCCTTTTTATAACTCACTAGTAAAAAAAATATATTGGTGATTACTTCATTGCTTCATTCATACTTCATTCTGTATTCTTATAATAATCATTCCTGATTTCTAAATTCTACCCAGGAGAAAAGATTGTACTATATGCCACAAGGTGAATGTTGTTCATAAACCAGAAATCTATGCCAGGATCTTTTCTCTCTCTCTCTCTCTCTCTCTCTCTCTCTCTCTCTCTCTCTCTCTCTCTCTCTCTCTCTCTCTCTCTCTCTCTCTCTCTCATACACACACACACACACTTTTGGCCATTTTACGATATACGAAAAATAATCTCCTCTGGAAATTATAAAATAACTTGAGGTTGTATCAATAGTGTAATGTGATACTGACATGTCTCTTTTTCCATGCTTGACAAAAGCCAAGATATCATATCTAATTTTATATTTTCCCCTCATTATAGCTAGCAATTAAAGTGCAATTAAATACCACTGAATCAAATATAGATTTAAAATTAATAGTCTCCATTATGGAATAATACCGAGCAGAATACCAAAATGGCAGTCTTTACTTGTAGCAGTGTTATTCCCCTCCCCCTGCCCCTTTTTATAGCTTCAAATTAACCAGGAGGTGGAGATTCAGATTGTTTGCTTGATGGGAGACTGTTTTGTTTAAAAGGTAACTGATATTCTTCTACCTTATTTAAGCTTCATTTAATTCAGGCTCCCATCTGCTTCATTTTGATTGTGTTTTGAAAATGCACATAAAAATCACTCACTCTTTCTGCCCATGAAACTTGGGCTGGGGAGTGGGGAGGAAATAATCCTCAAATATGCAGCTGGCATAGTTCCACCAACAAAAGAAATCCATTGATCTGTCCTGATTCCCAATCCTTGGTCTTTCAAACTGGCTCCTATATTCATAAACAAGCCCCTGAACAAATGCATGCATCATCTTTATTGTTCTTTATAAGCCAGCTGTTGGCTCTTTCTAGCTTCCAGTATGAAAAATGAATGAACTTCCTCCCATTCTTGCCTTATCTCTTATCTTATAATTGTTTTGTTTGGAGCAGTAGGAGAAACCAATATAAATATCTCTGCTGCTTTGTCCTTTCCAAATCTAATTCATCCTTTTCTCTGAGGCATATTCTCCTGACTTTGCTTGGGACTTTTATAACTGCTTACTGCTGAAGTCCATCTTAAAGGTCTTTACTGCTGGGTCTGATGTAACATGGATAGAGATATCAAGGCACCATCCTTACCAAGCCTTGGGAAAATATCAAGACATAACATACATTTAAGACCCTATGCTTGTACACATAATCTTCAGATGAGATCACTGATACTCAACCTAGAGGTCCTATCACACAACTAGCTTTAAGAAGGGTTACATCAAACAAAGTTAGGATCAAGCACAGGTTTTCTATCTTTTTTTTCCAACTGCCTAATCATACATTCCCATGATTACCTCATAACCTCTTTAGAAACTTAGGGGCTGATAACTCAGTGTTATAAAGCACATTTGTGGACAATAGAATCTAGTGTCTGACTTCTCTGGCTTAAAAGATAGTGGAAAGATCTGTCCTCAATATAGCAGTGTGTATAGTCAGTCAGAGAAGACAATACTGGCCTAACAGACAACTAGTTTTGGCTCTCTGCTGGTTTAATGTAGTCTTTATTCCTTATTTGTTCCATTCATAGAACTCTCCACATGCAGGTGGCCAGATGTTATTCCGTGAGGTTCAAATTCTCTACCAGAAATTGAACCCTCAGACATTTGTACTTTAGATTACTAAACATACAGTAGCACATTAGCTTTAGCAGCCATCTAAGTCAGTGGTCCCCAATCTTTCCGGCTCTGTGGATCAGCAATGGTGTCGGTGGAAGGGAGAGAGGGGATGGTTGCGCACACGTGACACTTGCACAAATGTAGCTTCACATGCTAAACACATTGGCCCGCCACTTGTCAGCCCAGTCCCCAAAAATCTGCGGCCTGATAATGGGCCATGGACCAGGGATTGGGGACTCCTGATCTAGGTTCTAGTGCTCAATACATGGAGGGAGGGATATTTAGAAACATCATCAAAATGGTATAACCATGGAAGTCATGCAAAACCCTGTCCATGTGGACATGACATAATGCAACACCTGCATGTTATTAATTAATTAAACAAATAAATAAATATGTTTCAAGGCTGGGTGACTGCACAGTGATCCTGATGGTTAAGTTAAGGTTTAAAAGAAATGTGGAAGAAAACAACATATATTAAAGAAAACCAATGCAGCTGACAAGAAGAGTGAACCAAAAAACCTAAAGAAGTTCGACCATCATCCTAGCACAAGGCCTGGAAAAGCAATCAGGTCTTTAACAGTAACAAGTTACTGTAACAAGTCAAAGGGATGAGAGCAGTGCAGCTGTTTGGGGGCATATCATTTCAAGAAGGGAGCCATCTCTAAGAAGGCACACTTCTTCATTCCTGTAAAGTGATCCTGCTTAATCGATGGGACTTGGATCATGCCCACTCTATCTAATTTCACTATACAAGTGGAAATATATGGAGCCAGGGCCTATTCCATGAAGGGGTTTAAAGCTTAGACAAGCCATGCCCCATTGAGTCATCATTTCAGAGACATTTCCTCACCTAAACAGAAACCAAATGACCAAGGGCAAAACCAGAGTGGAAGCAGGAGCAACTTCTGACTTCCTGCTGGCTTCCCCATTGATGTTGCTTGTTGGAAGCCAGCAGGAAGCACCAGAAATGACATCATGTAATTATCGCTAACCACAGCTGTTTTTCAGTCCTCATTTCTAATATATTTTGTTATGTATACATAGTTACCGTAAATTAGGGACTTTAATGCTTTCAGTTACTCATTTATCATTATAAAGAGTAGGCTTTATTTAGCATCATTTTTATACTTGGAATTTTTTGACAGAAAAAAATGGATTTGATCTTTGTAAACTAAATGACAATTTGATTTTAAACTTGATATACTATTGAAGCTTTGATTATAACTATCTTCTCTCCTGCTTTCTTGGATTATATTAAATTATTTCACATCCAGCTTTTGAGTTATCTTTTTTGCACATCTGATTTTCTCTTCTAGTGTACATGTTGTTGTTGTTGTTGTTAGTTGCGAAGTCGTGTCCGACCCATCGTGACCCCATGGACAATGTTCCTCCAGGCCTTCCTGTCCTCTACCATCTTCTGGAGTCCATTTAAGCTCATTCCTACTCCTCTAGTGCACATACAAAGGTACAAAGGGATATGGCTATATGATCTGGATTCATTAAGCCTCACAATCCAGAATATTTGATCAGGCAAAACTTTAAATACAACACTGAAACGAGAGGAAGAGACTGAGACAGCAAATATGGACCCACACAGAGATAGACATATCTTTGTTAAATTGTTTTTAAATGTTTTATTAATTTGCATTAAAATTAAATTAAATTTAAATTTTAAAACCCAGAAGGCTAAAGTAGTAACTTGTCTAATGTTTTTAATATAAATACTATTGTAGAATTGGAACTTTTTTTAAAAAAAATCCTGCTTTATTCCTTCAAAAGAGGGAGTTATTGAATGATCTATAAAATATTAAAAGCATACATAATAACCAGTTCAATGAAGAAAAATATATTACATTTGCAAATTGGAATGTAGGATTTGAGGCATAGTATTAGCGACATATTTGAAAACTATGTTCATTATACTTAAAGTTTAAATCCTGAATAGCATAAATAAATTGCTAGAATTCATACAAGCTATTCCTACAAACACTATTTCTATAATCTAGTAAACCTGAAAGCCTTTTCCATAAATCCCATCAAATTCACTGAAATCCACTCCTGAATATTTATCTTGCTTTTTTTGTTTATCATTCATGCTATTTTTTACAGAATCCTACAATGGCTTAACCCACACACCCTTCCTTCTTTAAAGAAAAATGTTTTGATTTCTGCCTTTTTCAGTTCCTCTGACTAAAAAAAAACAGTTGTTCTTTGCAGTGGAACAATTGAAAAACATGAAGGTTAAACATTAATTCTCTTGATGTTCTTAATCATTGTTATAAATCTGCAGTACGGTGTTTCTTAACTATTGACAATTTTAAGATCTGTAGATTTTAATTCTCAGAGTTCCCCAATCAACACGGTCGTAAGTCTTGATAGTTATAAAGCAGGTCATTATGTGATCAACCCAATTTTATGACCCTTGTTTGCATTGGTTGTTAAGTGAATCAACATGGTCATAAAATGAATCTGCAGTCATTGTTCACAATGGGGCAGTTTATCAGAAGTAAACACTGGATTTTGACAAAAATGTTGTAAATTGTGGTCAGGTGACCATGGGACACTGTAAACAGCCATAAGTATGGGCTGGTTGTGTAGTGCCCAAAATACAGTCACATGACCACACAGAGAAGATCAGCCATCAGAACTTTGGAATTGAGTCATAAGTACCTTTTGAGAAGTCCCTCATAACTTTGGAGGGCTCCATTGTAGCTTTGATTATCTGTACAACAAAAAGAGATAGAAAGCACTGGGTTTAAACTTGGAAAGCTAATTGCATTTTGGTATGCTTATTGTCTCACAACCTAGAGTTCTGATGCGGAACAGTGAACTTACGGAAATTCATAATGGGCCACTATTGTTCTTTGGTTTTCCCAGTTTGATATTAATAGCAATAGCGCTTAAACTTATATGCCACTTCACAGTGCTTTACAGCACTCTGTAAGCGGTTTACAGAGTCAGCATATTGCTCCCAACAATCTGGGTCCTCATTTTACCGACCTCGGAAGGCTGGAAGGCTGAGTCAACCTTGAGCCGGTCAGGATTGAACTCCTGGCTGTGGGCAGAGTCAACCTGCAATCCTGCATTCTAACCACTGTGCCACCACTGCTCCTTGTTTTTTGCAAGACAGATTTTGCATAAACCAACCACCACCAATAAAACCCCAACAAACAATTGTAAAGAAAATAAAAAATGTAGCAATGCTTCTAGAAAAATCCATGTGTTTTAGGAGAAAACTCATGTGTTTGAAATAAATATATTAAGAAGTCTGCAATTTACAAGAAAGACCCTTAAAATATATGAAGTTTTAAATATGACACTTTGTATGCTGTTTTTTAAAAAGTGCTTGCAGATTCAGCTGATAACAAGGCAGAATATATTTATGTATTGATGTGTACAGAGTTAACAAAGGCAGTAATGCACCCAATCTGTTCATCCGGACTCTGAAAAGGTTGAAGGTTAAGGGCCAAGTGCAAACAGACTCGGCTGATGGACCCTGTGCCTGCCTTCCTTCACTAGGTATAGAAGGCAACGGTTTTTAGGAGTCTTGTAAGTGGGTGGAAAGAGGAATTGCTTCACATGCTAGACATAGATATTTTTTTTTATCTTCTGACACTATTGACTCTCTTCAAATAAAGTTTTGAAACTGAACCAACACTTGTCAAATGTGTTTATAAAAGGAGAAAGTGAGATGAATGCATATACCATGAATAGCAATCTCTATTTAACAACCTAGAATGCATATTCTCTTCTAGAGAGGGAGGGAGGGAGGGAGGGAGGGAGGGAGGGGAGGGAGGGAGGGAGGGAGGGAGGAAGGAAGGAAGGAAGGAAGGAAGGAAGGAAGGAAGGAAGGAAGGAAGGAAGGAAGGAAGGAAGGAAGGAAGGAAGGAAGGAAGGAAGGAAGGAAGGCTTTCATCTATCTCTGGACACCAGAGGGAAGATGACATAAATGACCTGAGTGATAATTATTGGTTGAAACCAAGTACATTGTAGAGTTTGAGACAAGGAAAAAGACTATTTTAAGGACCCTGTTAAATCTATGTTTATGTCTCTGGCCAATGACAAATAGTGAAGCAGGCTTCAAACAGTAAATAAATAAATTCCCAATGCTGAAGGTTTTTGTTTCGTTCGAGTTCCCTATTTTCTTTTTTTAATTCTGAAAACAGAATGAAAGCCATTTCAGCAAGTACCATGCTAAGCATCAACCCCGAATTCCAGTATCTAAGGCTTTGTTCACACTTCCTACCCTCTAAAGGGCAAAAGAAAAGCAGCACACAGTACTCTGTTTACAGCTTTGTAGGTATTGCATTCAATGTGTAATTATGGAGACTTTAGTTCTTTATTATATTTATATAATATTCATTTATACTATAATATTATACAGATGTGACTTATAGGGTTCAGTCCCAACAAAGGGACATGCAAAATAACAAGCTCCTACTGATAAATGAAATTTCAGCAAATGAAATTTCAGCAAAGCCAGCAACCAAAAAGAAAATGGCTTGCTTTTAGATGGTGCATTACAAAAATATGGATTACCAACTAGGGGAAGCATACATATCTGGGACAAGGGTTAAAATGGAAGGAGAAACCAAGATCATATCAATCTAATTTAGTAGAATACTATATACTGTATCCCAATCACTAGAAGTTCTCCAGTATCTCAGGTAAGAGTGTTTTTTTTTCTTTCTTCCTTCCTTCCTTCCTTCCTTCCTTCCTTCCTTCCTTCCTTCCTTCCTTCCTTCCTTCTTTCCTTCCTTCCTTCCTTCCTCCCTCCTTCCTTCCCTCCCTCCCTCCCTCCCTCTCGCCTTCCCTCCCTCCCTCCCTCCCATCCACCCATCCACCCACCCATCTACCCATCCATCTATCCATTCATCCATCCATCCATCCATCCATCCATCTATCCATCCAATTTATATGGCTACCCATCAAAGAAAATCTGGGCAACGAACAAAATAAAAGCATTATTCATTAAGATGGTTTATCTAAAAGGAGATGTAACAGTGACCTTGCTGTTTTGCAGCAAGCACGCCCTTTGTCTCTGATATTCAGGAACAGGAAGTCATTTGCAAATGACTGAAGGGAAAATAGCCTTGCAAGAGACAGAATTGAACTCATTACTGTATTGAATTTGCTACAAGGGCATCAGCATAAGGGCAACAATAACTGTCTGCCCAGAAGTAAGTCAGACTAAGTTCAGTAGAACTGACTCCCTGACACGCATGCAGGTTTATAGTTTTAACCTAATTCTCTATGAATAGGAAGCCACAAAACATTTCTGGTCAAAGTTAATAAATGTAATGTTTTTGAGAAATTGGACAGTTTCAAAATGGTGCGTTTCTTCCTCCTAGTTAGTAGCTATAAGAACGTTAATACATGTCACTTAAATAATGCTTGGAATCTCCAAAGCATTACAAAAGTATCAGCTATTTTAACCCCAGCAGTCTCCTAAAAGGCCAGTAAGTAAGTACAATGTGCTGTTCTGAAGTGTGCTTTCTAACTTTTCTCCTTTTCCCTTCCTAAGTGTGCAGTTAAAGTTACAAACAAGGTGAATAATACATCTATGTGGTAACCATGGTAATCAGCTGTATTAACAATTTTAAATGACAGTGTATCTGCCAGGACTTCACAAAAGAAGACAAACCCTTGAATAAGACTTGACGATTTTTCCTTTTCTGCCTAATTGCAGACCCAGTTTTTGGAGGCAAGTCCCATTGAAGTAATAGAAGTTGATGTCACATAAGTATTTTTTGGGATACACTGTTAGACACCCTCAGGGAGGCTTCAGTGGCTTTAATTTGGAATTAAGTGGCCTGGCTGTGGAAAAGAAATCTAAAAATTCACGGCTACCTAACTTTCTTTTTCTACTTTTATCTTGGAACACACTTTGTTTGCCTTAAGAATGGATATGGCATTGGATCTCTCTCTCTCTCTCTCTCTCTCTCTCTCTCTCTCTCTCTCTCTCTCATCTCTCTTCTCTCTCTCTCTCTCTCTCTCTCTCTCTCTCTCTCTCTCTCTCTCTCTCTCTCTGTGTGTGTGTGTGTGTGTGTGTAGTCAAAAGATTTGGGAGAACAGCATGTTCTAACTCCTTCTTCCCCAACTTGGCTTCCAGGTGCATTGCGACTAGAACTCACAATCAACACAGCCAAGAATTCTGGAGGACAGCTAGTTGATAAATAGCACTCAACTTATGAACATACTGGAGAATAAAGCTGTCATGAAAGGTCATTATAAGGGCAGAATCACTTTGTTTTTGTAGTACAATATGATCTTTGGGGTAAGAAGTCATCCCTGCTGCAAGTCAATGTTTTGGTGAAAGAAGTCCAAATTAAATCTGAATTGTATAGAAAATGCCAATAGAATTTCACGGGCTACAAGATTTCCCTGTTCCGATGTGCAGGCTACAACTCTACTATATAATTTTATGGAGCAGACAGTTCAAGACTGTGTAGGATCCCAATTAGAATTCTGTAATGACATAATCTCAAGCTTGCATGATATGTGGAAATACTTCATTCTCCACTTAGATTTAATGGCCTCTTTTAACTTTTGGTGAAGTGTCAAGTCTAATAATTTCTATACGGGCCTAAAGTCAATATGTCATAAAGAAAAACTCTTTAGGCTAATAAAACTCATGGATATTGGATACTGAAGGTCTTCCTGATGGTCAGAATGGCCTTGAGTACAATTTTATTGCAGAGGGCTTCCTTTGATAAGGGATAATTTTACCAATGTCTCCTTCCCTTACATTCTCCAGAGGCCTGTTCCAGATATTTGCAGATCCTGTAGAAGAGAGTTAAAAGGAGAAAAGGGAATAGGTTAACATTTATTTGTTTGTTTGTATCCCACCTCTATTATTTTTACAAATAACTCAAGGCAGTGAACATACAGTACATAATATTCCTTCCTTCTTTTATTCCCCCCCCCAACAACAATCCTGTGAGGTATATTGGGCTGAGACTGGCCCATAGTCACCCAACTGCGTTTCATGGTTAAGGTGGGACTTGAACTCACAATCTGTGCCTTAACCACTAGACCAACTGGCTAAACATTACCTTCCCCTTCTTTTCAGGTAGAATCCACTTCTCTAACCGAAGAAAGATGGCCTATATTATAGCTATCAAAAAGTTAGATGTACCCTGAATTTGAATTAATGCTTCTCTCCAAGATTAAGAGCAGATAGAGAAAAAAGAAAATAAAAATCATGTACAATAAGTGTGTGTGTTACATGCCTATGTGGGTATGAAAGCGAATAAGGAATAAGGAAGTTGGTACCCATAAGCATCACTGTATCCACTGAGCTCCCCTTTGCACTCACTAGACTCCATGGACCCCTTCTGATTATTGCTATTGCTTGCAGACAATTGAAAATAAAAATGGTAGGTGACTGGAGCTGTTTGAAATAATGGCCATTTGCCCAGAAGAATCCCTAAGCTAAGAGAGCCAGTTTTGTGTATAGTTAAAACACCAAGCCAGAAACCAGGAGACAGGGAGTTCTAGTCCTGCCTTAGGCATGAAAGGCAGATGGTTGACTTTTGGCCATTCATTCTCTCTCAGCCCAACTCACCTGACAGGACTGATGTTGAGGGCAAAAAAATAGGAGGAAGAAGTATTACTTACTCTATGTTCACTGTCTTGAGATATTTATAAAAATAATAAAGATGGATTTATTTTTTTTAAAAGGCTAAGCTAAGCAACAGAGAACCTCTTGGTAGGCCATGGGAAGTGGCAGGAAATTACTTCACCAGACTTCCTCTTATTAAAAGAGCCCTACCTTCCCATCAGCAGCCATTTTATAAGAGTATCTACAACATTCCTCAGAACGATAAAAGCTACAAAAAGGTTTCTTCTTTCTGGCTATTGAGAAGGAATCAAAAAGGAAAAAGCGGAGTTCTATCTCGACCTCTTAGTCATCTGCCATTTAAAACCATTATCGCTCAGTTCTTATTGTGTATTGTGTATTCTAATTGATTTTTTTTTATTAAAGGCTGATAATAACAGAAATAGCCATGCTGAATCCATCACAATACAACAGCAAATATGTACCATTAGCCATTCACTCCATCAAGATGATTTTTCCTTTGCTAAAAGTTTAGCCTTTTTTTGCCTATGCAATGAATTAACCAATTTGGGGCAGTTGTCTCGGGACCAATACAAGGAGGAGACTCCAACCTTGGCTCAGTGTGACATTGTATGATATTGTCAAGCACTCCCTCTTCCTGAATCTAAAATGGCTTTCTTTCTTTGAGGGGGGGGGCTCACTCTTTTTTCTTATCAATTTGGCACCCAAGCCCCCAGACAGCCTATTATTACAAGGAATGAAGAGGATTAGCTTTTTTGGGCAAGATCTCATGGCACGAGAAGTAGGGGAAGGAAGAAAATACTGGTTTTAGATGCAGTCTCATTTTTTTGTTTACATTATTAGAGTGGACATTTAAGATAGATCATCAATACCGAATGGCTTCTCACTGTCTAAAATCCTGGAATTCATTTAAAGTGTTTTATAGAATCTGTTTTGTGTCAGGCAACAGTAAAATACGTCTCCCTCTGGTGGCCAACTTTATAAACAAAAGAGGTGACCTTTTGACCTACTGATAAATTCCAATTTACAGGAAAAAAGTCAAATTCCAAATAACATCTCTACCCTTCCAGCCTAATACATCACTTTTAATTACATGATTCTCATTTGGTTCAGTGAAAGGCAATTTTTTTCCCCTTCCTTTTAAAACAGACAGGTGCTTCTGGTATTGAGCTGTGGCATTGTATTTTTTACTCTGCTGCTCTTGTCCATGTTAACTTTGTTTTTATTTTTTGCTGTTGTTCTATTTCTCTAATTGGCCTGGAATAGTCAGAACTTGTCTCTGGATTGCTACTTTGACTTTAGCTGGAAATTAGTTAGGATTTCTTATTTCTCATGAATTATTATGAAATAGCTTTTATTTTTTCCAACTGTAAAAGCTACTGCTTGTGTATAATGCAAGCAATATGTTGTAGACATTATAAATAATAAGTCTCTTAATATATTCCCACAGACATTCAAAATATAAAATCAGTTGCCTTGTTTCTATAGAAAAACATCCCGCTAATATGACTATTCTCCAATATCCATCCTTCCTTCCTTCCTTCCTTCCTTCCTTCCTTCCTTCCTTCCTTCCTTCCTTCCTTCCTTCCTTCCTTCCTTCCTTCCTTGTGATTGAAATTAGATTTATTATTTTTTGCACGTTTCATGATTTAGTCTTTTTACATATAGAAGAGGAATCAAAGGAGGGGTGGGGGGATAGCAATTGCAGTATCAAAAAAAATGAAGAAAAAAGAAAAGTTAATTAATACAGCATTCAATAAACTATGAAAAAAACAAAATGGGAGATCTAAGAGGCTGCAAGTAACAATGCCTTCATTTAGCAAACTTCTGAATTCAAAAGTGCAAATAGATGTAATTATTCATCAGGAGGAGGAGGAGGAGAAAGATAATGGGAGACTACAGGAATGGAAATTGACTTGAGATTATTGTGACAAAGAGTAAGAAAAGAGAGGAAGAGATGTAGATCAGAGGTTTTGCATTTTACTCTAATGGCCTGGGGAATTCTCAAGATGTGCTGGGCTTCAACTCATACAATTTCCAGCTGACACAGAAGCTACCGGGACAGAGAAGACTGCCTAATAGGATAAACTTTCCACACAGCATTACTAAGCCACAGCATGGATAAGCATAATGTTAGTTTTCATTTTAGACCTCGGCACAAACTCCTGCCTGCCTGTGTTTAGCAACTTTGCCTTTTATTAAATTTAATCATTTCCCCCTGTGGCTTTAAATTGAGGGCATTTCCTGTTTAAATTCAATTACTTTCCCATTTAGATTGAATACTGATAATACTAATAATAATATTTTAACTTTGCATAACTGTAACCTGATAAGCGTGAATAGGAATCGTATGGCAGTGAAACAGAGTGGCTTCTAAAAATGATATATGAATTTATTAATAAAAAGAAAAGATTTTATTGCAGCTTTTATGAAAATTTAAGCTGTTCCTATTAAAAATGAAGGGAAGGGAAGTAAGGGGACATTCTTTTCCTTTGGAAATCAATTATATTTACTTAATTGCACGATATATAAAATCTGTATATTGTTGCTCTGAGTTTATGCTGTGGATCCCTATTAACAAGATTATGTCCCATTTCAATTCAAATTAAAACCTATCAAATATTTCTGGGTAAAGAGGAAAGTGAAAGATGTATTTTGTAAGTTGAGGGACATGGTTCATATTCAATGTTCTCCATCCCACTTTGGTTAATAATCAGAACAATTGTTTCTTTCCTCTACTTTTTTTTTTTTTTTTTGGTTGGGCCAACTAATCAAACATTAATTCCATAACAACTACATTTGCTTCTATTCTCATAAATGCATTTGTGATACTCTTTCCTCCTTTTGTGTCTAGGGGGAATGATTTGAGTAACTATCAGAAATGGATAATTGATACCTGATAATTGATACAATTGAGCTCAAAATTTCTGTTGCTAAGTGAGACATTTGTCACTTGAGTTTTGTCCCATTTTATGACTTTTCTTGACACAGTTAAGTGAATCGCTGCAGTTGCTAAATTAGTGATAGGGTTGTTAAGTGAATCTGGCTTTCCCATTGACTTTGCTTGTCAGAAGGTCATAAAATGTGATCACATGACCCCAGGGATACTGCAACCATCATAAATATGAACCGGTTGCCAAATGTCCAAATTTTGATCACCTGTCCATAGGGATGCTGCAACGGTCGTTAACTGTGAAAAATGAGGCATTGTAAGTTGAGGCCTACCTGTATTTGAACAAATCAAACCCAAAGGGAATCAGGACTGACAAGTGGACCTTGAAACATACAACATCCAAGAGCTCAAGTAGAAATTGTCAATCACAACTTTTTTTTTTTCTGAGAAAAAAAGTCTCCGTATATTCCTCTCTGTCTGGGCCAAACTAATTGCCAACCTGATCAGGAAAGTCAGGGAAGTTCTTCAGTGATAAATTAAAACAACACAGAATCTGATAAGGTGGCCTCAGACAGAGATCTGACAGTGGTCACCATGTTTGCCACAAAGTCAATAGATCTTGTATAGCTTTAAATGTTCACAGTCCAGACAATCAATTAAGGGCTTAACAAACATTTGAGTCTTATTCTAGGTTGTGAATGAGCTATACATTTGCACAGATCATAGTTTCCCACACATGAAGAAAACCTTGTTCGTGGTTAGTCACCACCCTTGCCCAGATAGGGCTTCGAGGGTTGGGGAATGTTAATATAGTTTTCTGGCTCAAAAAAACAGCAGAATAAGATAAGATAAGATAATCTTTATTGTCATTTTTATATTGTGGGCACAACAGCACACATCAAAAATGAAATTTAGTTGCCCGCTCTCAAAGTGAAACACATACATGACACACACCTAAACATACTATGAACAACATATATATAGACCCACATCCCTACATATACATAGCAAATAAATATTAAATACTGTCCATCTTGAATATATAACGCAAGGAGGAAGCTTGAGAGTTCGCAAGGATAATACTGTATGGAATGAAACTATGGCTGAATCTGGATGTTCTGCTACGGATACCACGAAGCCTGTAGAAGCCTGTAGATAGCACAACTCTTAACATATCAATAAATACTGTATATTTGTAGGTACATCTCCTGTGGGAGTGGAAGAATGTCATGGGAAGGATGTCATTCTAATAAGCTCCATTGTATAGAATCCTGAAAAAGAAATTCTGTTTCAAAATATTATTAAATAATGTAAGTCGAAAGCTGTGGTTTTCAGTTATAGCTAAGAACTATGATTAGGGATCTTAGATTTAGATTTAGATTTAGATTTAGATTTAGATTTAGATTTAGATTTAGATTTAGATTTAGATTTAGATTTAGATTTAGATTTAGATTTAGATTTAGATTTAGATTTAGATTTAGATGCTAAAATATATGGAAAATGATTGCAGGAACTGTGTATGCCTAATCTAGTGAAAAGAAGGACTAGCGGTGACATGATAGCAGTGTTCCAATATCTCAGAGGTTGCCACAAAGAAGAGGGAGTCAAGCTATTCTCCAAAGCACCCAAGGGCAGGACAAGAAGCAACGGATGGAAACTAATCAAGGAGAGACGCAACCTAGAACTAAGGAGAAACTTCCTGACAGTGAAAACAATTAACCAATGGAACAAATTGCCTTCAAAAATTGTGGGTGCCCAACACTGGAGGCTTTTAACAAGAGACTGGACAGTGTTCTACCAGAAATAGTATAAGTCTCCTGCGAGAACAGGTGTTTGGACTAGATGACCTCCAAGGTTCCTTCCAACTCTATTACTGTTACAACCTGTTACAACTGTTTAACCGATGGGGAAATGACATCTCCATTAAGAAAACTGGGTGAATCTGTTTGCTTAAATGTTTAGAGAACTGCAGAATGCTTACAGACAAAAAGCATGCAATGTGTTTGGGATATTTAAAAGCTTTTAGCCGAATTTTCTATTTTAAAAGTTCTCTGAATATTTAACAAAACAATATTTATAACACAACTTCCATTTAAAAAGCATCATTTGAAAACTCAGTCCGTACATTAATCCATCAGGAGAATGAAAACTAGTGGAAAGATCAACTAAGTAAAGTCAGTAACAGTCAGAGGAAACCAGGTCTTCAACTTATGCCTAAAAACTGAGAAAGAGCTATAACTAGATGGGCTTTAGGAAGTAAGAACTTTTGCAAAATGGGAATGACCATTAAAAAGGCTCACTTACCTTTGGAATAGTGGATCTCTACATACGGATCTGGATCTAGGGAGGAGAGGAGGCTTGGAGAAAAGCTCTCTAGCTGCTTTTCAAGTTAGGCAGATGCTATAAAAGAAAGTTTACAGTAAGTTATACAGAAAATAGAATTTATATTTGCAATTGAATTATCTTAGTATGTGGCCATCATTGAAACAGCTACTATTATTATGTGTACCCTTCAAGCCCTGTACATAGCGGAGGTTTCTTTTATCATGATGTCAACCAAGTGTTATGAACAGACAGATCAGCCCTTCTCTGAGTTGCCTCTAAGTTGCTTCTTGCTTTCTTAATTAGTAGTTTGCTTTGTTCTTTTTTTTTTAAACGAAAGGGCTAATTATGAGCTCTTTGCCACCAGAAGTACAGAGGGCTTCTGTAGATTCATCTGATTCCCTCTTTTCAGCATTAGAACCCAACCAATTTGACTCAGATCTCTTCCAAACTACAGGTAATCCACGACTTGCGACCACTTAGCAACGGCTTGAAATTACAACAGACTCCAAAAAAAAGTTACTTACAATTTAAATTCCAAGTTCTGATATTTATCACCACCACGCATGGTCATGGGACCACATTTTGGGCACTTGGCAACCAGCCCACATTTGCAGCACCCCATGGTCAGGTGACCACAATTTAGGATGTTTTTACCAAACACCAGTGTTTGTTTCTGTTTTCTGGCAAAAACAACCACAACAACACACCCCATAGTGAACAGTGGGCTCGCTTAACAACCACAGTGTTTGTTTAATGACTGTGGAATGTGCTTAACAACCTCTGCGAAAAAGGTAATAAAATCAGGCATGGTCACATAGTGACCTGCTTAATGACTGTCATGACTTATAACTAAAATGGTTGTAAGTTGAGGACTACATGGACCACATCATGTTTCAATCCAGTCCATTCCTTTCCTTACTGCCATGAGGCAATCAGTATCACGTGCAGTTGAGCAATAGGACATACAAAAAAATGACATCCATACAGTTTCCTCCATACAGTGACATTTAGTTTTTAAAGCATTTGAGCATTCAGAGTAAGGAAAACTGCAAAACTGTGAAGACACCGTGCCACTGAGGTTGTGTTCTTCTGCTTGGTAGAGAAATGATAACATAAAACAACAGCAGCTTAACATCTATGGAGATTGGGAGGAGGCAGAATTAGGCAACAATTCTGACCGATGCAAAAACAACCCAAGAGAGGGTCCAATGTCTGTACTGGAAAATTGGCTGCTATGGATGTCCCATTAAACCATAATAAATCTCAAAATAAATCAGCTCAGCTGCCAAACATGGGATCATATGGGTGTGAAGTTGGTCTATTTATCCCATATTTGAATTAAAATTCTTCAATAACAATAACAGAGTGAAATCTGCAGGACATTGGGTTTGCGAAAACTGAGCTAGTGCATATGTATTTGGATCATTTCCTGAACTAAAGCATTAGAGCAGGGGTGTCAAACTCGTAACGTCATGTGACGTGTCATGACGTATCGCAACTTTTTTTCCATTGCTGGCAATGGGGTGGGCGTGGTTTCAGCATGGTGCATCCGGCCTGTGGGCCAGCAGTTTGATACCCCTGCATTAGAGGGAGTAAATATAAGAGCAGATATAAGAGGTACAGCCACTAGGTGCTTATATACACTACTTTAAGGTGTTTGGATATCTCATCTTTCTACCTGGACATCTTAGATTGGGTCAGAAGAATTGGTGGTCCTCCAATTAGTTTAAGTTCTAGCCAGCATGGTCAACAAATAAGTAGGGAAGAAATTGGAAGTTAGCAATGCGTTTATAAATACCAACCAGTCCAAATTAGTTGGTCTGATTGATCCCAATCAAACTAAATAATGACAACTAAGTTAATAGTTTAGCAAGTTAAAAATAAACAATTACACTCATTTGGGAAAGAAAGTTCTGTCAATAGATAATCATCTTGTGAAGCCAAAAAAAGCTTTTCAAGATTGCAGGTGGTAACCATCTGATTGTTTGGTACAAGTCATCTCTGGCATGTTGAACAGGAGACTGGCAGAGCTTATTCTACAAAGGCAGTATTCTGAAATTCCTCATTGTTGTTGACTATCCTCAAGTTTTCTTTTAGCCAAGCATGATGTCCAAATAGTTGAAATCACTGTGTTTATAATTATTTATAAAGTAAATAAATCTTAAGGATATACTGAAACAGATGGAGTTTGGTAACCACAATTAACTGTACAACTGTACAACTGATCCCACTTCTGCCTTTCATCATGGCATTTATACATTTAAAAAAGCAAAGGGGCAGGATAATGACTGAGAATTTTGTCAATTTGTGCTAGAACATCTATGCCATTATTATGTTGGGCAAAATATTCAGCTGTGCTGATTGGTAGAGTTCTATCTAACGTGGAAGTGGATACAACAACAAGATGTTGTTGGCAGAGGAACATGCTGCACTGCAAACACAGAGTGCAGGATGCCTGTTGGATGCCTATATTCTTCATTAACGGACACTCAGGCTGGGCTGTCTCCCTCTACCTAGCCCCAAGGCCAACTGCCATGAACTTTGGGACTATGGGTGACAGGAAATCTATGAAAGCATTCTCATAGGCAACATTCTATGACACAAGAGCATTATGTTGCAAGCTCCACCAGGGATTAATATGGTCAGACTGGCTGGAGTTGTAACTTGTCTCATCTGAACGATGCCAAGTTAGGAAAGTCTGAGCTGAATAAATCCAGAACTGCAGTAGGACAATCATATTTTGCATTATGAGTTCTTAGCCACCATCGTATTTCTGATAATGTCCACCTTTAAAGCATTTAAGGTCTAATGTATGCCATGATCTGCATGGTAGAGAGAAAAAGATACAAATACAGATGAAAATTTTACACCAGATAATTAGCATATTGACATTTTTATTCCTTTTGGGGGGATGGCTGCCCTTACTATGTCCCTTTGAGCTGGAAATATTATGTGGCTGCCATCAATAGCAATAGCATTTAAACTTATATACTGCTTCATAGTGCTTTATAGCCCTCTCTAAGCAGTTTACAGAGTAATTATATTTTCCCCAACAATCTGGGTCCTCATTTTACCGACCTCGGAAGGCTGGAAGGCTGAGTCAACCTTGAACTGGTCAGGATCGAACTCCTGGCAGTCGGTAGAATTAGCCTGCAATACTGCCTTCTGACCACTACGCTACTCTGCTCTTGTCAAGCTATATTGCAGAGAACACTGTTGCCAAACTGAAATGGTAATATATGCATATGAAAGTGGGTTTTCTTTTTTTACAGAAAGAAAACAAGCACACACACACACAATGTAATTTGAAACAAAAGATCCTGAATGTGAGGGATTTGCAATCAGAGGTCTAGTAAATCACACAATAAGCTTTTCAGACATTGCTAATGCACCAGTGATCAGGGCAAGACTGGTCCCCTTCACAAAGAAAGAGGAGAAAAGAAGCAGCCCTACAGTTCAGGTTATAAAATGAAGCTCTATCTTTTCTTGTCTATGAGCTTTTGATGGGAAGAATAATGTTTCCTGTGTCACTAAGCACAAAATCAAATCAGAAAGGTGACTGACATGTAAACCCACTTCAGCATTTCTATGTTATGGAAGAATAGGAAAAAAAGATCACATATAGAGTACAGTTCTTATACTGCTGGCTGTATAGTACAGCGGCTAAGAGCTCAGATTCATCTTCTCCCCAAATTTTGCCTCTGGTTCTGCCATCTGTTCACTAGGGAACCTTAGGCTAGATTTTAGTTCTCAGCCTTAGCCAATATACAATCTGGGGAAAATAATACAGATTGATTTTAATGTGGCTGTGCTATGGATTGCAGGCTAGTATCTGCTAATATGTTAAAAAGCTCAGAAGTACCGTGCATGTGCTAGGTGTGAGTTGCTTCATGTCAAATTGACCAAAAGAGCGTTTTGGCTTTTGTCCTCTACAACATTTCAATTTATAGAGAGGCGTGTAAGATTTTCAGAGTTCCAGATGGTATCAGAGGTTTTGCTCTCTTTCCTGCCCTCACCAATCCCAGCAATCTGTTCTTTGTATACAATACGTTCATAACTTACCCTCTCTGGCAGACACTAGTCATTTTTGAAGATATGTTTGTGTATGCCTATGAACCACCTGGCCTCCCTCAAATTGTCATTTCTTTTTAAAAAAATGCCTCCCTCTATGTTCTGTTTTTTTCTGCAAGATCTTCCCTTGTTGATTAATCTCTTCTTCAGAGTCAACTGCTACACACAAGGAGCTCTTGATTTCCATGCTTCCTAAAAGATCCCTCAGTCTAAGGCTTGGGTTAGACTTCTGCATCATTGCATGTCAGGGAACATATGTGTCTATCATTTGGAGATGGTTGCACAGCTGCTGCATTTATACTTCTGCGAATGGTAACGTCATTTGAATGTGCTTTGCCTTCTACCTGCTTCCCAACAGGAAGTCGTATTAACCAATCAGCATCCAGGACACGCAGCTCCACACAAAACATAGTCGAGATTTGGGAGGTGTGCACATTGGCCTGTCTGCAACCTACACTTTTATCCATCAACCCCTTTGCAGCGTAGGTATGAATTGACGCTTACCCACAGTTGTGGACAAGTTTAAACCAAGCTTAAGATGTGAAGCCTACAATGATGATCCACATTGTCTGAAGATCAAGATTATATCTTCAACATAATTTATCATTTTCTTTAAATGGAAATGTCAAATCCTCATCCCATCTGTTAAATTTGCTGTGTCTTTTTCATCTTCTACTGATTTTTTTTCAATAAAATGAAGCAGAAGCTGCAAGACATTTGAATTATATGAAACAATAGCTGATGTGTATATGCATTTGTGCATGTCTGTGTGTGTGTTTAAAAACAAAGTATAAAATTAAAATTAGCATTAAACTTCTGGAAGTTTTTGGAACCATTTTTACAATAATCCCTTCTCTTTTGCTTAGCCTTTTCATCTCACCCTGGATCTCTACTATAATGTGGAGGCAAACTGAAATGCTGCCCTATTTCTTTACTTTTCCGGTGTATATGAATATATTCTCAGACGAGGGACTTGGCTTAGTTCATGTCTGCCTGGTGTTGGAACTTGAGTCTAAGGAGTCTTGAGCCCAGCTGCTGGCCCAATATGAATTTTCTTTTCCTGTTTGTATATTCAGTATTTAAAACACAGTGGTAAGACATTATTCTTTAATCCACACAACAAAGGAGCAAGCTTTGGAAATGATAAGCGTACTCCATTCCAAACATTATTTGACTGACATCTTCTGAAGATCAATCTGAGTTTGGTATATGAAATAAAGATGCAGGTTTATAAATAAACATGAGAGGGGGGGTAGGTCCTGGGTTTGGTGTTTTTTTAAAAAGAAATATCCTGGTAGAAAATCTCATATTTACGATGTGAAAAAAATACTATGACACTAAACATCATGTAGAGTCCTTGGTGCTCTCTGAGCTTGGTTGTTTGCTTGCAGGCAGTTTGCTATCAGACGAGGTAACAACTTCAGTGCTAGAAGGGAGAGGGTTTGCTTACTGTTTATATGCAGTAGCTTGCCCTGTCAATGTTGGTGGGAGTGTTCTTGGTAGTTCCTTGATTAAGCTGTTCTTTACTGCTTAATTGTTTGACTGAGCTGGTGGTTCCTTGATTACTGCCTGTTGTTTACTGCCTGACTGTTTCTCTGGTATTAATCCTGATGTTAATCTC
This sequence comes from Azemiops feae, assembly GCA_023970755.1. Taxonomy (NCBI): domain Eukaryota; kingdom Metazoa; phylum Chordata; class Lepidosauria; order Squamata; family Viperidae; genus Azemiops; species Azemiops feae. The sequence continues at coordinate 896,703 of JALGBA010004179.1, read as the reverse complement.
TACTTGTCTGAGTGTTGTCTGGTGAGGAGGTATTCTCATTCTTTTTTAGCTTTTTTATTGTCTCTTTTGAATGGTATATAAATCTTCTTTATCTCTATGTGCCTGTTGATGGCTGATTTGTCTGAGTCCCAATCTTTCAGGAACTCCCTAACATACTTGGATTTAGTTTCCCAGCTGAAATTATGCTTACGTCTATCCATGTGCTGTGAAATTAAGGCATTTTTATTGTGTTTTCTGATTGTTAGTTGGTGTTCATGGATGCGCTCTGCTAGTCTTCTGCCTATTGTCCTACATAGTGGCTGTTACAGACCTTACACTGTATATTGTAGATAACTCCACTGTTTTTTCCTTCTTGGGTTATTGGGTCTTTTGGTTTACTTAAGATGTTTCAGAGGGCTTTAGTTGGTTTATGTGCTATGACGATGCCATGTGCTTGTAATAATCTGCTAGTTGTTTCCAAGATGTTTTTGATGTATGGCAGTGTTATCTTTTTCATAGCTTTTATGAATAATATTCTTACACAGCTCTTCTTGTGGGAGTTTGGGTTATTACTTTGGTGTTAGTGTGGGTAGTTTTTCGATAACTTTTAACTTGCTGCCATTTCCTCTGCTGATAGGGATGTCTATGAAGGTTGTGTATTGTTGTTTTTTTCTTCCTAAAGTGAATTTTATTTCTCTGAAAATGATATTGATTGCTTCATGTGTCTTCTTAATTGTTCTTTTTTTATTATGACAAAGTTTGGTCTACATACTGGATCCATACATAAGCCAGCAATCAATTCCCAGACAACCAGGGATTACCGTATTTTTCCGTGTATAAGACGCTATTTTTTCCTGCAAACACCCTCTTCAAAAATCAGGTGCGGCTTCCGGTTCCGGATCGCGACACCAGCAGTCGTACGGAGAGATCTCTCTCTCCCACCGGCTGCTTTCCCTCCGCCGGTAGACCCTTAATCGGGTCGAAAGTCGCCCCGTAGAGGCGACCACTGTTAGAGGAGGCTCCTGCTCGACTGGGGAAGAGCGGCGGCTCTCCCCAGTTCGAGCTATCTCCTTAGGGCCGCCGGAGGAAAAGATCGCCCAATAAAATGGACGATCACTTCGTCGCACCAGCTGAAAGCCAGAAGAACATCTAAGCGAAAGAACCCCCGTGGAGAATCCGGGTGAGACCTTTCCTACCCCCTTTTTTTTTCCCTAACTACTTTCCTGTTAAAAGCTTTCTTGAACTATTTCCCTGTCGTGAGGAAGCAGCGTTTGGGCAATGGGGAAAAACAGCGTTGGAAAAAAAAATATATAAATAAAAACCAGTCAATTTTGATGGACTATTTAAATTTTGGAATACTGAGGGGACCTGAAAACATTTTATTCTTGACTATTATTGTTACAACTATGCATTTATTATTTTGAGCCCTTTCTTCATCTTTTTCAACACGAAAAATAAAAAATCTATTATTTGGAAAGGAAAAAAAAAAAAAAGATTTTTTGGTTTGCTGAGGACATCTTGTGTCGAAAAGTGGTACTGCAATTATATTTCTTTATGGCTGGGAATGGCTATGACCTTGAAAGGGTGATAACTACAAGATAACGGATGCAGCTGGCCTATTGAAAATTGAAGGTGAATGCTTGCTTGATTCTTATGAAGTAGAGCCTTCTTTAAAGATTAAAGATTAAAAAGCCTTATTACTATCGATATGGAACTTAATACACAACTGGACTATGAACTTATATTGGAAACAATTTTAGAAGCTGCAGAGGATGTGAGTTCCTATTTTCAATCCCTTTTCCCTACACTGAGAGAAACCGTGGAAACCACAAAACAAACTAATTTTATTCAACTTCCAACACAACCTATCGAGAAGTCTGATGACTATACAACAACTTCAACAGAGATGTCTGAAGCATCAATACCAACAGAGACTGACACTCAGATACAACTTATTGAAAATCGAGAAAAGGTGGATAAACAATTGGTAAATATAACATGGAATAAAACAGCTTTTACCATCCAAAGGCTATTAGAAGAAAGGAAAGAGAACTTTGACCAATTTGAAGCGTTAAAGAATATGGACCTTTTAATATTGTGGTTTGATTATGTAGGAACCTTACTATGGAAACCACTATGGCATAGAAAGAAGCCCAGAGTTAGATTTAAAAATGTATTTTAAAGTCTTATTTAATGGGATTAAAAAGGCTTTGATTTCTTGACTGATTTAACAACTAATGGAACACGTGAAATTTTTAAGAGGATACCCTCTGTAATATTACTTTGTTTTAGATATGATATGTATTGGAGAAGTAAACTTTATCTACTGGTTTAAAAAGATTTTTATAGATATAGAGGCATTGATAGAATATATATTTAAATTAGATAGAAATTTATTTGTTGGCCTGATATTTTTATTTTAAGAGAATTGTTTGGAAATAAAAGGAGAATAAGAGGGATGGGTGATAAGAGAAAAAAATGGTATCAATGAAGAAGATATGGGAATGTTGTTGCGAGAACAATATACCAGATATAATTATGTAAAAAAAAAAAAGGGCACCCGAAGTGTTAATAATATGTCTATCTAAGGCTAATTGAAATATAGTAATTGTAAGTTAGTAAAGCTTAAAAACAGGATTTGGATTTTTAGAATTGAAATGTAACTGATATTTGATAGGATCGTTTGAAACTTATATAGAATTTATTAATTTGAATAAGTAAGATTAAATGAGGGAATTAGAGAGGGAAGTTTAAAAGATTTGATTTGAGTTATATATTTGTGATTGTCCTTCTTTTTTTGGATGTTTAATATACCCACCTCCATGGTGGTTCCTAAGCACCTTAATGTAATCCCTGTACCCCTATAAAATCTAATAAAATATATTTAAAAAAAAAAAAAAAAAAATCAGGTGCGTCTCATACACGGAAAAATAATGGTAACCTCCACAGCCCAGGGCATGCCTGTGTGGGTTGCCATGCCGCCTGGTGCAGGTGTCAAGCCCCTGTGGGCTTGCCACTAACGGGAGGGGGGAGGGGGCAAGATCTTCTGCCGGCCGAACTTGTGGATTTGCCGGCTCAGCTGTTCGGTGCTCCGCCGAATAGCTGATCGGCGCGGAGAGCGTCTTATACACGGGTGCGTCTTATAGACGGAAAAATACGGTAATACCAAGATTATCCCCAGACAAACAAGCAGTAAACAACAGCCTAATCAAGGAACTACCAAGGAGAAAACAACTCCCTACACACACACACACACCAAAAGTTTTAGGGCAAGCTGTGTATATAAACAGAAAGCAAACCACACACACTTCTAACACTGAAGATGTTATTTTGTCAGGTAATGAAACATCTGCAAACAAACAACCAAGCTCAGAGAGGACTCCACAGTTCAACCCTGAGCTGCATATATTCCTTTCTGTTGGTTCTATATATGTCTCTGAAATAGATCAAATGACAAAAAACATTTTCTAGAGGAAATTGTTGTGGGCATAAAAATACTACTGAACCTCCAAAAATTACAAGCAGCAATGGAATACTTAAATATTCTCTAGAAGAATATCTTGAATTTAATCTATATAATATTAGGGCACACACAGGGATGCTATGTTTCTTTCAAGTTCTATGTTCACTAAATAAACATTCACCATGTCTCAATAGCTTAGTTGCTTGTATTACATAAAACTATTTCTTTTACTGTACATTTGCTCTTCATACAGCATCAAGCCTAAACTCTTCTGGAATAAAATTACCAGGAAATGGATAAAACACCTTTTCAACTTACAGTCATCAAATTCCTTGAATCTGCACATCCAAATATTAAGCTGGTCCTGCTTAGCTTTTACATAAAACGATTTCTTTTTGCTATATGTTTGCTCTTCATGCAGCATCAAGCCTAACCTCTTCTGGAATAAAATACACAGTATAAAAGAATCCAAATCATTGTGTTGCTGCAGTTATCCAAACTGACTATTTAAATATAAGCAAAGAAACTAAGCTGCAGTGTGGAACCAAAAGGCTGCACACATATATGTGTCCCCTGGTTTTTATTTTGCATCCTTTCTCCATTCCTGGGTGGCTAGAGCAGCACTCCATTTAGTTTTTGTTTATAAAATGGATCAACACTCTCTTCAATTATTAACCTATTGCAACAAGTATCCACAAAGAAGTGATAAGTTAAATTCAGCCAGGAAACATGACTGGTGTAGCAAAGTGTTTAACAGCTTTTATACCAAAAATATCATTTTATTTCCTAAATAAAATGATTTTTTTTTTTACTCCTCTGGAAGAATCTTCTGGTTTTCTTTCTTGTTCTCTACAGCACTTTTGAATTTCTGTACAATCTCTACTGGTGGAATGCTTGAACCTTGTTACAATGAGATTTTGAATATACTGTGACCCTGTTGGTTACAAATCTCCCCAGTACAGGTAGTCCTTGACTTACGACCACAATTGAGCCCAAATTTTCTGTTGTTAAGTGAGATATTTGTTAAATGAGTTTTGTACCACTTTATAACCTTTCTTGCCACAGTTGTTAAGTGAATCGCTGCAGTGATAAGTTAGTAACCTGGTTGTTAAGTGAATCTGGCTTCCCCACTTGACTTTGCTTGTCAGAAGGTGTTGTGATTCCTCGTCAGCCAGTGGACCCGGCAGCTGAGTCTGGGGAATCAGAGGAGGAGGAGGAGGGGCCTGGAGTGACATCAGAGTCAGAGGAAGGCTCTGATGAGCTCCAAGGCTTACAGTCTGAGGAGGAGCCTGGCCCCTCTACTTGCGCTCAGGCTGAGACACAGCTGTGCTGAGAGGCTGAGTTGGACAGTGAGGACTCACAGCTGGAAGACATCCAGGATGCTCGTAAGAGTCGGACAGAGGAATGCAATGGGGCGGCTCCAAAGGCAAAGTAGAAGGCATTAGGAAGCCATACCTTGGCTGCATAATAAAAGGGAAGATGTGGGAGGTGCTGGTTGCTGAAGGCAACAGTTTCTGTTAAGGAATCAAGTTTCAGTGAATTGTGTTTTGTTTGCCTTTGCCTTTGGACATTTTACTCAGGTCTGTAAATAATAAAAGGGGATCGGTTTTTTCCTGCGGTTCCAGCCTGCTTGTTGGAAGAGGGGTTTCTCCTTGTGAGCTTAACAAAGACTCACGCAGGCTGGGACAGAAGGTTGCAAAAGGTGATCACATGACCTTGGGACACAGCAACAATCATAAATATGAATCAGTTGCCAAGCATCTGAATTTTGATGACATGATCATGGGGTTGCTGTAAAGGTCGTAACTGTGAAAAACGGTCATGAGTCACATTTTTCAGTGCTGCTGTAACTTTGAACGGTCACTAAACGAACTGTAAATTGAGGATTTACCTGTATTCTGTCATCTCATGATTTCTGACCTGAAAAAGCCCAATGAGAGAAAATCCCTGGAGATTTAATTGACATACAGGACGCCAGGATTCTGCAACATGTATGATTGAATAATTATCCTACAAACTTCTATGCTTTAGTTTTCTATGGGGATTTAAGAGGATTGCTAATTTCCCTTGTCTACATCCAGGACATTCTGTTGATTTTGTTTTTGTTTTGTTTTAACAGTGTGAGACTTTTGTGATCTTTTTTCTGCTGTTGCTGCTGGTAAGTCACAAAAATTGAGGCCAAGTAGTTTTGGGTCTAAATGTATTGTTTAAAATGGGTGTATTCCTGTTTTTTGTTTTTTTTTATGCTCTGCGAACAGGGATAGTAAATATATTTTTCTTTTGAAGCCCAAGGACAGCTCCTATTAAGCACTCTATAACAATCAAGCCAAGACATTACTAAAGTACTCTTGACAGTAACCAGATTCTTAGTGTCTAGCAACCAGTAAATTACATGCTAGTGATAAAACTTGTACTGAGTAGAAGATAAGGGATATTAAAACTCAGGATGGAATTGAGAAGTTACCAGTTCATGCCTCAAGCTTCCCCACCCTGGTCTGTGGTCATACTTTAAAATATGGACTTCAATTCCCAGAATTCCCTGGCTTGGATCATCACAGATGAGAATGCTGGGCACTGATATCCACACTCTATTGCCGGCTTGGGCAATTTGGAAGGTGTTTCCTGTCACTCACAATCCTAAACCTGATACTAATACTGTCCTATTAGGCTGGATTACAGTTCCTGCAAAGGGCTATTAACATTGGAAAACTAATAACATGCAAAATAAATTCTGGGCACTAAATTACCTGACAGAACCACTCTCCAAGGGTTGACTTGTCATTCCCAGATTATAAATCTCTCCTATTAAGGAACTAAACAAGCAAACTCAATTTCTAAGGAAGTAGAGGACTAATCTTCAATATACCTAAGACTGTTTCCAGTCTGTTAACTTTTATCTGGCATATAAAAGAGAAGAAGGATAACTATTAACGGCCCCACTTTCTTTTTACAGGCTTTTCCTGAGAGAGAGAGAGAGACCCAAGATAAATTTTAATCAATATATTCATTTAGCTGCTGTGCTGTCCTAAAGACGCTTCAGCTGTAATACAGCCTCCCCAATATGGTAGCTAGCCAAGTGCTTCACCATAAATCACTTAATCTACAGTACATCTGCAATTTAAATAAACTATGGAAGTAACTAAGTACATCTGGAAGGCACAAGATGGGGAAAGCAGTTATATTCTATGGTATTAGGGATGATCTCTCCCTCCTGAAGAAAAATGGTCAACTTTCTGGTAGAAGGTTTGATCTTAGAGCATCTTTTTTCAAGGTAACTATTTTACAGTGCTCTCTCTCTCTCTCTCTCTCTGTGTGTGTGTCCCTCCCTCTTCCTCTCTTTCTCTTTCCATTTTGCTGGATCTGGGGTAGATCTGGGGTAGTTTTGGAGATTACATATACTGTATCACTTCTCTCCCACCAACAGAACTTTAGTTTTATTGCAGATTCTACCATTCTACCAGCTTTCTACCACAAGACATGGAATCTAACTCCAATAGAATCTGAGTGACTTTGTCTGCCAGATAGCATGAATATACCTCACCGCAGCCCTGGAGATAATTCTGTGGCCTAAACCCCCCACAGATCACCCTAAATAGGGCTACTGGCTGGCTATGGCAGACAAAATCAAGGTGGAGAAATAGCGATGTATCTCTACCTTTAATGCCATGATGCAGGGCCAAATATGGCCTCTCACTGACATTCAGTCAGATTCATTCTTTGTCTTTCTTCAATGGTGCTCCATAAATTGTTTCCGGCTCCCAGAGCTCTTCAGAAAAGAAAGGTGCGCCTCAGAATCAGCACACAGAAAGAAGCCACATACGAGCGATACAGTCCAGGGTCTGTATCATATACCTATTCCAGACTTAGCCAAAGCCTCGGCCAAAGTATCTGAGAGGTCCTTGAGGAAAAACTCCAAGCTCCGTCTGGAACCCAACAATTCTTGGGTGAGAGATCTCATTTTGCTTCACTTCTGGCTGGTTGTTAATCAAAAAGTTCTATCCGTCTGTCAAACACAATGATTCCTCTGTAGGAATCTGTTGCTTCAGGCCTATTATGGTTTGTTTTGTTTGACTTTAATGCATGGTGTATTTAATAAACTCTGTATTAGAAAATATGTTTTTCCTGAACTGTTGCCATTTTCCCCTTGCCTGTATAATTCTGTCGAGATCAGTTTCAGTTCCTCAAACCTGACTTGAGTTGATCATGAAACCCAAAATCAACTTCAGTGAAAGTTTTAAAGGCTAGAGAATGGAAAACTGTAATTTTCCAGCAAAGAAAGTACATTCAGCCATTAGGTAAGATCTTTCATAACCTTGAGAACTAATGGAATCCAGACTGAAAGGCTGCTGTCTGAACATTTTCTGTTGCCGTTTTCATAGTTTGCTTGTTCCTGGTGCAACATAATTGTGTAATCAAGACTTTAAATTGATCATGTAAAGCTCTGCTCTCCCTTTCACTGTAGCAGGGGGTTGTGTCGCTAATCCTAAGATCAAAATTATTTTTGGCAGAAGAGAAACTAATTTATTTTCAGTGGTACAAAAGAATCTTTGTCATTTTGAGAGTGTCCTGGAACTGTCAAGTTTCCACCGTCCAAGGTAATGGATTATTTTTGAAATAGTAAGAGTGATCTTTTCAGATTTATGAACAGATTCTGATTTTTATTTTATGTACGTAGCCTGTGCTGTTTATAGGTTTCTATATACAATGTGAACATGATATACAGTACCCATGTACTTGAATTATAAGAAACAGGAGGAATGGCACCAGCCTGCTCAGGAATATGTGTAGGAATATACTATATATGGAATGGAATGGAATGGAATGGAATGGAATGGAATAGAGTAGATTGGAATACAGTAGAGCAGATTGGAGTAGAATAGAATAGAGTAGAGCAGACTGGAACAGAACAGAACAGAACAGAACAGAACAGAATGGAAAATGAGCTTAACAGAGAAAATTCTCCCCACACCCTCATGCCCCATAATGGAATGAAAAACCTGGTAGGAGAGCAAATAGAAGTGTGACACTTGGTACTTCTGATTTTAGTGATTTTCTTGCAGACATTTCATTACCAAACTAGATAACATCATCAATTCATTAGCTACCTCATTTGTTAATGAAATGTCTGCAAGAAAACCACCAAGCTCAGAGAGCACCAAGGACCCCACAGTTCACCCCTGAGTTACAAATATTCTCTTCTATCAATACGTAGAAGGAATAGTTCTAACTTTATTGTAAAGTTACAGTAACCAAATCTTGCAAGCCTGAAAGTACTGCAGGCTCTTCTACCTCTCCCAAGGTTATTATCACATACCATTACAAGTATAACCTATCTGGCAATGTACCAAAGAATTTGTGAATTGTTTCTATGGATGAAGAGACCAAAAAGTGGAACGGGCAGTGTTCTGTTTCAGCCGAAAAGACATCGAGGCGAGGCAGGAGTAACAAACACAAGTCTTTATTGAGATCACGAACAGAACAGAAGACAAAATGGCGCCAGGGCCTTTTATAGCTCCTTGCAAGGACAGCATCAACCAATCAATGCAAGGCTAGTCTCCCGCCTTGCGCATGCGCACAAGGCTGGAGACAGCCTGTCTGGTCCCGGGCAACCACGTGGATTGCCCGGGCCTTCTGCAGCCTCCTGAGTCTGCTGAGTCATTCAGCAGTCCCAGGACATAACACCCCTCCCCCCTTGGATAAAACAATAAGTGAATACTTATAGTTTTAAAGCAACCTACATATACATGTTTTTTGTTCAATTATCATGTTATTAATTCTAACACAATTATGCCTGCACACAGGCAGACCCTTATACCTTATATTGTTTCAGGTTATCAATAGAACACCCTTCTATGAGTGTCCAGAGTTCTAGAGAACTAATAAGCCTCCCTAATACGTGACAGGAACCTCACATAGTCCTTTAGATGCTTGGGTGGACCTTTGGCCCTCTCTGATCTTCTTGGAGCCAGCGTTGGTGCCTGGCGTGCCACCTCGCCTGTTGGGCTAGGCAAGCCAGGACTTTGATGCCCCCAAGACCCAGGCAACCCTCCAGACTGCTGACTGGCTGGATCCGCTAAACCCAAACCAGAGTTCCTTGATGGGGTGGAATTCCCCAAGTCCAGTGGTGGGGTGGAATTCCCCAAATCCACAATGGACCCCTCTTGGGAACACTGCCCTTCAAGCCCAAGACCAGTGGCCTGAGGAACTGATTGACTGCCATGTCCCAATGACCCGGTGCCTGTGCCAGAGTCAGGAGCCGCCTCCATGGCAAAAACCCCTTCAGGAACATGTGCAGGAACATTTGAAGGTCCACCTTGGCGGAGAGACTGTGGTCCACAATCGTAATTGTGGTCCTCCTCCCCCCCAGAGCAGAGCCAGGGGCAGAAGAGTGGCTGGACAGCCTCCAGCACAGTTGATCAATGTGACGTCTGATCACACGACCATCATCCAAGGCCACTTCTTATGACAGTGGCCCAGAGACCTTGCATACCACTGCTGTCACCCAGAGATGTCCAGGTCCATAGTTCCTTGCCCAGACCAGATCGCCCACCTGTAGTCTCCTAGGTGCCCGCGGTTGTGACACCTGTGAAACCACCCGGTCAGGGTGCAACCTGTCCAGCTTAGTGATGAGTCTGCGACCCCAGCGGAGTTCAGCTGGGCTTTTCCCAGTGGCAGTGCAAGGTGTGGTGCGGTGACAAAGAAGAAAGTCAGCTAACTTGTGATGCCAGTTTCCACGAGTGATTCTCTTTAAAGCATCTTTGGTAGTACGCACCATATGCTCAGCTTGACCGTTGGAAGCTGGATGAAACGGTGCAGATGTGGTATGCCGGATCATGTTGGCTTGAAGGAAACCCTGAAACTCAGAAGATGTGAATTGGGGTCCGTTGTCTGAGACAAGGACATCTGGAAGACCATGTGAGGCGAAGATGCCTCTCAGCACCTGGATGGTCCTGGCAGTAGTAGTGGAGGAAACAGGAACAACCTCTAGCCACTTGGAATGGCTGTCCATGAGGAGAAGGAAGAATTGCCCCTGAAAGGGCCCAGCGTAGTCGATGTGTACCCTCGACCATGGTGTATGTGTCTCCTCCCACCTATGTACAGGGGCCTGGGGCATTTCTGGCCTTGACTGTTGGCAGACTTGGCACCCATGCACCTGGGCCTCGATCTCTTTATCGAGCCCAGGCCACCAGAGGTGGCTATGTGCTAGCGCCTTCATCCGGACTATTCCCGGATGTCCCTCATGCAGAGAGAGCAAGACTCTAGTCCTCAATGAGGCCGGGATGACTACCCGGCTATCCCACAGGAGACACCCCTTGAAAGTAGAAAGCTCGTGCTTCCTTTGCCAGAACCCTTGGAATTCTGCACCCGGGCACGTGTCAGGCCATCCTGACAACACCCATGTCAGCACGCGTGTAAGCGTGTGATCAGTGGCAGTTTCTGCAGCCACGTCCCTAGCATTGAGGGGAGATTCAGGCAATTCCTGAATGGAAAGAATGTGAAGAGCAGGAGCAGGATCTGCCTCTATCTGCTGTAGAGGTAATCTGCTGAGACCATCTGCATGGCCCATTTCTTTATCTGGTTTCTTTATCTGGTTTGTGAACCAGGGTGTAGTCAAATGCTGACAACAAAATTGACCATCTCAGCATTCTAGGAGATATAATGTGTGGTGTTTGTTTTGTTGTTGTAAACAAACCCAGCAAAGGTTTATGGTCTGTGTAAACCGTGAAATGGCGGCCATACAAGAAATCGTGGAATTTCTTTATTCCAGCCACAATTGCCAAAGCTTCCCTATCAATCTGTGCATAATTATGCTCTGCAGATGAGAGAGTCCTAGAGTAGTAGGCCACAGGGACTTGTGTCCCATCAGCCTTGAGATGGCTCAGCACAGCCCCAACCCCATAAGGAGATGCATCACAGGCTATGCACACAGGCAATTGCTCATTAAAATGGGCTAATACTGCATTTGAAGAGAGCAAGGCCTTGACCTCTGTGAAACTCCTTTCATGGACCTCCGTCCATTTCCATGGAGCCTGTTTGTCCAAGAGCCGGTGTAACGGCTCAGCCACTGCAGCCTTGTGGGGAAGGAATGAATGGTAAAAATTTAACAGCCCCAGGAAGGCTTGACGCTCACTCTTCAACTGGGGGCTTGGGGCCTGCTGAATCGCTTGAAGCTTAGATTCCGAAGGATGGATGCCTTCAACATCGATATGGAATCCCAAGAACTCAGTGGAGGTGACTCCAATTTTACACTTGTTTTGCTTCAGCTTCAGCCCTGCTTGCCGGAAACGCAGAAAAACAGCTCTCAGCCTTTCAGCTAAGTTCACAGATGACTCCCCAGCGATGAGGACATCATCAAAATAGGGACAGACCCCCAGAATACCACAGAGCGTTCGCTCCATCACACTTTGGAATATGCCAGGGGCTACATTAACCCCAAACTGCAGCCTTTTTACCTTAAAGGCTCCCCGGTGCGTCACAATTGTTTGGGCCTCATCCGTTGCCTCATCAACAGGTAACTGAGCCAAATCCAGCTTTGCAAAGATCCCCCCCCCTTTGAGGGAGGCCAAAATGTGGCTCACCACTGGCACCAGATAGGCATGCTGCTGCAATGCTCTATTAAGTGTACATTTATAGTCCGCACAAATCCAGACCTCTCCATTGGCTTTCAGTGGCGTGACTATAGGGGTTTCCCATGGACTAGAGTCTACAGGCTCTAGAATTCCTTGCTGGATCAGCTTGTCCAGCTCTGTATCTATTTTGCTTTTCAAGGCAAAAGGTATCCTTCTGGGCTTGATTCTAATGGGTGTGATGGCTGGGTCCAAACGTAAGGCAATGGGAGGCCCCTTGTACGAACCAAGCTCTGCACTGAACACATCCGCAAACTCCTTGCAAACATCTGCAAGGCCTGATGTTTGCAGATTGTGCAGCCCAGTCACTTGGATCCCAAGGGCCTCGAACCAATCGAGTCCTATAAGACTCGTGCGATCACCCCCAACTACCATCACGTCTAGCAGTCCTTGAAAACTCTTACGCTGCACTCTGACTGTGGCCTCCCCCTTCACGCTGACCCTCGAATTTTGAACATCAGTGAGGATTAAATTTGAAGGCCTGAGTTTGACTCAAAGGCCACTTCTGTGGCAAACCTTATTAAAGGTGTCTAAGGAGATGATTGATAGAGCAGACCTGGTGTCCAGCTCCATCGACAAGGGAATCCCTTGCAACTTCATGTCAAGGCGAAGTTTCTTTTTTAGAGGCCTGTGAACCCCAGTTTTGAAAATGCCCCTACGGGATGCGCAGAAGCCCACCCTATTTTGGCTGGGGACCTTGGTACCTTTCAGAGGCAATTCTACTGTAGACCGTTCCTTCTGGCGACTCAAACAGACAGATGCAATGTGGCCTTGCCTGCCACATGCCCGGCAGGTAGCGGAGCGAAACCGGCAATCAGCTTGCTTGTGGCGTCCTCCACAGCCGAAACACCGAAGGGATGCTGCCGCTCTTTCTCTGTGCCCTTGAGGCTTCTTCACTTCGGCCTGTTGAAGCCTGTCCACCTCTTCCTCTGGATCCGATTCAGATGCCTCTCAAGCAACATCTTGATGGATTGCGACTGCCGCTGGGGGGTTCCGGGCGAGTCGCAGGGCCTTCACAGCGCTGCCTGCTGCTTCTTCAGCTGCAATCTCTCTTAGAGCATCTTGGAACGATACATCTTCCTTTGCAAAAAGTTTCTGTTGTAGCTCACGACTTCGCAGTCCGCAAACCAACCGATCCCGGAGTCTCTCTTCCAGATCCGTGAAAGCACACTGCCTAGCTGCTTGTCTTAAGGCAGCAACAAAGTCCGCGGCAGACTCACCAGGCCTTTGATATGTCTGCTCAAATGCATGCCTCCAAGCAATTACTGATAGCTTGGGTTCGAAGTGCCCACGCAGCATCCTCTTCAAATCGGTGTATGCAATTGATTCCAATGGTGCTGGGGCTACAAGATTTTCTGCAATGTCAAAAGTCTCTTGCCCACAGACACACAGCAATGTAGCAGCTTTGAGGCCGTCTTCCTGGATCTTATTAACTCTAAAATAATTCTCCACCCGAGCCACGTAAGAACTCCAGTGCTCAGGGTGAGACGTGTCGAAATCTGACAGATGGCCCAGCTTTGACATCTTTACAGCCTGTAACCTCTTCGATGCCTCTCGCTGCAAGGAATGAGAAGGGGTCCCTTGAAGCCGAGCTCACCTCCTGCCAGTCTTCGTACTGGCAGGCAATCGCTTCCACCGGACGCCGAACTTCTCAGCGCTTCAGGCCTCCTTTGGTAAGTCAGCCTAGCTTCTCCTGTTTCTTCTTGCAGCGCATCCCACCTTCGTCACCAATGTTCTGTTTCAGCTGAAAAGACATCGAGGCGAGGCAGGAGTAACACAAGTCTTTATTGAGATCACGAATAGAACAGAAGACAAAATGGCGCCAGGGCCTTTTATAGCTCCTTGCAAGGACAGCATCAACCAATCAATGCAAGGCTAGTCTCCCGCCTTGCGCATGCGCACAAGGCTGGAAGCAGCCTGTCTGGTCCCGGGCAACCACGTGGATTGCCCGGGCCTTCTGCAGCCTCCTGAGTCTGCTAAGTCATTCAGCAGTCCCAGGACATAAAAGGCAGCAATAGCAATATAATATAAAACTGCCCAGTTGATTCTTAGTTGTTCCTGAATTAATCTGTCTTCTATTGTGTTCTGGTTCTTGTAACCTGAACTCCATTAGCCTTGACCCACAGATCTATTCCTGGTTAGACAAGATTCACATTGGCAGGGATGGCTGGGGAATGTGGGAAGCACTAGTCGAATACAGCGAAAGTGTACCACAATGGCACTTGAGGTTATATTCTGGATGCAGAACCAACCCTATGCTATCTGTGTGCATAGTAGAAGAGCAGCGAGGAAACATTATTTTTCTACTGTTTCATTCAGCCATGTTTAAATAGCTAGCTTCCCACAAACAATATTACTGGAATTCTGTTTCCCGTTTCTTTTTTCAGTAAAATAATGAAAAGGTTATAAATATGACATGCCTAGAGTGAGAAGGGGAAGAAGGACTTCAAATGACACACCACAAACAATATGCTTACTATTGTAGTTAAGGCTGTAATCCTCAAATGAAGTGTCGTTCAAAGCGGCTTTGTGAGAGAAACAATTTGTATAAATAATTGGAAGGTAACAACCTGCATTATTATATTAAAGGCTATGTTCAGATGAGCTGCTTTCGTTCGGTACCTCCAGAAAGGACAAGGGTGATAATTTAACCTGAAATCATCTAGAGAAAGGATTTGCTTCAATTCCACATGTCACTGGTTTTCATCCTGGCTCCTATTCCTAACCAACGCTTTCATCCTGGCTCATATTTCTAACCAACACATGGCAGTGTATAATTATGATACTGCCTGCAAAAAACCAAAAACCAAAAAGAATTGGATAATTTATTTGTTGGAATCCCAAACAGAAGGAAGGAGAACTGTGGCCTGATTCTGCAGCATTACAGCTGCCAATTTTTCTGGCCTTCCTGACGTGATCTGTAGATCTTGTTGCTGTAGGCCAGCATCATTTGGATAGCCCTGAATAAACCCTTACTTCTGAGAAAAAGCAAAAGGATATTCTGAGTACCTTTTGGTTGTGAGTAGATCTCTTTTTAAGGACTGCATTGTAGGAAACAGGCTTTCTTCTGGGAGAAGAGCGCTTCCCACCTCAGCTCCATCTCATAAACCCACTTCATAGATTAAAATTAAACATTTCACACAAAGAGATTGGTTTATCTCTTTACTCTACTCACAATGTCTGCACACTGAGGATGGGCATCTGTATTGCAAGAACTTTTACACAGTGTTCCTATGTGAGTTGGAACCCTGATTGCCAGAGGAACAGCTACAAGACCTTGTGGATCAGTCCTGAACTGTGTAATAAGCTGCCCTGACAAAATTTCATTTTGAAGGCTGGCATATAAATTATTTTTTTAAAAAAAGCCCTGGTGACCTGATTTTCAGGAACAGAACTTTAGAAGGAGAGCAAAGAAATCTACATTTTATGTGTAAGCTTCATATCTTAATCTCAAACTGAATTAACAGGAAATTATTTTTGCAGAAGGATTGAATGGTCACCTTTAATTTAGTTTTTAGGTTTTTTTTTTCTATTTTGTGTTGTTTATATCAGACAGGTGTTGGTCTACAGGATCTCCAACCTTCTGATCTTTTGATTCTCTGCTGCTGCTCCTCTTTTGCTTCATCTGACAATTTTCAAGTTATGTGCTCTTTATTGCTATTCTGTTATGACCAGAATTGGATCTAAATGGGATTTTTCTACCCATTACACTATTTCTTAGGAATAATTTCCAAAGCCTAAGCAAGATTCATATTTGAATACTATTCAAAGTATTATTCCACGTATTCTTGTTCTCTGAAGAGATATCCTAAACAGAAAGGAGGAGGGTTGTTTATAAAAAAAACTATCCAAATATAAACAATACTGGAAATATAGCATATTATTCAAAAGTGGGTCAATTCCATGGACTTGTTTGCTGGTAAGGAAGGGGATATGGAATTCTAGATTCCCTTCTGCTTGCACACTGAGACCTAAGCCAAGGGCTTTTTATCACATGGCATATGGCAACCATTTGAAAAAAATCTTTCTAAAATACTATTGTTTGTTGCTCTACTAAAATCTCCATTGCACTGCCAATAGCGCATCTGCCTACAGAGATATCAGTTGTTTTGAAGGCTTGAATAAAACATACACAAAAAAGGAGGTAGCATTGACCATGATCATCTGGTATTTTATGAAAGAGAAGTCTAATGCTGCACTGGCCCATAATAGGGTTATACCAGATGTGAAATGCAAATTCCAGGTGACAACTAAGTCAGAGGTCCCCAATCTTTTGGGAACCAGGGACCGGTTCCACGAAGAAAGGTTTTTCCATGGACCGGAGGGTGCGTGGTTTTGTGTGCTGCCTGCATCCCACGGATGGGACTTTGCTTGTTTGTGCGGACCTGTTGCAGGCATGCCGCGGCCCAGTACTGGTCCACAGACTGGGGGCTGCGGTCCCCTGAACTAAGTGATGGCCAAGAATTGATATTTTCTAGTGACCATCCAGATTTTGCGGACAGAGACAATAGTTCTGTTCCTTAACTGACTAAAGCATACTTCTTTTGTTTATTATTTTCTATGAACAAGATTATCCGCAGTTTAGTTCTTTTTCTTTTTTTACTGTTTCCACCAAAAGCAGAAGAAATCATATCTTCGCCTTCCGAATGACTTTCTAAGATGTTGTGCTGAAAGAGAATGGCTAGGGGGATATCACCAAAGGTTCATGACGGATAAGGGATCCTGCCAGCAATTTTTTAAATTTATTTATTTGTATCCTGCCTTTATTATTTTTATAAATAATTTAAGGCGGCGAACATGTCCCGCACACCTTCCTTCTCCTATTTTGCTCACAACATCAATCCAGTGAGGTGGGGTAGGCTGAGAGAGAGCGACTAGCCCAGTTGGCTTTCATGGCTAAGTCATAGTTTTCTGGTTTCTAGCCTGGTGCCTTAACCACTAGATCAGGGGTAGGCAACCTTGGCTCTTTTATGACTCATGGACTTCAACTCCCAGAATTCCTGAGCCAGCATAGCTGGCTCAGGAAGTCTATGAGTCATAAAAGAGCCAAGGTTGCCTACCCCTGCACTAGATCAAACCAGACCAACAATCTAATTAGAACTTTCCTGGCAGTGATTATGAAATTAAAATACTCTGCTAAGAAGTTTAGAGGGAGGTTGAACATAGGTTTAATGCGTGGGGGCACACACACATACACACACACACACACACAAACACACAGAGTGTACAGGTAGTCTTCAACTTAGAATCATTCATTCAGTTACAGCAGCACAGAAAGAAGTGATTTATGACCGTTTTCACACTTACAACCCTTAGAGCATCCCTGTGGTCACATGATCAAAATTTGGACGCTTGGCAACTGACATGTATTTATGACAGTTGCAATGTCCTGGGTTCACATGATCACCTTTTGAGATCTTCTGATGAGCAAAATTAATGGGGAAGCCAGATTCGCTTAATAACTGTGTTACTAACTTAACATCTGCAGTGATTCACTTAATAACTGTGGCAAGAAAGGTCGTAAAATGGGGAAAACTCACTTAACAACTGTCTTGCTTAGCAACATAAATTTTGAGCTCAATTGTGATTGTAAATTGAGGACTATCTGTAGTTATATCATTAAAATAATAAACAATAATCAGATTCTTTAATATGTTTAGGAGATATTTTTTAATGTTTAAAAGTGTCATGTTTAATTGTTCTTGAAATGTTTTCTCCTCTTAAAAATACTGGATATATGTATTGAAACCAAAATTTGCAACAGCCATTGATTGGTACTGAATTTTGGCTTCTTCCTTAATTTTATTGATTTTGCTGAAAATGTACTTGATTTGCATTTTTTTATAGACTAGACTAGACTAGAATAGAATAGAATCTTTGTCACTTTAAATATAAATTAATCAGCATATATTAAAATGAAATGGCTATCAAAGGATAACCATTATGCATATACTCACACACACACACATATATGACACAGAGAAACATGACAGTCTAGTTCGAATGTATACATATACATGGCAAAAAAAAAGAATCCTGCGAATTTACAAGACGGATGGCATAAGGAACAAAGCTGTTTCAGAATCTAGTACTTCGACACCTCCCCCCAGAAGGGAGCAACAGGAACAGACTGTGAAATGAGTGTGTGGTGTCTCTAACAATGCTTCGAGCTCTAAGCACATAGTGTTTATAAACAGTGTTCTGAATAAAGGAAAGCGAGCTTCCTATAATCTTCTCAGCTGTCCTTACCACTCTCTGTATGGACCTTCTCTTTGAGGCACTGCTACCACCAAACCAAACAGTGATGCAGTTTGTTTAAATGCTTTCAATCGTGCTTTCAGTCTGTAAAAGGTGGCCAGGATAGAAGGAGAAAGATGTGCTCTCCTCATCCAACACAAGAAATGCAAACACTTCACTAAAGATAACGTATGAAGAGACCAAGTCAAATTGTTAGTGACTGACCACCTCCACAGCTGCAGCCTTGATACAGAGTGGAGTATGACTATGGCGTCTCTTTCTAAAATCAGCAATGATCTCCTTTGTTTTATTAACACTGAAAACCAGGTTATTTTTATTGCACCAGTCCACCAAAGCTTTCACCTCCTCCCTATAAGAATCTTTGTTATCATCCAACCACTGCCATGTCACCCGCATTCTTCACAATATGATTCATAGCAGACTTGGCACAGCAGTCATGGGTCATCAAGGTGTAACAGACTCAAAACACAGCCCTGTGGGGAACCCATACTCCAAAAGATGGAATTGGAAACTTTCCTTCCAACTTGCACAAACTGAGGCCTATCAATAAGGAAGTCAAGTATCCAGTTTATGTAAAGAAGTATTAAAGCCTAATAGGTCCAGTTTGTTCACCAAATGCTGAGGAATGATTGTGTTGAACTCTGAACTAAAATCAACAAACAGCATTTGCATGTGAGTATTCTTCCCCTCCAGGTGCGCCAAACTAAGATGAAGCACACAAGAAAGTGCATCATCTATAGAGCGGTTCTTCCCATAAGCAAACTGTAATGAGTCAAATGTAGCAGGAAGGCATAAAGCAATATAGTCCTTTACCAATCTCTCAAAACACTTCATCATAATGGAAGTGAGTGCAACTGGACAATAAACATTAAGGCATGTAATTATAGATTTTGGGGGGGGGGACTGGAACAATGATTGCAGTCTTAAAACATGATGGAACCACGGTCTGATGCTATGAAAGATTGAAAATGTCTGTAAGAATAGAGGGCAGCTGATTAGCACACTCCTTAAGTACTCGCCCAGAGATATTATCAGGACCTGCAGCCTTTTGGGGTTCTTCTTTTTTTTTCAGTTTTACTGAAAATGTACTTGATTTGCATTTTTTAAATAATTTATGTATTTTATAACACAAATTCCCTAGGAGTCATGACTAGTTTTATCCATATGTGTATCATTTGATTACATAATATTGAATGCCTCATACCTGAAAATTGTTACAATGGAAAAGAGGGATAATGGTCAAAAGCTTCATCCAAGATATTTAATCTGTTTTAGGTTATCCAAAAGTATCAGCTGTTACCTGATTGTGGTACCATAAAATACCAAAGAAACCCATGTTGTATCTTTTCCTCAATCCTCGTTATACATATAAGACTAAATTATGTACATTAAAAAAGAGTACTTATTTGAAGTACAATAAAATACTTTGCTGGAAAGTTTTGCTTCCTTTATCTCAGTAAGAAATATTCTCTATCTCATCTCTCTCAGAATTGATATTTCTACAAATAATTCCTAGCCATTTTGTATCCTACTATTTTATAAAAAGCTGTTGTATACAATCAAAAAGTTTATATTGTTTTAGGATGGTATGTATTATAATTTCAAAGCTTCCTAGTAACATGATCAGTAACTGGTTATCTAATTTCCAGCATTTACATTTAAATAATGAGGTGAATTTATATTACAATATATCCGGCATTCCAGTACTTTACAACCTGTTGGTGCTATTTATTGGCAAAGTAATTTTAAATGGTAATGTCCTCCCTGCCTGTTTTGTGCTTTTCAATTTGTTATCTGTTACATGTTTATTTCAATTATTATAAGAACTTCATTGCATTATATAGGTGCAAATGCTATGAATGCCTTTGTCAATTACCTTGGCACCCATATGAATGAAAGGCAGTTGAATTTTTTTTTGAAATTTTGAGAAGTTGCTAACACTAAAAATATTTAATCTTCTTTAGCAACAAGAACAGTAACCCTAATATTATTTTGAAGGCAGTTTCAACATTCTAACCACTTTTCAAGAACATCTCAAGATAATTTACATTGTAAAAACTTAAAGAGAAAGCAAAATATTCAATTGACTTTTCTTTTTCAGCATCACAATAAAATCTTTTTCAAATAATACTGAACACCTGCCTACCACTTTGTTACCCAACTTTGTTACTCAACAATAGTGATATGTAAATTTCATTTATTCCACAGAATCAGGTTTCCTAGTATAAATTTGAAGTTATCACTATGTATACTAGGATTATAGTAATATTTTACATCTTATAAGGAAGATGGCATATTTGATGTATGGATATGCTAATGCGTTTGTGTAAATACACATATAAAATAAACTTTAAATACAAATGAGTTACCTGTAATCATAGTGGGAGAAGACTGAGAAGGCAACCTGTGTGCTGCTAATTCTATCAATTAGATGCAACCTGTTGATCGACACCTTTAGCATTCGTGACTCCCTTTCTTATATTTCTCTGCAAACTCTTAAAATAGAAGCCTGTTGAAATTACAAGAGTGTCTTTGGCTGCCCTTTGAATAAAAAAAAATATATCTTCAGTGAGATACACGGAGACATATAGGGGGAAGGGAAAAGAAAGAAGACACAATCCTTTCATAGGCTACCCCAGTAATGTTTAGTCCACAAAATAATTAACCTCTAAGCAGAGAGATGTGAGAGGGCATGTCGAAGGCCTGCAAGAATGAAGAAAGAAACTTCTGCTGCACAAAAAGAGATCCACTTGCATAATGCTGAATTAATCCCTCTATCCCAGGGGTCACTGTGATAGGCTAAAGCTTCCATGAGTCTCAGAGGACAAATTTTCTGTCTGGGCAACTAGCAACCTGGTTCGTTTACTTTTTTTTCACAGGAGTTGCCTGGGACCGACATTGAAATAATGTACATGCCATAATATCTTCTACTAAGGTATGATTCTTTCCAATAGAATGCATTATAAAATTATTTAACGTTCTTCCAGCTTCAAATGTACTGTATTATTCTTATCTATAGAACTCAGTCTTGCATGTTAACCCTCTGCAAATTTTGTGTCCTCACAGTATTTCAGAACTGCGAGGACTCCAAGGTATGTGTTGGAAAAATCAAATCAGAAGGGAACACCGTCCACTTTAACAGTATAGAAACATCATTCCAACAGAGGCAAAAGTTTAGAATTAATCTCTTTAAAAATATATATTTACTGAAAAAGAAGACAACTTAGAATTTTAAGATGGTTCTCCCATACCCAAAAGCAAGTTTAAGTGGGAAAATTCATGTGTCATCATAATTGTATTCTTTAAGATACTCTCCCGCTTCAAAAGTAACTGGTTTTCCTTCCATGTCCATGTAATATGTCAATTTTAATTTGTCATCAGGTAACCGTTTGGAACCCTTAGGCCAGTGGTGGCGAACCTATGGCACGGGTGCCAGAGGCGGCACTGACGGCCCTCTCTGTGGGCACGCGTGCTGTCGCCCCAGTCCTAGACCTTCAGCCGGGTTTTATAAAACCTTTTCGCTTTAGGCCTCCGCCGCCGTGTGCAAAAAAAAAAAAGTTCAGTCAATTTCAACTTCTTGCGGAAAAAAAAGATCTTGCAAAGTTGGAATTGATTGAACTTTTTAGTCCCACCGTCTGCCGTTACCACCACAGCCACGCCCACCCAATGGGCCACACCCAGCCAATGGGCCACACCCACCCGGCACTCGACGATGCATAAGTGGGTTTTGGGTTGCAGTTTGGGCACTCAGTCTCTAAAAGGTTCGCCATCACTGCCTTAGGCTGTATCTTAAAGACCATGTGTAATAGTCTCATAATACACCAGATTAGTTTTCTAAGACCACCCAGCCTTTGATATTGTTGAAGGTTTTTGATTCACATCTTCTAGATCTGAATATTGCTCAGATTGCCATATTATATATCGTCAACTACCTACTGAAGCTTCCCATCAGGTTCCAGTTCAAGTATTTGTTGTAGGCAAATAAGACTCAAGACTAATGAACCATGTTTGATTTTTTTTTTTAATAATTCACATTCACATCTGTATTTTTTATTCTCACCCATCTCCTTGAAGTAATTAGAAGTTCAATGTTAATCTACCCAGCAACTTATCAAGTTTTCCATTTTAGGTGGCATGATATTTAACTAAAATAATTAATAATACTTAATAAAACATTTTTGTGCCAGCGAACATTGAGGGAAGAAAAGGCATCTTTCCAAAGCCACTTTCTTGTTTTCTTCCAGCCATTATTGGTCCTTTATTTTAAAGCACACTTTTCACTTTCAATCGGTCCACAAGCCACTGATTTCCATACTTTGCTTCCCCTGCTCATCACAGCTGATTGCTATTATGACTGTTATTTAGCATGACTCTTATTTTCAGAATGGAAGAGCACATCTGTCTCTAACAGGCATTCAAGTGTGCTGGTTGCTTCCTGTACTCTGCCTCCAACATATGATTTGATAAATCAAGAGCTACAATCTACAAATCACTTACTCCGAAGAAGGTCTGTTGCTGCCATTAAATTGCCTCACGTACAAGCTTCCAACTTGAAAACATTTCTAATACTACTTACCTTCAAGGGATTGACACACGTTAAAAGGAAAAAGAGAGAGATGCCTAAAGTTCCCAGCCCAAAGAATTAAGTGACTTGGAACGTCTAAAATGCAGATGATTCTAAGGGAGCTTAAATTTCAGTCTGGGGGTTGTTGCCAGTGAACACACGTTCCAGGTCTAATATTTCATATTGAATGGTTTGGTATTACAATAGGTAGATATCTGGTAAAATTGTTTATAACTAGCATATTAATGGCTTTTTAAGAGAAAATCGCTCACTAATTTCAGTGGCAGTCTGGTCAGGTCGATTGGGAAATACGTATTTAGCGGTCGAAAGTAACTTAGGCTGCCCCTTCTGAAGTCGTAACTAATAAACCGAGTGGGAAGAGTGAATGTTAAGTAAGGACGCGTAGGATCGGGTTGCCAGTCATAGCTCGGGAAACCCGACTACCGTACGTTGAGTTCTGGGTTATTCCAGTGATTGATTTAAACCGATCCCAAAGTAGCAAGGATCCGAGACAGCCTCGCATAGGGCTGCTCTTCCACCGCCCGCATACAGTACTGTATATGATATAGGCGGTACTAGCAAAGATTGTGGTGGTAAGCGTAACCGAGGTGAATTATTACAGCCCTTGGTTTTGATACCTCGGAAATGTTGGAGCAAGTCCTGGGGAAGAAACGCATCACCAGCGGATCTTCTCTCCCAGAAACCACGCGTAAAGGAGGAGAACGTGCGCGCCGTTGGACGATAAAAAAGATCGGGGAAATACCGCGCTCGTTTGGAGCAAGCACCGGGCTGGAGAGGAGCCCGCGGGCGGCGGAGCCGGCGGCTCTTTCGCCGGGTCTCTCTTCTCGCGCCAAATGCGGGACCTGCTCGTTCTCCGCGCCGGGGTAACTTTATCAGCAGAAGAGCTGCCGCCGATCTCTTTTCCCCTCTCGCCTCGCAGCCTCCGGAGGGGAAAAGAAACACGTTCTTTGCCCGGCAGGTTCTGCTGCCTGCAGGATGGCACGGCACAGCTCAGCCGCCAGTCAGGCCGAGAAGGGGGAGCGGAAGGGAGAGAGAAAAGGAGCGCAAGCTGCTTGCAGTAACCCCGGGGGGGGGGGAGAGAACCAACCACCATCGAGCCGGGATCACCGGCACTGCTCGCTTTCGGGTGCAAACTGCCGACTCCAACCCTTCCCCGGAGGGAGAGGCTGGGCTGGGTGGGCCCAGCCTAGCCTCGCGCGGAAGGGTGGTAGGGGAGCGCCCGGCGGAGACCGGGTAGCGGCGGGAGGGCCGAGCGTGCCGCCTATCCCGCCCTCCTCCTCTTCGTCCCACCCTCCCACGCCCGTGATTGGTTTTGCCCGCCCCTCGTCCGGGCGCGGAGACCGCCTCCCTCCCCAGCTAAAGCGGCCAGTGTGTGAATAGGACGGAGCCAGAAGGGAGCAGCATGCAATCGACTCTGCGCCAGCTGCCTCCGTCTCCCCAAGTGCCCCCGCGGCGACGGCGGCGGCTTCTCTCGCTCCGCGCCCTGCAGCCTCGCCGCCTCGGCCTCTTCCTCGTCGCGCCGCGGAGTTGAGAGAAAGCAGCCCCAGCTGTGTGGGGTTTGGCGGCGGCGGGGGGTGGTGGGAAGAGAGGCTGCAATGCCTAAGCCGCCGCCTCCTTCGCCTCCTCCTCCTCCTCCCCCTGCTGTTTCTGTGCATCCTCCTTCTCCGCCAGCCTGAAGAAGGTGGGGGGGAGGAAGCCGCTTTTCGCCCGACAAGGACACGCACACTTGCGCGCCTGTGTCGTCCCCCCTCCCTCCCTGCCTCCCGCGCCGGTGCTCACCGCCCTGTGGTGAAAAAGGTAAGGACGGAAGGGGGAGCCGCGAAAGGTGTTGGGGAGGAGCGGGGCTCGGGGAGGGCTTCTGGCGGCCCCGCGGAAGAAGAAGAGCCCGAGGAGCGCGGGGAGGCTGCCGGGTTTGGCTGGCCGAGAGGCGTCTCGCGCGGCACACTTCTTCGCGCGCCCCGTGGGTGGCTCGCTTGTGGTAGTCGAGCTGGGCTTTGCCAAGAAGAGTAAGTCGCCTCCAGTGGATTGAACGCCTGGCTCATGAAATCCCTCGCGCCTGCGCTCGCTGCCTGCATGGAAAACTTCCTGCTTGGGTGTTTTTGGGTGATGTGCAAGACCAGGAGCGGTAGCGTGGGGGTGCTCTGAGGTAGGGTTTCGGACTAAGGAGGGGGTGGTGGTGGTGGTGGTAGCAGAAGAGACCTGCTCAGGAGGCGACATCAAGCTTTCCTTTCCCGGAGGCTGCCAGCTACCCTCATCTCTTCCCGGCACCTTCTTTGCCATGCTCTCTTACGAGACCTTTAACTTCCCTCCCGGTGCGGGTTGGAGAGACACACCGCCTCACCCCGCCAGGATGGAAAGGTTGTTGACTTCTCCTCTGCGTCGAGGAGGTAAATGACACCAGGCGCTGTCATCTTGTTTGTCGGTCCTACCGTGTGTTTTTAAAAGGCTCTGTTTTGTAGATGGCTTATTAAAAAGAGGGGGGGTGGGAAAACACACCACATAACCACTGCAAAATCATCCATCATCACCACAAGGCAGAGGCTATCTTTAATTAAAGCTGTCTTGAAAGGAATAAAAAATGACAAGCTCCCCACCTCAGAATTGATTCTGGCAAGTGTCTCTTCGTGCCCATCGGTCACTTTTCACTGATCTTTTAAAGATGATTTTTTTTTTAAAAGCACTCAAAAAATAAAAATAAAAAAACCACCGGTCTGCTAACTTCCAGGTATTAGCCACCTGGCTTTATTCCCCTAGTCTTAATCCTATCCCATCCTCCTGCGCCCCTTCCCCAAATCCTATTCTACTTCCATAAAGTGGCTTAGATGTCTTTTGTTGTACCCGTGTCCGCCAGCATGTACACAGTGCCGGGCTGAAGGTGTGTCCAGAAATTGCTTGAGGTGATTCGTATGTATTTGTAACAGTTGAAACCCACTTTTTACTGTTGAAAATGAATCCCAAAGTGTATAGTCTTTGATATGTTTTTCAATAAATTCTGTCAAATTTGATGAGTCTCACTTGAAAGTAAATAGGTCTAGGCTCAGAGGTGCAGTGTCTCTGTTGACAGAAATTGTATCTATGAATCAGCTCTCTCTCCCTCACACACACATTTTTTATGGAGCTTTGTTAATAGCGTTAAGACTATGTGTGTTCTTGTTCTGTTCATGGGGAGCCATTAACATTTTACTGTTTAAAGAAATCAGGGTCTGGTATGGCTCTTATCTATTCTCGGTGTTTCCCCACCCCGCCAGTTATGAAAGCATAACCTCTTGTTTTTCTGTTCTTTGATTAAAATATATATATTGTAATCTAAACAAATGCAAACAACAATCCTTACTGAAATATTTAAGGTATAGATGAACTTGTGAACTTGTCAAATTTTTAATACTGTAAATGTTATTCTATTATTAAATGGTTCTTAAGTTAATTTATTCTATCCTTCTTTGACTTATCGTTCGCCAGAGAGTTTATTTTCCAGAGTTTATTAAAACAGGCTCTTGCTGTACGCCTTTAAGATTGTAGGTATCACGTAGCTGTCTCTTCAAATTAAGCAAAGAGCTGAAAGTTTTAAGTCCCCTTCAGTAGTATGACTTTTTTTTAAAAAATAATAATGCAGTGTTTGAATTCCTTTTAATAAATCAGCAGTAGCTCAGTATTATGATTGGATTAAACTAGCAATAGCATTTACTTTATAAAGTGATATATAATCATATTTTATTGATACTCTACTGTTTGAAACTTTAGTTATGCACAGTGGGTTACCTGCTCATATTTGCATGAGAAGCAAGGTTTTATTCTTTGATAAAGAGCCTCCCCCTCATTGTGGTTGTCTCTGGGAGAGTTTTTCCCAGCTTGCAATGAAGTATGGCATTAATATATTGGCTTCTATAAAAGAAAGTTAATAATCAGTACGGTAGTTAGAATAATGTTTTGTGAAAAGGTCCCCCTCCAATATAGGCAGTGTGTTTCTTTGGAATGAATATCTTTAAAAAGTGTAGTAGTTAAGCATTGAAACCAACGTAATAAATTTAGAATATTGCAATTTTATTATAACTTTTTTTTTGAAAAATTGAAGTTTTGCCAGCCACATTATCATTTGATATAATTTTAAGATAAATTGGGCATTCTATAAGATAGCTTCTTGGATGATTCTGAACATATGTACTTTGGAAGAACCAATGCATTTGAAAGTTTTATGAGCTAAAATTTCCAGTACCGTCTAGGGTAGTATAGTTTAAGAGCCACATTCATAGTTTTTTAAGCTTTCTCTTGACAATAGAAGCCATGAACAAATTGTTCAGTTGGAATTATTGCCGGAAGAGAATATTTTATGGTTGTCATGACTACAATTAGAGCAATGGTAGCTGGTTTTCACCTGAACAAGTAGTGGTAAGGAGGGTAGAATTCAAATTCTTTGTTTCTTTGAACTGTTTTTCTAATGAATGTTATCCAAACTTTAGATGTTCAATGCATGCAAAATTGATTTTATGGAAAAACCTTGCTAAAATAAAGAGCTTTCTCCTGTTGCTAGATTCTTCCTCAAATATAGTACAGAAAAATTGAAGGAAAAAAAGGTCATCTAGTCCTGCCCCCTACTCCAAGGTTTCCTGTATAATCCAGGCAAAGGCATGTTCCAAGTAAATAATACACACATAAAAGTAACTTTAATGGAAAAGACTGAAAGTTATTCTAGTCATACGCTATAGGGGAAATAGATATGGAGGCATTTTTTATCCTTTTAAAAATTAAGAATCACATTGTTTTTGTGTGTTTAGCAACATGAAAATGCTAATAGTGCTATCTCACCCCTTTTCCCCCAAGTATATATTGAAGAAATCATAAGGAAAGAAAGTTCCCTGTTATGTACAACTCAAGAGCATTTTTGCCATCTATTCATGGACATCTGCTTACAGCGCAGTAATTCTGTAATTTTGTATTGTGTTTCCTGCTAATTATTAATGTTAGTTAGCCATAATTTTTTGCATCTTGATCAGTGGCATATATCCTTGCTTTTTGCTTCTGTTTGATCATTTTCATTTCAGCCTCATTTACTGTATTCTCTCCATTTCCCTATCCCCTTTGTATCTGACTATTTTAGGAACAAATATTCTTGAAATTAAGGCCATGTTTTTCTTTTCTTTTCCAGGCTAATGTATATATGTACACAAAACTTTTTAAAAGGTACACTAATTGCATATATTTTTAAATGAAATATAGTTCCAGATACATAATTTATCATGAAATCTCACTTTTATTAAGATGTTCAAAATTTGGTTGCACTTTTATTGGTGTTTCATAAAGGATCTTTTAAATCTAAATATCAAAATAATCTCTGTACTTAGACAATATTTTACGGAGGAAGAACAGCCTGTTGGATTCTGCTGCAACTTGAAGCAAGATGATTGAAAATAACCTGCTCTCATGATCTACTTACAGTGCAATAGAATGCAACTCTATAAAGGTCTATATCCATATCTGACTTATTAATGGGTGATAATTTAAAATACTCTGAGTTTGAACTATATATCTTGATCTGAACATGAAATAATTTATTACATATTTCTTTAAAAACTTTTTTAAAATGAAGGGATTAAAAAACAAACTGAAATATTTTTTTTACAATAGTTGCAAATGTTGGTGCCAATTATGTGTAGAAACACTAACACTATAGGAAATGGGGTTTCTTTCTTTCCTGTTTTAAAAAAATAAAATATATTACTTCTGTTTAAAAGTAAGTATTATTTATTAACATAGATTTAACCAATAATAGTTTGGGGGAAAAACAATACTATGGTGTCATCAGTGAGAATCCTGTGCAACATGAGCACTAATTTACATTTTTCATTTTATTAAAATAGATTTGTCCAGGCTAAGTGCCAGCTGATGCTGTTAGAAACTTTGAGCTTTCAGAGTCTGTTTCCCTGACTGAATACATAGCTTAGGCAGGATTGTTCTATCCTTATGCAGTGACGGAGATGAGTCAAGCCAGGCAGAGAAGTTAATTAAGTCAGAGAGATAATATAACAAAGGCCAGTTGGGGGCAGAATATAAAGGAGCAATGGACCTTCCTACTGTCAACCTACAGAGGCAGCAATAGAAGATCAATAATGAGAATTATGGAATCTTTTCTAAAGCAAGAAAAATCATGTTATCTAAAATGTGGCTTTCTTGATGTTGTAGAATGTTGAGTTATAAATTAACATATATTGATCAGATTTGTACCATCAAATGCACATTACATTTAAATTTAAGATTATTGGATGAAAAATAATTGGCTGTTTCACTGTGCACCCAAAAGGCATGGCATGAAACTCTCACAATAAGCCTGTTTTTTCCTTCCAGTGTTTCAAAGGATGCTGAAAAGATAGTAGCCGTTTTGGAAGAACTGAAGAGTAGATTGGTAATTAGCATGATACAGAGTTAGTGTAAAGTATTTTTTTAAACTGTAACTCTAATTTGTTCTTACAATAATGCGATTTTTTTATCCCACCTTTTTTATATATAATTCAAAGTGGCAAACATACCTAATATTTCTGACTCCTTTGTTCCCCATAAGAACAACCCTGTGAGGTGGGTTGGGCTGAGAGAGGATGACTGACCCAAAGTCATCCAGCCGGCTTTCATGTCAAAGGGAGAACTAGAGCTCACAGTCTCCTGGTTTCTAGGCTGGCATATTCACCACTAAAGCACAGTAAATTGGTCTGTCAGTTAAATATGGTTTATATTTTATATTTTATATATATTATATCAGTCCATCCACCGCTTTCCAAAGTTTCTTTTTATTTGATTTTTTTATGGTGAAAAAGCTTTTAATATACACATATGGGAAATAATGGATATAAATATGTCAAAGCTTAATAGTTTTTCGAATTTTCCAAGGATGCTAAGGAATCAGCTTGGATGGCTCTGAAACATGTTTTCTAACTATAGTAAAACAGTCTTCCTCATTGTCAGTTTGAATAATTTCCATCTAGTTTGCTATGAGTTCAACATGATATTTATATATAATGCAGAAATAATATGCTTGTCAATTGGTCTGGATTCAGAAGTTGCCATCTTTGCAAGATCAACATAGTGAAAACTATTTCTGATAGTTTCTTAGGTCAACAGAGCCCTTAAAAATACGAATATATTTGGAATGACTGGAAAAGGCATTCCAAAGTGGTAAGAATAGGAAAGGCAGAGCTGTGTCCACAAGCTTGATCGATGGTAGCATCTTCAATCTGGATTTATTTATTCACTTGATCATTATATATGGATAGGCTAGTTTAAATGAAAATCTGTGACAAAGAAGATCAGTAACTTTGGGAGTTATTGCTTTAAATCCATTTTGTCTAGTGGATTTCCAGTAGATGTTTGGAGAGCTCATGGAGTGTAATTCAGTGATGAATATTTCCCCATTTCAGGAACAATAGAACTTGGTGAGCAGTGTTATAAAATAGCCCAGCTGTTGCCATAGCATCTATCCTACTGGTCACAACAATATTGAAAGTGAGAGATGTTGGTCTTTGGGAAAATAGGCAATTATGGCAGTTTATTCTATTTTTTGGGCACTGGTCCAGAAAGTTTCAAGGCCCTTCACCAGAAGATTGCAGGTATTCCCTGTGGGATTCATCTTGGAATTTGGCTGGTGTTTCTTCTTTGTTCAAGGACTGACTGAATAACTGCAGATGTATGGATATTCTGCTTTTGTTATCTTGGTTAAGTTAACCAAGTTAAGTTAACATTAAATTTAGTCATTTACCTTTTAACAAATCAGAACGGATAAAACTGATTCTTATATGATTATATATTATCAGAGGACAGGCATTTCAAATAAAGTCCAAATTCCCAATTTATTTTATAATCTGTAGACCTCAGATGGAATCCAAAAAAACCTCTGGTCTTTCTTTGTTTCCTCCCTCCCTCCCTCCCTCCCTCCTTTCTTTCTCAGTAGAAAATAAAGATCACTGCTGTTGCAGTATTATACCTCAATATTTTATGAAATGCTGATACTGTGTACTTCAGCCCATTTCCACAACCACTTGCAATCTACCCAATTTCTCTTTCTCTTAATCTCATTTAATATCATTTGGGTTGACAAAAATGTGAGACACAATGTGAAAACGTCAGTATCCCCAAATTATTCTTTTGTGGGAAAGTCAGTGTAAAATCCAACAAGAAATAACTCATATGTTACTACCCATCATTTTTTCCCCTTTAATAAAAGCTTGCATAGGAAAATAAAAAAGTTATAAGAATCATAATTGACTTGTAATACAGATATTCAGTTTGACATGGCTAGAATAAAAACAGGTGGAAAAGTGATCAAATAATATCATGGTTTCCCACTTTTTCATGATTTTGCTGTTATTCTTTGGTTTCCTTGGTTAGCCTCGATGGTATTGTTTTATGTAGCATAAATATTCTTCATTTTTGTGAATTACAACTCAGACTATTTTTTCTTCTGTTTACTTCCTGTTACATAGATTGTATTTTAGTATATAACATTAATTATAAGGAAAAATTTATATCTATCATGATTGCAGTGTATCACAGAAATTAAGCTGAATATGGTATGTTTGAAAGTGATTATTAAAAAATATATGATCCACTTTCTAGATAATAATAGGGCAGCTGAAAATGATTTAATAGCTTATTGATTTTGCCTGTTTCGTACCTTAAAAAAATTGCCTAAGATACTGTGATTTGCTTTGAAATGCTTTCAAAATACATTTTATTAAAATAAAAATATAGGGGCTGACTTCCACCCGTGCATTAATAGATATATAAATGCTAAAACTGTCCTGCTAGAGAGTTGGTTTGAAGCATGGGCTGATAGTAAATGCTTCTGAGAAGACATCAGCTTGTTCAGTTGTGTTTCATGGTCATCCATATCTATTATTTTCTGTGAGCCGTAAGAATGTGTTAAAATCCATTACGAGAGCATTGTGCTTTGGAATATATTAAAGTGCTAAATTGGAAAACAGATTTCATTATGGTTGTCTAATTAGGGACTGGGGAAAGATAGCTTTAGACTCTGAGCTGTAGTAGGTTGAAGAGTATTAAGAAGGCTAAGCAGATCTTGGTTTTGAAGGGAGGCTGCTTAGAAGCATAGCGAAGCTGCTTTGAACAGTGTAATAGAAATAACACTTGTTTTTCAAATCCACAAATTTAAAATAATCACTTAGAAGAAAATATCAGTGTTGAACATATTCCTGCCTCAGTCTAAGTATCTGATTAAATAGACTAGGCTGCTCTTCTCTGTCCTACTTTTTTTTTGCAGATCTGTCACACTGGGATAGAAATGCACATGGTGAACTCCAGGTAAAACCAACAGAGATGTGGCCCCCTTTTCTCCTCCCTTAATTGTAATTCTCCAAAAAAAAATCAAAAAAAAATCTTTATGTAACCAAAACAGTCCCATCTGTACACAAGAGGGAGATATACCCACAGGTTTGTGAGAATCTCAACGCTTGTGGAAGTACATTAGAGAGAGAGGTTAAAATATAATTGTAATTCTTACTGCTGTAAAGAATATTGGAAGCCACATCTTTATGTATTTTTATATCTCTTTTTTTCTATTTCCTTCTGCTTCTACTTTTTTTCTTATTGTATTTTTAGCTTTTTCTTTTTCTTTATATATTATTTATTTATATATCAAATTTATATAGCTGCCCATCTCACATGAGGTGCATCTGGGTGGCATACACAAAGATATAAAGCAATAAACATGTAAAAAAAAAAACCAATCGTTATTAAAAAGTTAGAAACGTATATGGCACAGAAGAGATTAGATAAGCGAGGGAGCCAGCTCAAGATCTCACCAGTTCACTGAGACCCCCCCAGACCTGACGATAAAACCAGATATTAAGGCACTTCCAGAAAATATTTTTTTGTTTTATTTCTCTTTCCATGTTGTTTTCCCTGTTGTATTTCAGTTTATATTAGTTCTTATTATTGTTAAAACTTTGAATACAGATTATATTAAAAAAAAAAAAAAAGTACAGAAAAATTCCAATATCCAGGTACTTCCCCTCAAATGGCCAGTGAGTGAGCTTGAAATGCTAAGTATTGGGGGGGAAACAGAAAATTTGGGTGAGGAATTTATAATATATGCCAGAGGAGAGTGGATATCTAGAATCCCATATTGAGGTTCTTCATACTTGAACATTTCACTTTAGGGCTTTGAATTTCCTTATAACACACACACACACACACACACACACACACACACACACCACAGACATTTGTTACTCTGAATTTGCATGGAGCTGCTTAAAATACAGAAAGACTTTCAAATTAATATTTGACTCTTTCTGGTGGCAGTATATAAACACACTTTTTCCTTGACTTCTGGGTGCTATATCATAATCGATTGATTATATGCCATCAAGTAATGTTTGATTCATAGCAACCACATAATTTTACTAAGTTGAGGTATTTTATTTTCTGCTTTGTTGCTTTTTTGTTTCATTATTGTTATGGTTGGTCTGACAGTCAGATGTTTAGACTGAATTTGGCAGTTCTATCCACCTCTTGAGTCTGTGGCAAGTAAAGCTACCTTTTGCAATTGACCAATGGTAATTTTGTGAATGCTGATGGTGTCCCAAGTGGTGCTACAGATGTTTGGGGATTGCACCCAAGATACCTATCGCTATTGGCCCTATCTTTACTTTCTTTTGCCATAGTCGTTCTACTTCTATTTGCAGGTATTTGTATTTTGTGATTTTTTTTCCCTCCAGTTCTTTCTCTTCTCTTCTGCCAACTCCAGATACTGCCACATCCACTAGTCAGACTTTTTTGTCTTTCTTATCAACAGTTATTCAATCTGGGGCAGGGGTGTCAAACTGCCAGCCGGGCGGACTGGACGCGTCATCTGGAAGCCACGCCCACCCCATTGCCGGCGATGGCAAAACCGTCCCGATACGTTGCACGATGTCACGTGACGTCGCGAGTTTGACATGACCGATCTGAGGTGTTATATTTCAATTCTAAAACCCCAGAGCACTTTAACGTCTTCATTTTTTATTACTTTGTTTATTTTACGGTCCCACCAGCTTTTCCTTGTAGATAAATTGTATTTGTCTTTCAATGCACCATGGTTGCTACTTTATCATGCTGTTGTTCCTAGTCAGTCTGTACGATCTTTTTCAGTTTCTTTCCTGAGGCAGCATTTGCTGTCTATTGTTGTCTTCTCAATTCTGGCTTTGTATGCATTTGTTCTTTAAGTCTTGGTCTTGTGCAGGCAGAATTATCTCCTCTGTCTTTTTTTTTTTTTTTTTTAATTTTCCTGCTCCTAACCATTGCCAGGTCTAATTGTCATCTGTTTTGCCTGCTTCAGCTTTTTGTTGTTGTTGCTACATTACATAGTCACGTGCTTTCCCAGTAGGTAGGGTCTGTCAACATCACTGCGTGGATAAAGACATCATTCATTGTCATTATTTTTCTGATCTTCCTATCCAGGGCTTTTATTTCTGCTTGAGTCCAGTCCACTATTCCAGCTATGTATCTTAATGACTGGAATTGCCCAATGTTAATTGCATTTATGACATTTTCTCCACTGAATTAAGATCATCTTCACTTTTATGATGTATTTGCTTCCAACTTTCTTCTTGACTGCAGTGTCTTGATGCTGTCAGCTTGAAGGATGCCCAGGTATTTGTAGCGATCATCTTCATTCAGACTCTACATTATTCCGATAATGTAGGGCATTTTGATTCCTTCAGTTTTCATTATTTCATTATTTTTCTTCTATTGATGGAGGGGATGGCCATTTGTCCAGTCCAAAATTCCATTGGAATGTTGGGCGAATTCTTGATGACTCATTGTCATCTTCAGATTATGGGCAGTGTGGTTCCAAATACTAGTTGCCGAGTAGCTGCAGTGGCAGAGGGATTATGTATTTATTTTGTGCTTGTATATATCCCAGTGGTGTCTGAATGCCCATTCAAGGAAACAAAATGCTACCTAAATTAGGCCTTAGCCTGATCCAGTAAGATTGTTCTTACATGGAGTTATTTACAGGTTTTGCTATTTTCAGAAATACTGACACACAGTAAAGCTACATACAATGATAGGTGTTACTTACGTTTATCAAAACGGATAGCAATATGTACAGTTAGTCTTGGAACTGCAGACTCCTTTGACATATATCCTTTTAGATATTTTATGTAGAAAAAATATTGCTGTCCAGTGTAAAGTAAGAAAGAAAACTTGCTGTATCCCTTTGTTATACCTAATAAAAATGCTAATGTTATAAAGAATTATATGTGTGCTTTGTTTTCCATATTAATTGTTTGTGAT
The DNA here is from genome assembly GCA_023970755.1 of Azemiops feae. Lineage (NCBI taxonomy): Eukaryota > Metazoa > Chordata > Lepidosauria > Squamata > Viperidae > Azemiops > Azemiops feae. The sequence continues at coordinate 861,509 of JALGBA010004179.1, read as the reverse complement.
AGAAGAATTACATATGGAAGTGGCCTTAAATCTACCCAAAGTACTTATATTTTACGGTTAACAATAGGTTCTGGAAATAATATAGACAGGAAAACCCCAAAGAAATCACTTTGAGATCTAGAGAGGGTTTCTGAAATTAGATTTCCCCCTATGAGTTCAGATCTTTTTCTATCCTTGTAGGAGTGGAGAGTTAAAAAAAATATAATCCAATGTTCACTAGGTTACTCTCCCAGGGAACACAGCCTTGACTTATCAACTCTACTTAACTGTTATTTTTACATGATAAAAGGACAAAGGAGGTGATATTAAATCCCAGTTTACTGCATTTGCTGGCCTTATATATTTTCAAAACTACAGTGTAAATATCATAGGAATATATTTACACAGCAAGGAGAGAGAGGATGAGATGTGCGCATAGCCACAAGTCAGGCTTGCTTATCCTATAGGGAACTACACTTTGTCCTTCAACACTGTTTCTGATTCTCTTCTCCTCTTCTCCCTGCATCCCCAAAAAAGCTATCAGCCAGAAAAAGAAACTATACAAGTGTATGTGTGTGTATGTATGTATGTATATGTGTATGTGTGTATATATGTGTGTGTGTGTGTGTGTATACACACACACACACACACACAGAGAGACACACACACACACCATTCTTTATCTACAAGATGTTTCAACTGAAGAGAAATACCCAATCTGGGTTGGTCACCAGGACCAGGGGTTTTGTCTTCCAAGCTTGCGGACTTGTGCTGGAGCCCATTCTTCAGCAAACTTCTCTCTAGCTAGAAGTTCTAGAAGACGGGCTCTAGCACGAGTCCATAAGATCGGAAGACAAAATCTCTGATCCTGGTGACCGACTCAGATTGGATCCTGCAACATTATCCTAGGACACACATACTCGCCTTCATTTGTGAGGAGAAATATTCACAAAATTCCTGAGCACATTATGTTATGTTTATTTAGGAGTAAGACTTTATTATGTTTACTAAGAATCTCCAGAGAATTTTGTACAGGCATTCCCCAGATGAACAAGTTGGGTTCCTAAGTTGAATTTATATGTAAATCGGAACTTGTACTTACAAATGGACTGTCTATTTGCACATAGTCCTCTACATATGATTGGTTACTTAGCCACTGTTCGAAGTTACAATAGACCTCCCTGGGAATACTTACGAGCTGGAATCAAAGTTCCGACAGCTGGCCCCTCTGCGGTCATGTGATCACGCTTCAGGTACTTGGCAACAGTACTGCATTTACCGCCATTTGCAATATCCCGCAGTTACAAGAACACATTTTAATTCTATTTTTTCACATAACTGGCCCATAGTGAACCATTGGTTGATTTAATGACTGCAGCATTTGCTTAATGGCCATCACAATCACATTATAACCACAGCGTTTGCTTAACAGCCGCCACAGAAATGGTCATAAAATTGGATTGGTCATGTGAGTGAGCTAATTGATGACTCTCATGAGTTATGACCATGAAGGGCAGGCTCCAATATGGTCATAAGTTGAGAACTATCTATACTACGAAGGATGATGTTCTTTGAGGAGTGAACTTCAGAAACCATGCAATGTTTTCATGAAATGTTGACAACAGTCTGCATGTTACAAATAACAATTCAGCAGGTTATAAAAACATTGCACAGCTTCATCGACTCAAGGAAGGACAATACCTTCTGCCATTTTTAGTAATAGGCAGCCTGTTGTAAGTATAGGTAGTCCATAAATCAGATGTTCTTGATGTGGGGATTGCCTTTGTAGGATTGTAGCAATCACAGCCAAAAATTATGCTAGCAGGGGATAATGGAAGCTGAAGACCAATTTATTTGAAGGACATTATTTTCAGGAGGTTGATTTGCAATCTGATGAGATTGATTTAATGTGATTTGTAAATAACCATAGGATTTGTCTATGGAGATTTGTCTTGTCGCAAAGGTACTTTTTCAGGAGGCAACTGGACTTCCTTGTTTTTTCTTTGAAGACGTTTCGCTTCTCATCCAAGAAGCTTCTTCAGCTCTGACTGGATGGTGGGGAATGGAAGGATTTATATTCTTTGTAGGCAGCTGGTTATTTGCATTCTTTTAGAGAGTCATTGAGGCCACTTGGAAGTTTATCTGTGTCCTCAAGGTCACCTTAGTGCAAATGGATGTGGAGCCTTCTTGGAACTGCTGAAAGGACTGAGTTGTAGACTGGAGATAGATGATGTCGTGTCAAAAGAGAGGGATGTTCAATTTTGACATAGATGGCCTCTTTGACCCCTCTTTCAAACCAATGGTCCTCTCTGTGCAAAATGTGGACTTTGCTGTCTTCGAAAGAGTGGCCTTTGTCTTTTAAATGCAGATGGACTGCTGAATCTTGTCCTGATGGGTTTGTTCTCCTATGTTGTGCCATGCGTTTATGAAGTGGTTGTTTTGTTTGCCCATGTCTCACTGCATTGTACTGCATATACCATGTTGCTTAGTTTGTGTCCGGGTGTTTTATCCTTGGGGTGAACAAGCTTCTGTCTTAGTGTATTCTTGATTTTAAGTGTGCACATATGTTGTGTTGGCTGAAGATCCTCCTGAGCTTTTCAAATATTCCTGCAACGAATGGAATTGCTTCGTTTATTGTTCTCTTCTTTTATGGAGGAGTTCCTGCTGGGTCTTTTTTGGGATTTGATAAATGCCCATTTGGGATAACCACACATTCTGAGGGCTTCCTTGTTGTGTTTTAGTTCTTTTTCTTTCCCATCCCTGCTGGTAGGCAGGCCTTCAGCTCAGTGGTGTAGGGTTCCGATAACTCCCATTTTGTGCTCCACTTTTTATAGTTAGTAAATTTTCACATCTTCTTTCCTTTTCCAGTAATTGCTGATAATTTTCATAACACTCCTGAGGTTACTGTGGTTGAATACATAAGAATTTACTAATTCTGTGTTTTTGTTTTTCTATTTATATTTGTCCAAATACCTTCTCATATGAAATCTACTGAAATGAATAGGCTATCCTTAAGATGTTACGTAGTATATTTGATAATCTTAGAAAGCCAAATTATTTATCACAGAGATACCCAACCTTTTGGGCACCAGGGACCGGTTCCATGGAGAGAGGTTTTTCCGTGGACCGGAGGGGGCGTGGTTTTGTGTGCTGCCTGCATCCCACAGATGGGGCTTTGCTTGTTTGTGCCGACCGGTTGTTGGCATGTCGCAGCCTGGTACTCGTCCACAGACCGGGGGTTGAGGACCGCTGATTTATCACATCTCAAAAGCTGTTATATTTCCTAATGCTTTTGAAAACGCAAGAGTACCATGAAATTATTTGCAGATAGTCAGAGATCTTGAATCTTATCTTTCAGTGACCCAAACTGAAACAGAAGTTACAGTGAAAGAACGATTACCTGAATAATTATTTTATGGTCAGCATTATTGGTATGTGAGGAAAAGAAAGATGTTTCCCTGAAATATGTAAACTGTAGAATTATTTCAGCTATTGAAGCGGTATACATCTCAATGTATAAAAAAAAAAAAAATCTATCCTAGATTTAAAAACTGTATTCAACAAAAAATAGAAACTATTGGAAGTGCAATGAAAGATAATTTTTATACAAGGAAGAGGAAGATAAGGAAATCTTGAAATTTTGGAAACAGTTAAAGTTTGGATAATTAATAGTTTACAAGAATAGCTGTTCTTGCTGTTCTTATAATACCATGAAATTCCCTGTGCAATATAAGTGAATATGGAATAAAATATGGAGAAAGAGATTCATAGTTCCATACTGAGCACCACGATTTATACTTGTAATTAAAAAGAGCTATTAAGAAGGCTAGTTTAAAATGACCCACACACACATAAAAAAGAAGCATCCAGAAAAATAGATGCCTGAAGCTGAGGACTTTATATAATAACAAATTTGCCAATTTTATATATTATTTTAATAAGATAATTGGATAATAACAAAACAGTAATAAAGTAAATCCAGTATTAAAATATGTATATTATTCTAAAGATTTGATTAATGTTTGCAGATAACAGATTTCAAAATAAATCAAATAGCTAATTGTCGAATTATTGAACATTATGTAGAACTAATATAAAAAATGAAGATTTTATTCTTTGTAAAATCAATATATTTAAATTTCATTAAGTTTCAGCTTTATTTACTTGCTAACTGCAAATTGTGTTTTGGAAACTTGTAAGGGTATTTGTAGCGGTCTTCTACAATGTTTTTTTCTTTTTTCCTCTTTTAGTCTGGTGAGGAGATATCCATTGGTTGCTTAATTAAGTTGCAGTGTTCCATTTATTTGAATGTTGACATTGTAGTTTGCGTAAAACACAGCTAACAAATCAGGTTATAAAAATAGAATGTGATATGACTAGAAATTGTAATTTTTGGAACAAACCAATAAAACAAGGAAATAAGTAATATGCAAGCTTCAATCTTTTGTTGCTTTATACTTGCAACGGCAAACTTGTGATATCTAATGTGTTTAGTCAGTTAGCCAGTGGCTAACTGGGAAGGCTTAAATAACCTCTTTTTATTTTGCCTATATGGTAATTCCTTGATACGAAAGAAAAATTCTACTCTATTAAGATTGAATCCCTGCTTGCAATCCAGCTATTTTCAGTAATGATTAATATCAAGGGATACCAATCCCTTGATTCCCAATCAACCAAGGGAAATGTAAAAAGGAAATGTTAGAAATTAAATCAATTACATTCATAGTTGAATAAGACAAATAACTATAAACAAAATGTTCAGTCAAATTACCCAAGCATATCCCTAAACTATATGCTATTTCAGAAACTTATACAATATTACTTAATGGGGGCAAGTTTATACCATCTATCTGTTTTACTTTTATAGTGGAAGAAATAGTTATTTGCCAATTCAATAATCCCTTAGTCTGAATCTCTAAGACTCAGCAGTTTAACCTGGGCATTATTGTACTTCCTTCCCAAACAGCAGAATACTCCTGGGGTTGACTTTTCTTCCCTACAATGCAGAAGACATTTATCATTTTATTGCTAAAAGTACTCTTAGGTCCAGTTTGGCATCTGATCACCACATGGATACAGCCATGCCATTTTCTTGGGAACAGCATGGGATATGCTAGTAAAACTACATGGCTATTAGCTCTTGAAGCTATCTAGACTGGTCTACTATGCCACATTCAGTGGAAGTCAACATTCTGAAGACTGTCTAATTGAATCCAGTAATTCGCTTAGGAGTAAGCTAAGCTATTGCTCAGATATCCTGGTATGATTTCCCCAAAACTGTAGAAACATTGAAATTCTAATCTTTCAGTCTATAGGATTGATTCAAATCACCATCTTGGAACTTTTGTGTACACATTAATTCCTGCCTAAGATTAATATTAGGTATGGATAGCAAAAAGAGTATGTAAAATAGCATGAATGAATGAATGAATGAATGAATGAATGAATGAATGAATACACACAAACACACACACACACACACACAGAGAAAGAGAGTGTGTATATGGGAAAATATAAAGTTTTCAAGAATAATTTGTAGATTCTGCTGAAAAATCTCCAGGAAAGTACCAGAGAGCTTTTTCAAACAATTTGTAGATGACACTGTCATTTATACCTAATAAGATTTCTACAAGGCATCACTGTGCAGCATTTGAATTTTTATTAGGTATCCTCATTTGGGAGTAGTGGCAAGGATTGGTTGATGCCAAATGTCTTAAATGTTGATATGTGGCTTTTTTAAAGATATTTGTGTGAATTGTATTTCCCAACTCTATTCACAGCAATATCTTCTAGAATTCATGAAGTCTAAAAATGCAGCTTACGATCTCGTTGGAATGCACATTTAACTAGATCTGTACTAAGTCTTCCCTTTGTAAGTTTCTCACTTCATTTGGATGACTGAAGACTCTCTTTATGATATACTAGGTTCCATAAATATAATCTCTTATCTCTTTTTAGCATGCAAATAAGGACAACCACTTGGATCAGACTGTGTCTCATCTTGGTGGTCCAGCATTTTGTTTCTGACACCAGATACCTCTGTGAGTCTGACAAACAGGAAGTGTAGAGTTATAGGTAGTCCTTGACTTAACAACCATTTGTTTAGTGACCATTCGCATGAAATGACACTGAAAAAAGAGACTTACAAGCAGTTTTTGCACTTATGACTATTGCAGCATCCCCATGGTCACGTGATCAAAATTAGGGCACAGTTTCCATGTATATTTTGACAGTTGCAGCATCCCAAGGTGATAACAATCACCATTTGACACTTTCCTACAGCTCCTGACAAGCAGAGTCAATGGGGGAAACCGGATTCACTAACTCTGAGATTTGCTTAACGACTGTGACAAAAAGATCATCAGGTGCAACTCACTTAAGAACCACAATTCTGATCCCAATTGTGCTCATAAGTGGAGGACTATCTTTTACTCTTCTATTTTTGTTCCCATGAATGATGATGAGCATTACCTTTTCTAACAGTGTTCAGCTATAGGTAGGGTAATAAGCATAGAACATAAGAGTGGGAAGGGACCTTGGAGGTCTTCTAGTCCAACCCCCTGCTTGAGCAGGAGACCCTATATCATTTCAGATAAATGATGGTCCAGTCTCTTTTTGAAAGCCTCCAGTGATGGAGCACTCACAACTTCTGAAGGCAAGATGTTCCATTGGTTGATTGCTGTTACCGCTAGGAAATTTCTCCTTAGTTCTAGGTTGTTTCTCCTTGGTTAGTAAGCAAACATATATTTCTCATAGGCGGAGTGTTTTTTTTTCTTTAATCTGTTTCTAAAATAAAATGGTAACATCTTAAATATGAATATTGTTTCTCCATAAAGCTCCCCCAATGTGATTCAGATAGTTAATATAAAACAATCTAATTGCAAAACTGAAAATGGTGGTCTAAAAGCCCACTAAAAAGTCTTCAGTAAATCACTAAATGAAACCAATTTTCAGCTACATTTAAGACTAGCCAAAGATGGAGCCATAAATTACTTCCTTCAGGTTACCACTTGAAAAGGTTATGTCTGTAGTGCCAGCCAAGCTGATGGACTGTGATGGCAGAGCCTGCAAGCAGGGCAGGAAAAGCCTATCTTAAGTTGTGATATTTTTCTAAACCTTGTAATACTTCCATCAGTTCTGGAAAATGTTTCTTTCACCTTTAGGATCTTGTCTTCAATTCTTTTGGTGACTTCCCTTTACACATCTGGTCTTAAAAATACTGAACTGCTAGAATTTCTATCTAGGGGTCTTGGGTTTTGCATACTGCTATGAGCTAGCTAGCTAGTAACGTTTCCCCCTTTATGCTTTCATATTACGTTAAAAGATAGCTATTGGAAAAGAAGGGGCAATTCTTATTCCAATTCAGAGGTCCGTAATTGGAATCCCAAATGTAAACTTCCTATTCTTTACGAAATTTATAGTTTTGTAAAGAAGATTAAATGTAAAGGATACGCTTAACCCAGTGGAGGAGATTAAACTTTAAATCATTCCTATCAGTTTATTCTCGTTCTTGCTGTGGAAAAGACCAAGCGTTTCAAAATGCGTTTCTCCTTCTTTTATGGAAAATTTATGCTAAACGGAGAGAAGCAGATTTTTTCCCCTAAAGCCAATGTAGTTGTAAGCCATTATGAACTTGAATATGATGGAGGCATTTTTAAAGAAAACTCTGTGAGTGGCTGTGTGAAATTAATGCAAAAGTGAGTATAGGACTCTTTAGTAAGACCTGAAAAGCATCCAAAGGAGGTACTTTGACCAGTACCAGGTGCAGCTTCTGGTATGTGAGCCTTGCAAAATATGTTGCTTTCGCAATTCAAAGAGAGATACTTTTTATGCACTCCCAACATTTTGCAAAGTCTCTCTTCTCAATATTTTCCACAGTTTTACTCTCAGCATTTTGGAAAGAAAGTACCAATTTAGGGGCTTGGTTTATAGGATTCTAGAACCTGCAAATTAAAAAGCATCCATCTAAGATAGCTACTTTTTAAATAAACAGTTGGCAGTCAGGGAGCATATATCTCCCAGATAAATGTAATGTTCTTTAATCGAGTGAAGATAATCCTAAGGGATTAAGTGGAATAGAATATTATCATACTTTTTTTTTAAAAAAAAAACCTTCTGTATTTTCATTTCGTTAGCGCTTATAGGCTGGGATCCAAAGAACTGGGCAAATAATTTTTATTTTCTTTCTTTTTTTTTATTTGGGCATGTTCTTTTTAAATTTCTATTTGAAATGTTCGCGCCCTAATGTTTCAGAAATCCAAGTGTAGAGTTTGTGGCATGAACTTCTTGAGAGTGTTTATTTGAAATCCTTGTTTTGGGAAATTAACACTGCGAAGCATTAGCCTCAAAGTAATCTTTAATTACCTTGCAAACACCAGTACTCTGCCTAAGATTCATTGCCGACAATAATGTCTTCTCTGGGTTGCTCTGGTAAAAGCCTTTAATACCATTAACTGCTCGTCGCTTTTGTAAAGTGCTGTACTTCATTTCAGTCTAAATTAAAATAATAAATTTGATTGTTTCTTAACAAATCAAACCAAGTTCACTTATTTTTTTAATTGTTTTCTGGAAATATTTATGCCTCTCCATTCCATCTTTTCCTCTTGGGAACAGTCAGTATGTTGTTGAAGGTGTCAAGTTTAAAGTTTGTTAATATGTGAAAATCAGGATCATTGATATGCTCTTGAGGTTTTCTTTTTAATAATTCAGAGGCTATAATTTATTTCCAAAAGGAATAAAACAGTAAAGCCTCTATGTAGTGCCATGACTTCAGAAATTGAGAATGCCTTCAAGATTATAGCATTATTTTAAAAGATTGTTTTATAGTTTGGAGGTACAAGAAACAAGACAATTTATTTCTCTGTCCAACTTCTGTTTTAAAAAAGCAAAATCGTGCTGCGTTATTTGCATTATAGTGTTTCTCGCCTCCTAATCCAGTCGTACTTTTTTTTTTCAAAATAATGTATCAGTGTTCACCATTTGCCAGCTTCCATGTGTTTCTTGCAGCGGGTGATGTCAACAGCATTCAGTATTCCAAAATTATACATCTGTATAATGAATGACATGATGACAGTGTTCTTTTATTAATTTGGAATGATATGTATGTATTTATTTGATTTTTATCCCAACTTATTCTAAGTCAAGGTGGCAAGCATACCTGATATTCCTTCCTTCTGATATTTTCTCCAAACAACTCTGCAAGGTGGGTTGGGCTGAGAGAACGATTGACCCAAGCTGGCTTTCCTGCCTCATCTTTTATTTTTTACAATTGTGTAACACAGTTAATTTTTGTGAACTTTCTGTTATAAATTGTTGCCCGAGTGGTTGAAACTAGTTTAGTTGGTTTATTTATGGCAAGGATAGGCAACCTTGGCTCTTTTATGACTCGTGGACTTCAACTCCCAGAATTCCTGAGCCAGCATCCAAGGTTGCCTACCCCTGATTTATGGGATTATTAAGAGAGGGGGGGGTGACACTTTCTAGTATGCATTACAGGATATTTTGTACATTTATGTTATTTTGTAGTGCTGACATTTTTGCCCACTTTAGGAAGCTCTCCTTATTTATATTGCAATTATCCATCTTGGCAATATTAGTTATTCTAGATAGAAGAATGCAGTTTCAATACAGTTGACTGAATTGCACTACTGAGGGGTTTGATCATAAGAAGCCCTTGAGTCTTAATCTCAGGTTAGTTTTTGTTTAGAACTTGGGGCATTTTGACTTTATAAATGTTCTGGCTGCCTCTTGAAAAATGCATTTGTGTACAGCATTTGTGCTGCAAATACCCTCAGAGGAAGAATAGACATATCCTTGAACCAGCTAAATTGAATTTTCTTAATCTCATTTTCTGATGTGCATAAATTTATTGTTACCAATAATACAATCTGCTTATTCTTCTGAGAGGAAAATATAAATAATGTTGTGGGAGAAGGTAGATCATATAGCAAAAGAAAAGAAAGGAAAAAAGAAAGAAAGTTCCTGTTCACAGACAAGAGAAAATTTGTCCCGCACATACCAGATGTTAAGGAGAGGTGAGATATTTTGATAGACATTTGGGACAAATGAGAGTTTAAAAAAGAACTGAAGTCAGAATGGTTAAATATAAATTATTGTTAGCCCAACTCTAGGAACTAACAGAAAAATATGACAGCCTTCCTAATATAGTACATAAGGCTCTCACATTTGAAATCAAAATATAAACAATTCAGGTTGAGTTAATGCCAGTTTGTTGGCCTACCCTACACCAAAGGGCTTAAAAGGGGGAGAGGTGGTTTTAGATTCTAAACCTTACAGAATGTATAGCAAGGAAGAGTTACACTCAGTTCTTAAAATAACACTGGATTAATTAAAACGAAGGCTAAATTGCTGTCCATAATCTTCCCACATACCAGTAATTTTTAGAAGTGGAATCACAATACTATATCTACAAATTGGAGGAAGACTGGGAAACATCTAATTTAGAAGCTGCTCTCCTGAAGATAGCATGTTCTTGTTGAGCTACTGAGACAAGCAGAAAGCTTCTCATCCTGAGGAATCCCCTAAAGCTTTTATTCGGTCAAGCCAGAGAAACATAGTAATGAAAACAAATGTTGTTAAAAAGGAAGATAGCAAAAATGCTTGGAAACAAAAATATGCATAAGATATAGAACACAATATTGACTTGACAAATTGTACATACTACTAATAGTGTTTTTAATTGGTAGGTATTTATAGATTAATCTCTCTTTATCTCTAACCCTGTTAAGTACTTCCCTCCTCTATTTTCCTTTTCTCCTCTCCTAGTTATTCTGTAATAGAAAAATCAAGTAAGCAATGGAGATACATTCAGACATCTTTTCTCCAACAGAATGCTCCCTCATATTGGATCATTCCTCATAACTGATGATTGCACATTGTCAGTGTAATCATGATTACACATTGAGAGAGTACAATTCTAGATTAAGGAATCTCAACCTACAAGCCATTTGCAACCTAAAAAAAATCAGATAAAGGAACAGTTTGGAAATGTCAGCATAAACTGACTTCAAGCCAGCTTTGTTATAAGAATACTTACTAACTGAAGCTCTACAATTTTGCCTTAGACTATATTATTTAAAAGCTTTGACTCAAATATTTCTGAAATAATAAGATTTATGAAAGATTTAAGAGAACCATTGGAAAGAGATTTGAAACCACTTAGCTTCATTATGAGAAATGGCACTCAGCCCTGTTTCAATAAATGGCTTCATTTAAGTTAAATATACAATGGTATTAAATCTTCCTCTTGCAACAAAATAGAACTTATTTAGCTAAGAAAATGGTGAAATATTTTTACAGAAACACACACACATGTATGTATGTATGTGTGTATATACACACATATATAAACATGCACATACACGGAAACACAGTTTTTATAGACACACACATAGTTATAATAATAATAGAGTTGAAGGACTTTGGAGGTCTTCTAGTCCAACCCCCCGCTCAGGCAGGAAACCCTATACCATTTCAGATAAATGGTTGTCCGGTCTCTTCTTAAAAACTTCCAGTGTTGGAGCATTCACAACTTCTGGAGGCAAGTTGTTCCACTGGTTAATTGTTCTAACTGTCAGGAAGTTTCTCCTTAGTTCTAGGTTGCTTCTCTCCTTGATTAGTTTCCATCCGTTGCTTCTTGTCCTGCCTTCAGGCGCTTTGGAGAATAGCCTGACTCCCTCTTCTTTGTGGCAGCCCCTGAGATATTGGAACACTGCTATCATGTCACCCCTAGTCCTTCTCTTCATAGCAACCGTTCTTTATATGTTTTAGCCTCCAGGCCCCTAATCATCTTTGTTGCTCTTCTCTGTACTCTTTCTAGAGTCTTTCTAGAGTTTGAATTTCTATAGCTGACATATCAAAAAAGAGTATTACATACTAACAGCATTCGTCATCTGTTTTTTTTTATGTGTGCCGCACAGACATTTCTCATAGAAAACAGTGCAAATTCAGTCTCACCATTGCAACCATCATCTTGATTCTTTTCTCTCTATCTTTTTTAATCATTCCCAATAGACATCCCTGACTGTCTTTTAGGAAATGTTATAATGATTAGGCTTTGGGATACATGAAAAATAAATAAATAACTTGTGTGCCAACCTGTATTTGCTTGTCTTCTATGTGTACATTTGTTAGAAGCCTAGAGGCAAGTTTTACTTATCACACTCTAAAGCATTCTAAATTGATAACAATATATTTACACTGATTAAATTATTGCTGGTCAAATGGTTACATTTTCTAATGGTGATAGAATAATCTCTGGGTTTTGTTGGTTTAGGTAATATTTGCATTTCATAATCATAACTGATCAGTCTTTGTATTTAGATTATAATTTGTATGTTGTTCAGGTAGATTGTAGCCCATAGCTGACCTTAGCTGATCTTGAAACACAAGCAAAGGAAACGCTGCTTGGATCAGGGCTTTTCAACCAGTGGTACGGGTACCACCTGTGGTACATTGGCACCTGGCAGGTGGTACGCGACCATCCTAGAAAAGTAGCGGGGGAGGGGAATCAGCTGAACTGGTGGCAGCACCGCACAAGCCTGAGAGAGATGGCTGGAGCTGCAGGGCTGTCAGGGCTCAGCGGAAGCACCAGGATCAGTGCCACTTTCCAGATGATTGGCGCTTCTTCGGGGCTGTCAGAGCTCAGTCGAAGCACCAGGATCAGTGCCAGGCTCCAGCTGGAGCTCGGCGCTGATCCTGATGCTTCTGCTGAACCTTGAAGAAGCGCCAATCAGCTGGAATGTTGCAGCATCTCCAAGGTCTTGTGATTTACATTCAGATGCTCGGCAACTGATTCATATTTATGATGGTCACAGTGTCCCAGGGTCATGTGAAGTGACCAAAACCTGCTGCAATCACCCAGCAGACGGGGGGAATAAAAACCAAACACCCCCCCACCCCACCCCTGCTGCCAATCCTCAACAGAAATGCTCACAACAATGAAAACCTCGGACAGGAGGAAGAGCGCCACCGGGCGGGCAGGCAGGTGTCTTGCTCAGCTGTGGCTTGGGGGGCACCTTTTTCAGTGCCATTGTAACTTCAAACAGTCACTAAGCGAACTGTTGTAAGTCGAGGACTACCTGTACTTTATTACTTTTTTCCTTTTTTGGGGGGGGGGTCATTAAGTTTTTGACACCTTGCTGGTGGTACTCGGATGTTGCCATATCCTAAAAGTGGTACAATGGGTGAAAAGGTTGAAAAGCCCTGGCTTAGATGAGTACTCTTCTAAATACAAGAACTATAGGTTAGATTAGGAAGTTTAAACAAAGTAGGTGGCAGCATGGACAGGACTATTAAATCATCAGAAGTCACGGTCCCTGCACCTTTTTTACTCAACTTCTGTTGTTCTCTTGGCAGCAGCAGATTTGAATTGATAGGTAGTTTGGTTGCATTCTTCTGTATGAATTGGTATCTATCTTTCCTTTTCTGCAAGCTGTCACAACTTTAGTGTGTTGGAGATGACAGGATAGGATTCCTATTTATAAGAGAAGCCATTCATTTCTCAATTTTGCTGTCTCATAGAAATACAATCCAGTTTTGCTGCATACTAATTCTTGATTCTCCAGTGTAAATATCTGCAGGTCTCATAGCTGAAGACATTATAAAACTAACTCCAATTAGTTGTAGACAGAATGAGCTCCTATTAGAGTCTAGTTTATGTAACCATGCCCCCTCTAGTGGCTGATTCCCTGACTTATACTTCCTTTATCAGTTTCAAGTCTCCTACTTCTTCATCTTTTGAGATAGGCTCCTTATTCATAATAATAAAACATAATAATTCAAAATAGATAGAGAAACAATTAAAAGAGTTCTTTTGAGTAAATTGTAAAAGTAGATTTTCAGTTCTTGAAGATTAAACCTTTTTTCAGAAAGGAGAAAATCTTTTTTTTCCAAGCATCAGAGCACGTTTGAAAATTTTGCAGGCACATAAGGGTGTTTGTTGACTTCTGTGATCTATCCTGGGGTGTGCAGTTGATTTTGGGTCAACATTTTCATCTGTTACTGTGAGGACAACCAGTAGTGGGCAGCATCAGGGTAAAAATCCTGCTTTGATTTAATGTAGATTTTAGTGTAAGAGGAATTAAACTAATGATTACTCATCATATATTTAATGTACCAATACAGAAGGGTCATTTAATTATTTTAATCATGATTTATTCACAAATCTGGAAGATTCTAAGATAATTTCTAGTAATAATGTATTCAGCTTACTTCATAAAATCTGAATGCATATTTAGTACTGCAAGGGAGATGCAGAATTCTAGAGGTACAATATGTGTAAAATACAGAAGAGGTTTTGTTCTAAGCACAGAATTATTTCAAACGTTCTTTCAAATGATTTTTTATCAGCTTTTGATTTTCTTCCTTGCTCCCTGCAGCATTTCCCAGACCACCCATTCCCTGCCAGCCCCACCAGGTAGATGAGACCAGGAAATCAACACCACAGAAAGACTAAAACTAATTTATTGAGAATGGTCATTAAATCTGGCAAATCTGGTTGTGTTGTGTCTTCCTGATGTCTTATATTCCAGTGAAACAGGGAGAGATGTCTGTCAACATCGCTGTGTGGATGAAGGGCATGATTCATTGTCATTATTTTTCTGGTCTTCCTACCCAAGAGTTATAGTTCTGCTTGAGTTCCAGATATGTAACTAATGACAGGAATTGCCCAGGTCCTAATTGCTTTGATGGTATTTCCTCCACTGATGTATTCACTTGTACAGAATAACAGAATTTTTGTATTGTGGTGACCAAAACCAAACAAATATTCCAAGTGTGGTCTTACCCAAGCAGTATAAAGTGGTACTAACACTTCAATGTAGCCTAAGACTACGTTGGCTTTTTTTTGCAGCTGCAGCACACTGCTGGCTTATACCTAAAGTGGTTGTCCACTTGTACTCCTGAATCCCTCTCAAGTTATGACTAATTAAGCCAGGTATCACCTATTCCTATTCTATACCTGTGCATTTGGTTTTTCTTGCTTAAGTGTAAAACTTTACTTTTCTCACCACTGAATTGCATTTTGTTGGATAGGACCTATCTTGAGCCTATCTTCTAAAGTGTTGGCTATTCCACTTCTGAATATTATCTTGTTTCTTAGGACTTAAAAAATGTTCAGCTCTGTTTGCCTCAGAAGTGGCTTTTGTGTGTTTCTGTCAAGACCTGAAATTGCGTTCTACTCTCCCTGGATTTCCCAGTGTCTTTCCTTCCTCCAGCCATTGACACCATTCTCACATGGCATCTTACATTGGTCTACCTATCCCTTTTCTTCCAGTGCTGAATTACCAGTGAGGAATTCTGGGAGTTGAAGTCCACAGATCATAAAGTTGCCAAGGTTGGAGACCCCTGCTGTATACAGGATTACATCCGAATTTATCAGGGCACGGTATTATAGAAAAATAAGGTGACTACAATGGATTAATAATCAATATTAATATGGTATGTACATAATGTCTGAAAACTTGAATCGAGAGTTTATTGTGTTATTATTGGGGCAAGCCATATATCACAGTGAATAGACTATGCAAAGGCAATAAGATTAGCAGTAAGTCCTTCGACTGTGACACAGTTTAACAAAGCAGGCTTGATCATCTTTGCATGATTTGCTAACCATAGAATATAGCTTCTCTTGAATGCATAAAATCCCATCTGATTCCTTGCTTCCTACATGCCTTGCCAGTAGTTGCTGCTGGTTTGTTTAAAGATTCATGTCTTTTTGGTACTCTACCTCTTGTTAAAAAGAGAAATAAACTTAAAACAAATTGGGGATTGCTTTAGGTTTTGTTCCTCGGCAATAGACAGAATTTGCTGGCAGACAACACGCAAGAAGAAATCAGCTGTAGTCATTGGGGAACTATATGGAGCATCAGGAAAAAGCCATCTGGAGCTTTTGGGTGCATCTGTGACAAGCCATTGACTCTAGTGTTCCTGTTCTCCTCTTACAAAAACAGTTCTGCAGTTTTGCAGAATCAGGGCTTTCCCCCCCACTTGAGTATTTTTCTAAATATATAGGCTCTAAATAAACTTTAAAATGTATACAAAGCCCAGTGTTTTTAACTGAATGTTGCAATTACTAATTCTTCATAAAAGCAACTGTTTTGAGTGTATCAAGTTTATTGCCTTACCTACCTGTCTCTCTGTTCCTTTAATGTTTAATTTCATATGCAATGTGGAAAAACAGCTGCAACCTGCCTCTAAATTTAAGATAATAGATAAATGCAGGATGCCCTTAACCTACTTATTACCCCAGCCTCCTTACTCCTGTGGTCTTGAAATGACATATTTGTAGTTGTTCTTCTGTTCTGAAAATGTACTAGTGATTATTTAGTCTAAACGTAAGATTTGTTTGTGTCATTACTAATGAAACCTAATATTGGGAGGGGGGTTAAATTAAGGGAATATCAATATGCTGTCTTTATTTAATTTGTTGGGAGCATTTGAAATAAAAGTTCAGGGATGCCAGTAACTGCTTTTGACTGAGTAAATTTCTTAATTTAGACAGTTCTTAGTATGAACGCTGTTCAGTTTGATTAACAATTTTTCTCCTTGCTTACTATGTAGTCATTTCTTATCATGGAGTGGATAGGGGTGTTCCTAGAAGGGATAAGTGAAGAAGAAAGCTGGGAGAGTATGCCAAGAATACAGGTAGTCCTTGACTTATGACCACAATTGAGTTCAACATTCCTGTTGTTAAGTGAGACATTTGTTAAGTGAGTTTTGTCCCATTTTATGACTTTTATTGCCACAGTTAAGTGATTCAGTGCAGTTGACAAGTTAATAACATAGTTGTTAAGTGAATCAGGCTTCCCAATTGTCTTTGCTTGTCAGAAGGTCACAAAAGGTGATCACATGACTCTGGGACACAGCAAAGGTCAGAAATATGAACCAGTTGCCAAGCATCTGTATTTTGATCACATGGTCATGGCGATGCTGCAAAGATCGTAACCATGAAAAATGGTCATGAGTCACAATTTTCAGTGCCGTTGTAACTTTGAACGGTCACTAAACGAACTGTTGTAAGTCAAGGACTATCTGTATATATTCCCAGCAGGGTCACTCAAGATGTGAAGGTCATCCCAATATCCAGTGGAGGTAAGCAGGCACCTATATTTGGCAGCAGCAGCAACAAAAAAGAAATGCTGAAGGCTGATGATCATCTTAGTGGCAGTAGCAAAGGCATCAATTCATACTGTGTGGGATAATGCAATGGTAAACCCATCCTGTATTTTTTACCAAGAAAATACAAAATGACTGACAAAGTGTTGCAGATGATGGGCCTCTCAAGTTGGACTGCACTCAACGTATTTCTAAGTAAATACTGAGGATCTTTTGGAGTGTTAATGGTGTTCATCACATGGCTAGAAACAAAATCTTTGGGATGTCTAATTACATTCTGATGTGGCCATTCAGAAAAAGAATAACTGAAGCTGCAAAGGTAGAATTACAATGGGAACATGAGACATAGGAAGCAAGAACAAAAGAAAGATGAAATGAAAATATTCCAAATTGGCATCAGTGAGTTGAGATGGACTGGGATTGGTCACTTTTATTCAGAAGATCACACTGTTTATTACTGAGAACATGAAAAACAAAGAAGAAATGGCATTACTTTTTACAGGCAGTCCCTGACTTACAACCATTTGTTTAGTGACCGTTCAAAGTTATAATGGCACTGAAAAAAGTGACTTATGACCAGTTTTCACACTTACAACCGTTACAGCATACCCATGGTCACGTGATCAAAAGTTGAACACTTGGCAACCATAGCATGTGTTTTATGACGGTTGCAGTGTCCTGGGGTCATGTGATCCCTTTTGCGATCTTTTGACAAACAAAATCAAAGGGGAAGCCAGATCAAGAGATCCACCTATCAATTTTTGTCACTCCAATAATGTCTTCAGAGATAGCGTCAATAATTCCTTCACAGATAACTCTGCCTTCAAACAAAATGATATTTATATACATGGACATCACCAAATGGGGTACATAGAAATCACATTGACTACATTATTGTCAAAAGAAGGTGGAGGAGTTCAGTTATAGCATGAAAGACATGGCCAGGTGCTGATTGTAGAAGAGAACATGAACTGCTCATAGTCATGTTCCAACTTAAGCTAAAAAAGAATAAAAAGGCAAATACTTTCCACAATATGTTCTTGAGTATATACCCAGCATTTTCAAGGAGAACCTCATTGACTGAGAACCAGAGGAACCGTGGAATGAATTTAATGAATGTGACAAGGGACTGGCAAAAAAAAGAAGAACAGATGAAAGAAAAGCAGATGTTTGGAACGTGGAAATTGCCTAGAAGAGAAGAGAAGCCAAAGCCAAGGAAGACAAAAATCCCAGGAAGGAATTTAACGAAGAGTTTCAGAGAGCTTTTGGAAGAAACCAGAAGCAATGTTACCAAATCTATAAAGGTAGAGAAGAAACAGACCCGGAAAAACAAAAGTCTTCTAAAAGATCTCTGAACTCAGAGGGAAGTTCCAACTTTGAATTAGTGTGCTAAAGGATATCAGTGGACAGAGAGTAACAACAGCAGTGGCTAACTAATTGGAAGAGATCAATTTACATTTCAACAGCAAAAAAGGAGATTTAACAGAGTGTGCAAACTATTGTACAATATTCTTAATTTCACATGCTAGCAGAAAAAAAAATGTTAAGGTCATCCAATGCAGATTAGAGCTCTACATAGAAAATGGGATACCAGATGTTATTCAAGCTAACTTTAGAAAAGGCTAAGGAACACGAAACATTATTTCTGATATATGCTAGATAAGTGAGAAAGCCAGAGAATATAAAAAAGAAATAATTATGTGCTTCATTGATTATAGAATTCATTGTATCGGTTAGGTCAGGGGTAGGTAACCTTGGCTCTTTTATGACTTGTGGACTTCAACTCCCAGAATTCCTGAGCCAGCATGGCTCAGCTTGGAAACCTCTTGCTTTTCCCTCAGCATGGCTGGCTCAGGAATTGTGGGAGTTGAAGTCCACCAGTCATAAAAGAGCCAAGGTTGCCTACCCCTGGGTTAGGTCAAGCTTGGAATACGTTGAAAAAAATAGAAATCCCAGAACATCTTTGCTCTCATGCAAAATCTACATACAGGTCAGGAAGCCACAAAATGGTAAAAACAGATTGGTCAAGCTGGCAAAGGAGTGTGACAAGGCTGTCTACTCTTTCCTTATTTGTTCAAGCTATATCTGAGTATATATTAAAACGAGCTGGACTGGAAAAAGATTAGTGGTATCTTTTAAAACTGGAGGAAAAAAACCATCAATATTCTCCACTGGGCTGATGATACAGGTAGTCCTTGACGTACGACCACAATTGAGCCCATAATTTATGTTGCTAAGTGAGACATTTGTTAAGTGAGTTTTGCCTCATTTTATGATCTTTCTTGCCACAGTTGTTAAATGAATCTCTGCAGTTGTTAAGTGAGTAACATGGTTTCCTCAATGACTTTGCTTATCAGAATGTTGCAAAAGGCGATCACATAACCCTCGGACACGCAACTATCATAAATATGAGTCAGTTGCCAAGTATCTGAATTTTGATCAGGAGGCCGCAACAGTCATAAGTGTGAAAAATGGTCATTAAGTCGCTTTTTTCAGTGCCATTGTAACTTTGAACTGTCACTAAATGAAGTTGTAATTGAGGACTGCCTGTACTACACTTTCAACTCTGCTTCTTCAAAGTCCAACTTCCACTTCCATGGAGTATTTGCACTAATACTGATCTTTGTAGTAGCAGAAAATCCAAAGTATCTGCAAGGTCTATTAATATAAGTCAGGGAGCATAGTGAAAAAATAGAATTAAAATATAAAGAAGACCAAACTAATGATAATAAGTATCACAAGCAAGCTTAGAATTGGCCATGAAGATACTGAAGTGGTGGATAGATTCTGTCTTTTAGGGTTTGGTATAGTGGTTAAGGCACTACTTCTTTTTATTTCGAAATAAAATATTTTTACATTGAGGGGAAAAAATTAGAACATTATTGGGACCTTTGGCTCATTTTGCTCCAAGTTGAAGCTTCTCACGAAAAGACACTTTGCAAGAGTTTCAGGGGCTCATCCACAACAGAATAAACAAAGCTTTGTCTCCTTCCTTTTGTTTTGAAAGCCAGCTTAGCATTGGCAGATGACATATCTGAAAATTTTCCGGGTGCCAACCATTGTCCAGATTCGCTGGAAATGGTCTTCTAGATACTTATATCTCTCTCTCTTTCAGATACGGTATTTGAAAGACATTTTCACTAATGAGGCTATTTGATCACATACACCAGGGGTCTTCAAACTTGGCCCTTTTATGACTTGTGGAGTCAACTCCCAGAATTCCTCAGCCAGCATGCCTGGCTGAGGAATTCTGGGAGTTGACATCCACAAGTCATAAAAGGACCAAGTTTGAAGACCCCTGAACATACACAGATTATCAATTAGAAGCTAATTTTGTGCCTCCTAGCCTTTTATAGTAAATGATTCTCTTTAAATATTTTTCCAGAAAAGAAGTAGTTTACATGTTGAGATTTGGTACTATAATTACATCAAGGCTATTATGATAATGTACAGAATATGGTTCAATATAAACAAAACTTTATATTTTCAAATTCTCCCTTAGAGAAACTATGACTATCTGGTGTGCTTTGCTTTTGTTTTAGGCTGGTTATGATTTTAAGCATAATCTTGTCAGAATGAAATACATTATGTTCATTTGAAAGCCCATTCCAAATTGAATTGTAATAAATTTCTTGGCTTTCCATATGCCATAGGATGATAAGGATTCTAACAAATTCATAAAGTTGATTGATTATTTAAAAGTAAACTAGCTAGAAAAATGGCTTTTAAGGAGGTTTTTCATTGGAGAAAACTAGTAGAAAAATTGTTTTTAAAACTTAGCAAGGCTGAAACAATGATGACTGAAATTATTACAGGATAAAGTTTCTGATTTTAGTAAACTGGCAGGATTCATATCAGAAGAATGATTTATGTTTTTGTTGGTAAATGTGTAAGGATCACCTTATAGAAGCATTAAGCAATAAATAGTATGTTAATATTGAATTAGATGTTAGAACTATATTTTATGCCAATTAGAAAGAATTTTTTAACAAAAACATTTGATAGTTTTATTACAATATAGTACTACATCTTGGATTTGAAGATTACTGCAGCTGGGAATGTTAATGTGTTTTAGAATATTTTGCTTATGGCCTTTTTGTGGCTGAATGAATGCATATGGCAAAAAGGAGTTTTAGAAGCTGCAAAGTATAGTATATGAAGCACTGCACTGCACTTGAGTTTATTGAGCATATAATAACAAAGGATATTGTTCCTCTCCAAGAGGTGAGCTTTTCCTGGGGTGGAAAAACAAAGCTTTTCAAAATAATATTTGTAATATAAGACCATATACATAACAGTATGAAGTTATTATCAAATATATAAGTTATCTCTTGGGAATTTTGTGGATGCACTTATGCAGGCTACTTGACAATGCTATATTGTAAAATGTAGGTAGTCCTCCCTTAATGACCAATACAGGTAGTCCTCCCTTAATGACCACCGTTGGGACCAGCATCTCCATTGCTGAGTGACATAGTCATTAAGCATGACCATGATGTACTTACAGTTTCACTTCCAGCATCATTGTTAAGTGAGTTGCTCATTGTTGTTAAGCGAAACATCACATAACCATGACTTGTGATTTTATTGCTGGCCTCTCCAGTTGACTCTGCTTGTCAGAATCTGGCTTTGAAGCACGCAGATGGTGATCACATGACTGCAGGACACTACAGTGGGCACAAACACCCCCCAATTGTGAAGTGCCCAGGTTTTACATTGAGATGCTGTAAAGGTTCTAAGTAACCTTAAAGTTATTTTTTCAGTGCCACATAACTTTGAATGGTCACTAAACAGGGCAGTCATTGAGTGAGGACTACCTGTACCTTCTGGGATGCATTTTGACTTCCTTTTCTAATCTATAGCCTTCATATAGTCAGTCACTATACATAAACATCAAAGATCTATAACGGGTGTCAAACTGCCGACCCGCGGGCCGGATGCGTCATGCTGAAACCGTGCAATGGAAAAAAAAGTCACGATACATCGCGTCACATGACGTTGCAAGTTTGACACCCCTGATCTATAATGTACAGTATTACAGACAATTTTCTAATCAGAAAATAAAATACTGTTGTCCTCTATTATGCACAAATTCTTTACATTTCACAGTTCATGTATTCACTTATTTTCTTTATGGATTTCTAGGTGATTTAGGTTGCAAAATAACCATTTCAAATATTTTGATGAAGTGGTTTCTAATAGCAGTTATCTAATAAAGGTTAGTACTCAAATGGAAGATCACCAGAAAATACTTGGATTTCAGGCTAGGTTGTAATTTTAAAAAAAAACAACTGAAAAGAGTATCAAATAATTCACTACGTATTGTTGCCCAGAAAACCATGTGGACCTATCCATAAAGTCCACACCACTTCTAAACCTTTGATTACATAGAATCTAAAACATTTTAAACAATGTATAACATTAGTTTTCTGTCAATTCCAACTAATATTCTGCTTAAATTGTGGATGCATGTCTGTCTGTCTGTCTGTCTGTCTATCTATCTATATCTAAAAGGAGGAATCTTCTAAAATGGAGAAACGGTTGGTTTCAAATTCAGAACAAATCACATTCTGAAGGTTTTACCAAACTCTTTTGGACCAGCCATGGTTGAGCCCAACCTAAATCTAGAAAATTGTTTTTGTTTCAGGTGAAACAAAAAATGTGTTAACGGATGGGGCAAGACTTGCTGCCCTCCAATGTAGCAAGTTCCAGCAGCCTCCCTTTCCCACTTCTTTTCATTGCCTTCACTTCCTCTTTCCATCCTGTCACAGGATGGCACAACCTTCTGGCCCCACCACCTTCCTAGCACTTTTCCTCCCATCCAGCTCCCACCATTGCTGACACTTCTACCTTTTTGACCATTGTACAGACTAAAACACCTGAACGTGTAAGTTTCCACTTAACTCACACCTGAAACAAACTGTTTTGTGTACGGTATTTTTGTCAACGCTGCAACTGTCAGTTCTTCATTCAAACTGCTGGAATGTAAGAACAGAAATGGTTGTCGCATGCTGTTTGTCCTATACCATATATATTGATTGATTGTAAAATTTCAGGTCTTTCTCATCATCTTGATCTTTTTAAGATTGGAAGTGCTGGAGCTTAATATGAGAGTCTTCCACATATAAAGCATGTATTCTACAAGGGCTTCTGTGTCTTTTATCTATTATGAGATTTCATATTCCTATAGGAAGAACAGCAGCAGCAATTATTCAGGCTCAATAACCTGAAGTGAATAGTTGGCTGCAAGTGTTAATGGAATAGATTTGACTTGGGAGGCCTGTGTGATAAACTCTTAAAGCTACCCCACAGTAGCTTGCATACAGAGTCTCACTTCCATGTGGCTAATCATGTTTGCATTGCAAAATATATCCGTAGCTCAGCAGTGTTCTCAGAACAGTGTTAGATTAGATTAGTAACATACTGTGTTCAATAGAAATATATGAGTGTCAATGACATAATCTGGAATGAAAATGAAGTAAGTTGTCTTACTTTTCTTAAAGCCTGCAGGTTAAAATACTAGTGGTTTGTTCATAATTCTCAGATTAACTTTTAAATGTTTAATTGGGGAGAGGAGAAGATCTCCCAGATAGATAGATAGATAGATAGATAGATAGATAGATAGATAGATAGATAGATAGATAGATAGATAGATAGATAGATAGATAGATAGATAGATAGATAGATAGATAGATAGATAGATAGATAGATAGATAGATAGATAGATAGATAGATAAGATAGATAAGATAGATAGATAGATAGATAATAGAGATTTCACTCAGCAGTGCTTGTATCCATATGTAAACATGTTCATTTCTGCTTAAATAGTATGAAAAACATCCGTAGGTAACTCAAAAGAATCTATCACAAAATTTCACAGA
Organism: Azemiops feae; assembly: GCA_023970755.1. NCBI lineage: Eukaryota > Metazoa > Chordata > Lepidosauria > Squamata > Viperidae > Azemiops > Azemiops feae. The sequence goes on along the minus strand of JALGBA010004179.1, from coordinate 837,512 downwards.
TGTATATTGAGCATAATTCTGGGAGGGAAGAAGACAAATCTTTCCATTAGTTTTGTAATAATAAAGTCAGGTGAGTGGGAAGGTAGTGCACATGCAGTAATTGTCCACTTTGAGCATTGTACAGGGAGGGGCATGTTTCATAAAGTACAGTTAGTCCTCATTTAGTGACCACAATTGGGCCTGGAAACTCAATCACTAAGTAACGTGGTTGCTAAGTGGAAAACCACATGACTGCAACTGTGCTTACAATCTTACAATTTACTTCAGATTTCTTTTTTCTCCGCTTAGCCAGAAGTTGGGATAATTAGCAAGAATTGATATTTGGATTTACATTTTTTTGGAGAGGAAGATATTCCCAGGTGTGCTAGAAAACCACCAGTGGTAGCACATTTTTAGAGGGTTTGTACTTCTCATTTGGGCCCACTTACATTCTTATAATCCCTTCCTCTTCCATCTCTCTAGAGAAGTTCCATGTCTGTAAACTAGAAAGTCTTAAAACGTCACTTCATCACTGAGGTGAGCGGCATATAAATTTAATAAACAAACAAACAAACAAATAAATCTGTATTCTATAAGAAGTTAGTGTCAAATCAGTTCTGCACTGCTGCCAAGCAAATTATGTGGATATGCACATAGATGAACTCATCAAGATTGAAATTAGAAGAGATTTTGCTTTCTTTCTGACCATAATTCATAAGGGGGTATCTTGCTTATAAAGGATGGGTCACCTAGGCTGGAAAATTCTTATAGGGATTTAGTAATAATTGCAATATCATTTTTTATTTTATAACTGGAAATAAAGTACAGTACTGCTCTGTTTTGAAACGTGTTAATTTCTTACTTAGGAATTTGAAGTGTGGTTCCTGCACGCTACCAGCAAATTTTCTCATTTAATGTTTGGACTGTATTCTTGTCTTTTACTATGGCTGGAAAAATATTTTCTCCTCCAATTGTAATTATTCTTAGTGAATCAGTTGCTAGGGGTTTTTTTTGTTAACAAAAGATAATATTTAGGTCACATAAAGAATGTGCTTATAGGCTTGATTTATTTGTGTTGTGAATTTTATAGCAAGTTTTAAAATGAGCAAAAGCGTAGCAGCTTAGTTAAGTTGTTAGATGAAATAAATGAAGCCTTGTGCTAGCATGCAAATTAAGTGGTAAATTAGGTAAAGTTGATAATAGATAATAAAATATATAAATTAAAATGTCATGGAAAGTATTTTAGACTGTGGGATTGATTATGGAGGAATTGTGATTACACTGCAGAGCAAGTTTAGTGTGGTGGTTAAAGGTAGGCTGATAGCTGGCAGGATGACCTTGAGCCAGTTATTCTCCCTCAGCCGTAGGAAGAAAGCAAGAATTGACCCCTATAGAAAATGCTGCTAGGAAAATTACATGGACTTGTCTATGTAGCCATCAGGAATCAAGATTGACTTGAAGGCTCACACACAGACAATAATTGCACTGGCTTGACTAATACAACATACATTAAAATATTGGTGTGAACAAACCTAAATTCAACAGAATTTCTGTGATGCTAGAGCAGAGACAAGCAAGCTGTCCCAGATCTCTTCTTTCCATTCCCATTTTTAATCCTTTCCCCCCATTTTAAAAGACCAGATGGCTTCCTACAAGCCATTAGAAGGTTGTACTGAGTTGTACTGTCCAGTTCAGGTGTGGTCTAGAGCTATGCTAGTGTAGGGTTTTTCAGATTGTCTTCTGCAGAAGTCTAAGGTTCTGCAAGAACTTAATGGAATTCATGAGAGACTGAAAGCAAAAGGGAAATTAGCTCAAAGAGCCAATCATTTTTTTTAAAGAATAATAGCAATAGCACTTTAGACTTCTATACCTCTTTATAGTGCTTTACAGCACTCTCTAAGCGGTTTACAGAGTCAGCATATTGCCCCCAACAATCTCATTTTACTTACTCGGAAGGATGGAAGGCTGAGTCAACCTTGAGCCCCATTAGGATTAAGCTCCTGTTGTAGGCAGAGTTAGTCTGCAGTACTGCATTCTAAATATTGTACCACCACAGCTCTTAATGCATAGGAAAGGGTGAGGTCTATTTTCCTGGGGGGGGGGGATGACATGGTTATTACCACATTTGTTTTAAAACTAATAGCTTCTGCAGCTGAATTTTTTTTTTAAAACCCTAGCTAAAGGAAGGTGCTAGGTTGATAGCAGTGTTCCAATATCAGAGGGGTTGCCACAAAGAAGAGGGGGTCAACCTATTCTCCTGAAAGCACCTGAAGGCAGAACAAGAAACAATAGATGGAAACTAATCAAGGAGAGAAACAACCTAGAACTAAGGAGAACTTTCCTGACATAATAATTAATCAATGGAACGACTTGCCTCCCGAAGTTGTGGGAGCTCCAACATTGGAGGTTTTGAAGAAGAGACTGGACAGCCATTTGTCTGAAATGGAAAAAGGGTTTCCTGCTTAAGCAGGGAGTTGGGCTAGAAGACCTCCAAGGTCCCTTCCATCTCCATTATTCTGATGATTTTTGCTCAATTTCCTTCCTTCCTTCCTCCCTCCCTCTCTCCCTCCTCACCAATATTCTTTGAAAATGTTGTTCTAGAGACGTTCCAGAATAATATGGTTAGTCATGCTGGAGGATTCAGTAATCAAAACAAATTGCCACTCCATCGCATACCTTCAGTGAAAAACGTCCATTAGAATAGCATATGAAAGATATATTACTATCTATTTTTCCTAATTAGATCATTTTCTATATGGGGAAAGCAAAACCAACTGTAGGTTCATTTTTATTCATCTATTTTCCTCCACTAATTAGTTCTTACCCATAATGACAAAATCATGCACAGGTTAAAGGAGACTACACAAAACCAAGGATGGTTTATGACATTACGTTGTAAAATACAGTAGTGGCCAAAATTGTGGAAACCTTTTGGGAAAAGTGTACAGTAGAAATGCCACCTTTGGTTAAGTTTCCACCAATTGTTCTTCTAATTTCTTTATAACTGTAGCCTTGTTCACTTAATAATACTATTTTACATTGTTTTCTGGGCAACCAGTCAACTCTTTGCACCATTACTTTAATTTTATTACGTTTTACAAGCTCACTAAATGAAAGAAAAAAAAACCCAACCAACTTGATAGCGATCACATAACACACTGACAAATGTCCTCCTCTCAGTTTCAATACATGACATCAGTAACTGAATCCTACTGTGATCTGATTGGCTCATTGCCAAAACAAGATGACACCTGATTGGCTCTCTAAACATTCATGCTCATTGGCTACAATCAGATGAAGGAAAGCTACCTGATATCAACCTAAGCAAGTTGTGCTTCTTTTTTCTGGTTATTTAGCTATAACTTTTCATAGAATACAGTACAGATAATTGAACAAACTATGTTGCATTACATTCTTGATTAAACTATCTTTCCATTGATATATAATTTTATGGTACTACTTCCCCAAAAAAGTGGTGTTATTAGCCATCAAACCTCAAAAAAACACTTTTCCCAAAAGGTTTCCACAATTTTGTCCACTATTTTAATTCATGTAATATATAACCTGTTATTACCCTTGCAGCCCAAAGTGAATTGTATTAAAATTCAGTACGATACAATTAAAACCTTTGCATTAAAACATCTTGCTTCTCTGAATACTTCTGTTATATATGTCTGGGTGTAATTTTTATAATTCCAGGTAAGGAGAAAGTCCCAAGTAAGGAATGCAGGGGGTACTACAAGGAGATGTTGGAGGGCTTGGGAGGGCCAGCACAGGTCGTGTGTGAATTAGGGGGGGGCGGGAAAGTGCTTGGAAGATTTGGTACAGCCTGCCTGGGGGCATAGGAAGGCCAGAGAGTGGATGGCACAGTGGGGCATGAGTCCAGGAAGGCCGGGGAGTGGGAGGTGTGGCACAACCCCAGGAAGACTGACAGCAAATTACCAGAGCAACTTGTGACCTTCCCTGTTCTCTTCCCCATTTATTTTGCTTGTGGAAAGCCAGCAGGGAAGGTCACAAATGGTGATCATGGGATATTGTAAGAGTTGTAAGCTGTTTGCCCAATGACCAAATCATTAACACATGACTGTGACATGCTGCGATGGCCGGAACTTCAAGGACTGGTTGTAAGTACCACACTTGTTCAGTGCCATTGAAAGTTTGAATAGTTGCTGAATGAACGGTACTACCTGTACTTGATGCTTTCTGCTATTTAATGTATGTAGAGTTTTGATGTATGTAGAATTTCTTCTTTGTTTTAAAGGCCTTACTTAGAATGCCTATGTCTGACTTTGCAAAGTAATTTAAAACAGTGGACCCCAACCTTTTGGGAACCATGGACATGGGCCAGTTCCATGGAGAGAGGTTTTTCCGTGGACTGGAGGGGGTGTGGTTTTGCATGCTGCCTTCATCCCGCAGATGGGCTTAGCTTGTTCGCGCGGCCCTATTTCTGGCATGCCGGTCCACTGACTGGGAGTTGAGGAACCCTGGTTTAAAAGAATAGTCCACAAAGCGGAAGATGAAACCGAGTAAAGAGTGTGTGCAGAAATAAGCTCCTTTTGCAACAGCATGTCTCGCCTACAATGTTTGAAAGGGAAGAACATCTGGAAAAACTGTTATATTGGTAATAATATGTATGTTCTGTTCTGCCTTCTGAGTAGTTGAAACTCCTCCTTTGTGGTCTCATTAAGTCTGATACAAGAAGTTATTTACATTAATGATTATTACTGTTCATTTGTTAACAATAATAGTTACTATAAAATACTAGAAATACTCCTTTACATAGATGTTTTAGGCATGAGATACTTCTCATAGCATTTGGCCATATAACACTCAATATTATTTTTTCCCTTTGGCCAGTTTCCAGCTGTTGCAGGTAACTAGATTTTAAAACTAGACTTATCACAAATTCCTTTTCCTTTGAGGGACTGATTTTAGCCTACATACAACAAATATATAATCATATCCTTAATCATTGCCTTCTGCCTGCAGGTTTATATTAGTGTCCTTGAAAATTAAAATTGTATAATAAGAACATCTGAAGGGCTCCATCTCCTTTTATTTATTAATTAGCTTTTCTATATATTTTTTTTCATCCCTTTTCCACATAGGGATGTTTGTTTCCCAAAATAGGAGCTAAGCTCTTGTCTCTAACCTCTTGTACATTTCTCATTTCCCTTTGCATTGTATCCAAATAACAGAAGGCATTACTTGCATCTTATAAAAAAAATATATTTTTTAAAAAAAAAATAATTGCAAAGCATAAAATATGTTTTTTCTCCTTTTGAAAATGGCTACTGCAAAGCCAGTTCTAACCTTTTCGTGTATTTGGAGATAATATATTTGGTGCTATGTCTTCTCATTATTTCATTTTGAAATAATTTCAATGTACCCTTCTACTTTAATTATAACTAATGTGGTATATTAGAAAGTAATATGTTTATGTTGTATAATAGGATTTGTGTCTGTTCAAGCCTCAGTAAAATTCCATTGTCCCTTTTCAAAACCTATGCAGTGTTTGAGCACTTGTATGTATGTATAAACCTATGTATTTATGGTGTAAGCGTTTTGAAAATACAGATAGGAAGAGATTAGATTGTTAATAATGAGTGTAGTCTTGTGATAGAATGTCCTTCTCTTTAATGTTCTATTGAAATGCTAAATAAGAGGTGAAATATGAAAATAGCGACCGAGCTGGGGGAAAAAAAGTTTATGATCTGTTTTAATGTAAATTCTTGGGTCATTTCACTCCTTTTTTGTGTAAGAGATTTTATAAAATACCTTGCCTTAGTCTGATATACACCAAATGTTTTTGGCTGCAACTCCCTTTATTCCTGACCATTACCATGCAGGCTCAGTATGATGAAAGTCCTATGTTAAGAGAGCTTTGCTCTAGGATAACATGTTTTCATTTACTTTAAATTAACATTCTTTGTTCATTTGTTTTACATTGCCGTAATAAATTTTCTAGCCCCTCTAATTCAAATAAGGTACTTAAATTTATATTTTGTCAGTGAGTTTACGGGAGCCAATTTTATAGATGTCTCCATCAACTTCTCTCGCATTTCACCACAATTGCAATCTGAGTTCTTGTTAGTTGTTCAAGTAATTCTAGTTTCTTGTCTTGTTCCAATATCCTATTTTTTAAAAAATAATAATAATAAGAAAATACTGTTCCTTTCCTATGTCCTTCTCCTTCTGCACTCAAAAGTAGATTTGCGTATCGCTTCTTCGTCAGCAGTGACCCTGGCGTGTCACAAGCGCAGGGAGAGTTGTATAGTATTTTGTACTTGCTTCACTGTTTGTTCAAATTCTACACGATTTGTTACAGCATGCTGCCGGGTTCTTTTCAGTCTTCAGAGTTTTAGCTTAAGTCATAATATAAGGATCTGTTGGTGGCGGAACTGAATTTGTGCAGAACTACTTCAGTTACAGTGCTGTTCTTCCAAATTCTTTTGAACCTCTTCAGCTGCCATTCATTTGCAACAAGCAATAATACCGGGTCATTTTTAATTGCTCCCAAGAGCTGATCCTTTGTTTTGTTTTTTCATAGTTTGTACCTGTTGAAGGAACTATTTCTGAGCATAATCAAATACCTACTTTTAACACCATCTCATTGTTGACGTTGCCTCCTTTTTATTTCATTTTCTCTGAATAGCTGCATTCTTCTATCTTTGGAAACCATATGGATCAGTCTGAAGCTCAGTACTGTGGAGGAGGTAACAACAAACAATGGATGTTTATTTATTATACAGAAATCCTTCTTATACAGAATAGCTCACTTCAGCTCCAAATTTGCATAAGAAAACTGAACAAAACGTATTTTGCAAATTTTTGTCTATTTATATGTGTACCTTCACGTCAGGTTGATTCCTGATGACTGCTTGGACTAGTCCCTGCAGTCTTTTCTGTAGGGTTTTTCAGAAGCAGTTTGCTATTACCACCTACTCAGGGCTGAGTGAGAATGTCTAGACCAAGGTCATCCATTGGCTTAATGCCTAAGGCTGGATTAGAACTCAGTTTCTTGGTTTCTAGTCTGGTGCTTTAACCATTATACCAGGGATAGGCAACTTTGGTTCTTTTATGACTCGTGGACTTCAACTCCTAGAATTCTGGGAGTTGAAGTCCACGAGTCATAAAAGAGCCAAGGTTGCCTACCCCTGCACTATACCAAACTGGCTCTTATTATTTGCTAGACTAGGTAATTCTAAGTTCTTTGAAAATTCAATTAATTGTCAATTAGAAGTCCCAGAAATAGCAATTCTATATTTTTCAATAAAAATTAGCTCAACATTAGCTTGCTTGGTATATATAACTTCAGACTTCATCATGCCTTTAGCCAGTCTATTGTTTTTTCTATAGAAAACAGTTTATATTGGTAGATAAAAATAGATCAAACTTCAATCGGTCAATCAATTTTATTTTGGTCTTTCACTAGCATAAATTATAGAACCAAACAAAATCACAACTTTATGAAATATTTTTATAACATAAAGGCACTGAATAATATTAAATGTTAATAACATGAAATACCTAAGAGAATAAGATCTATAAACCAATTACTACAAACATATAACATAAAATGCATTTACTATAAAATACCCATGAGATTAAGATCCATAAACAAAAAAAAATCCTTCAAGCAAATAGCCTATATACATCTAAATCCTATAAACTATTTATTAAATTTATAATGCACTATGAAATACTTATAGAATTAAATCTATAAAACTGGAAAACATCAATAGTATATCAGTTGATTTAAGGTCTGTAAAATGTTGTTCTAACTTAACCAAAATCAAAATATAAATATTGAATATTTCTAGTGCAATTTACATGTATTTCCCACTGTATTCTGTATGTGATGCACAAAACCTATTGTAAATAATGAAAGATTTAGTATCCAGAAATCGTCCATGGACATGGTATTCTTAAGTAATGGGTGAATAAGTCTGCTGTAAATACTTATAATATGTACAATGAATGATACCATGTTTAGTAGTTTCTACTCACAATGATACAAATGGTCCATTAAAGGAATCTTTCTGCATTTTCCTTCAAACACAGGCAAAGGAAGAGCACTGAAACTTTGTTTTGTTTTTACGTCTTCTCTCTCTCTCTCTCTCTCTCTCTCTCTCTCTCTCTCTCTCTCTCTATCTATCTATCTATCTATCTATCTATCTATCTATCTATCTATCTATCTATCTATCTATCTACATTTGTTGAACATTTTAATGGTGAAAGGCTGTTGGTGTAAAATAGATGGAAAGATCAAAAAGATCTCCTGATCTAAAGACTACAGAAATTGACATAGATAGGACTAGTGACAACTTTGGGGAAGGTGAGACTAAGCTATCTGAAATATGGAGATCAAAATCATTTACTTGCTTCTTCCTTTGATAATCTTTTGAACAAGCCCATTCCAATGTAATACCATCTAATATCTGATAAGGCTCAGGGAGGCTGTCCATCACTCTACCCATATACCTCACAAAAGCTCACCTCACCAACAACCTATTTCACCTCTCCAAATCTTCAGAAATATTTTTGCTCACAAGGGTATCAGGTTGGATGTGCTCATAAAGCTGAGTAATCCCAAGCTGATCAACATTTAGAACAGAACAGAACAACAGATTTGGAAGGGACCTTGGAGGTCTTCTAGTCCAGGGGTAGGCAACCTTGGCTCTTTTATGACTCGTGGACTTCAACTCCCAGAATTCCTGAGCCAGTCATAAAAGAGTCAAGGTTGCCTACCCCTGTTCTAGTCCAACCACCTGCTCAGGCAGGAAACCCTATACCACTTCCTCAGTGGGTATCTGCACAAATTGGCTTCAAGATTTATTTATGTATTTAAATTAATTAATTTTAGTTAGTTTATAGACTGCCCCAATCTATCACAACTCTGGGTGCCTTACAGAGTAAGACATGCATAGACAAAAGAAGAAGAAATTTATGAAAAACAGACACTATGTAATAAATCTAAGCACAAGGAGTTTCTCTTCCACTCCAGTCCAAAGCCCGGGGAAAGAGCCAAGTTCCAGTTTTTTTGTTCGTTTAAAGCCAGGTCCAAACCATATGAATCTCACAGGGAATGTTACGGTATTCCAGAGGACAGATACCATGAGAGAGAAGGCACAGTTCCTGAGTTGTACCAGGTAACAATGTTTAATTAAAGGGACCTGAAGCATACTAGATATAAGTCAGGTAGAAAGTACTGGAGGTGGTGGTCCTTCAGTGCTCCTGATCTTCAGTATTTTATTTTCACAGCAAATAAAGCATGAATGTCACTTGATTTAAAAAGATAGTGAAATATTGCCAACTGCGTTAGCTTCAGCAAGGATGGGGAAATTGAGGAGATGGAAAGCAAAATGAACAAGAGTTCTCGTTGCCTTGCAGTTCAAGTGTTAATATTGAGATATTTGTTGCAACATTTGTTCCTGTATCACAACTAAACTGGTGGTGTAGCTGCAGAAGCTTGATGATCATGTAGAATATAGCTTTTGTAGAGGGCTCTTAAGTTGATTTGGACACAACTTAAATATTAGTTATGCCTTTCTCTCTTTTCTAGTTTTTGGGTATCTTGTCCAAAAAAGAATTCTAAGAAATGCAATTAGTTTATAATTTTCATTAAGGTTTTCCTTCAGTTATATTTTAATATTTTTTCTCAACCTAGTTATCAATAGAATTATCTAAATAGCTCCACTTGCTGAGTTCTTCTGCATAATACTTGGTGTAGAAAAAATGGTGCCAGGTAGCTGAGTAATTCAAACTTCTACAATAGTGGATGACCATTTTAAAATAATCAAGATTATTGAAGATTATATTTAGTCATAAATTCATTAAATATTTTGATTCTATTAAATTCAAGTCTGGAAAATTGCTGGTAGAAGGAGAGGAATTTGCAGCTTGATAAGATTGGCCAGGTCTGAACTTAGGAGACAAAAAGGAGATTTATTAGAAAGCAAAATTGACAATGTATTGATCAGGCTGAGCTTCCCTAAAGATACTACTAAATGCAGAAAGCAAATCTAGTCCAGACTAAATTGACAGTTTAGCTCAGGTAATGGGGCAGATGGAGTTTCTAACTGTGCTATATCTTAAGATGATAACACTGAACAAGCTCTTCTACCAAAAATGGAAGATTTATCTGTGCTATTAAATTCTGCTAAGATCACCAGAGGAAGATCTGATTCTGATAGTGCAAAAGGCAATAAAGTTTATTCCTCCATAAACTGATTACTAATGTCAAATGGGTGATAAATGACTGCAATTAAACAATTTCATTTCTACCTCTAGAGATTGAATTGAGTTATTGATTGAGTTATTTTAGAAATTGTTTCAGGAGGTTGCTAAAAAAGTGATCAAAGAGAACGGTATTTGCAAAACTGATTTAAGAACCAGTTTGTCAGGCTGTCAAACAATCAGGCTGTCATTCCATCTACTTGCTCTAGGAATCTGTATTAATTAATTGCTCACTCTAGAAATTGTTGTAGCTGCAGTATCATTAAGCTTGGACAGTGTTTGCTAACACTTTTAACAGGACAAATTTATCAATAAATATTTGGGCAAAAAGTGAAAACATAACTTTGATCGATTTTTTCCTGAGTTGAAATTGTCATTAAAAGTTTCCATGAAATGAAGAATAAAAATCGATCCTCTAAGATGGTGACAAAACCAAGTAATGGTAATGAAAAATGAGACCTCATCATATTTCCAAACCCCATTCATTAAAGAATGTGATATCAGTATACCAAAAACCTAGCTAGCAATAGCCATACAATAATATTACTACCTCCAGTCTGTTATAAAGAAGCAAAATGATTCCTGTTGTAAGATGAATTATGCATGGTTTTTAAAGGTACTAATTTCTCAGCTGGTTTTTCCCATTGTCATTGCATCAATTAAAAAAGCAGATTTATCCAGAGCTTGTAGCAGATCCTGTTGAAGATCACAGTTCCTTACAAATTGGAATCATGGAATAAAGGAGAATTGTTTTGGAAATGATTTCAGGAGGCAGATGTCTATCAACAGTAAAAGAATCACTGCACTTGTTCAATTTGTTTTTATGTCAGTGGCCAATATAAATAATAGAAGTTACAAGGTCCCTTTTCCAGGGCCAATGGAAGGGGCCCTAGTTCTGTGCACTGCTGCTGAGCCAACTTTGCTTCATGGCTTCTGTTTCTCTTCTTTAGAGTGGCATTTCCACCAGAGATGTTTAGGCAAAGAGCTGTTAAGAGAGAAATTGGTCTAATGTTGTAATTATAAGCAATTCGTAGACTCAGTTTAGCAGGCAATGCCATAATGGTTTCAAATTATGGTATTTTTCATAGCAAATGAATCAGACCTAGAAGGTGAGGAGGTTATTGTGAATAGATGTACTTTGCTAGCTGAGACATTGCTCTTATTATTTTGGTGGTATGGTTTGGTGTAGAAGTGATAAGTAAGATGGGAAGGTAGATCGAATCTTTAGAAAGCCCCATTTTGTGGGACTGCTCTAAGACTTTGATCCAACAGCATGAAGAAAGGATTATATATAAAATATTTTGTTATCCTGAGAATAAATGATTATGATGGTATATAAATACAATAAATCAATGTACTTCTGTGTTTGCATGGCATAACTAGCTATATTAAGTTAATTGTGCTATGTGTAAATGATGACGGTATCCGTTCAGTCATGTCTGACTCTTGGCAATTTTATGGGCCATGTTTCTCCACATCTTCTGATCTTGGACTATTTCTTTGAGTTTTTCTATCCTCTGGCTGATCTCAGCTTTGATAGTGTCCAGCCACTGTGTTCTTTGATGGCCTGATTTCTTTTTACCGCTAACTCTTCCAAACATAATTGCTTTCTCCAGTGAATATGTGTAAAAGGCTGATGCGAAACATAGTTCGTTCCTTGATGCCTTTATTGCTTGCTATATTTTAAATGTATTTTGGAATAAAGCTATGGCAATGCTTGTCTGTTATGAAAATTACTAAGTATCGAACACTTGAATATAAAGTAATCATCCAAACAAATATATATATTCCCTGAAGAAAACCCAGCTTCTTTGCTCTTTATTTCTCCAAACCTGGTGCAGAGCCTTGAGAGCTGATATTGCAGTCTTCAGACCCGACTGATAGCTGCGTATTTCAGTCCATTACGAACTTATGCTCAGCATCAATCAGGGAATCCTCCTCTTTCCCTAAAGACTAAAAAAAGATTATCACTGTAGTCAAAGCATTTAAATGTTAATTGCAAGCTAGAATGCATGCTTCTGTCCAGCTGAATTTTGGGTTGATTGATGTGAAAACTTTTTAATAGACACTGAGGGGCAGGATGTAGCTATTAATGAAGGGTCCTAATTTATAAGAAAGTATCAGGTTGGGGGGGGTTAAAGCGAAGAGCTATTTTTATTCCTCCTCCTCCTGAGTAGTTTGGAGCAGATTTGGGGGAGGGGAAAGGCTCCTTGGAGCGATGCTTTGTGAATTGTACAAAATAGTTCCAGTGGTCACTTTTTATCCTTTCTTCTGCTTGACATCTTCCTCTGAGATTTTTTAGTTTTCATGGCAAGTGGAAGTTGCCTGGAGCCTGCTGTTTTTTTTCCTTGGGTTATCTTCAGTGAGCTAGTGTTCTCCTAAGACTTCCTAAAAGAGGAAGTATGAAATAAAATATCCTGTAGAGAATCAGCAAGGCTAAAGGCAGCAGAGAATATGCGCACTTGTATCAGCTAAATGGAACTTTAGGGAAAATGACCTTTGCTTAACCTGTCAGTGGAAGAAAATAGGATCTTTTCTAGGTCACTTTAATAAACGTGGTATCATAAAATACTCTCAAGTAGAGTGCGGAAAAATGGTAACTGAACAGTGAATATCATTTTGACCATTCTGCATTTCCTCTATCCATTTTTGCTGTCAAATTTGTGTGTGGTATGTAGTTCCTTAAAGTTTTAGTCCTGGACCAAGCAAATGGGCAAGTGTATATAAGTAAAGGTAGAGGTTTCCCTGACCAGTCTTCTCCGATTCTAGGGCACAGTGCTCATCTCCGTTTCTTGGCCAAGGACGTCAGCGTTGGCCAAGGAAGTCAACTTTGTCTGAAGACATATTCCATGATCATGTGGCCAGCATAGCTGGCAAGGAGCACGGAACGCTATACCTTCCCATCGAAGTGGTACCTATTAATCTACTCGCATTTGCATGCTTTCAAACTGCTAGGTGGGCAGGAGCTGGGGCAAGTAACGGGAGCTCACCTGTTGCACAGTGCTCGGGGTCTTGAACCCAGGCTGTCTGCTTTCCAGCTGACAAGCTCAGTATCTTTAACCACTGAGCCATCATGCCCCACAAATATATGGGTATAAATTATATACTGTATATAAAAAAACTAAAGCTGATCTCTTGTAAACCTGTTTTTTTTTTAAAAAAACAACAACAACAACATTGAATTTAAGTCTGCCAAGTATAAAAAGAGCCGGATCTATTCAGGGAAATAGCATATGATGTGATCTGTGATGTGATATATCTGCGATGAATGCCCTTGTGTAGTGAACAATATAGTGAAATATGGTCAATTAATTACACACTAAATCCTCAGCCAAAGGCATCTTTCTCTATCTTCAATACACAGCGTTGAAAAGAGTCAATGCTCTGCATTTTGGAACCTTCAAAATACTTAATCTCCTGGACTAAAATTTTTGTTGGCGGGATATCTTCTATATGTCCAGCTAATATCTTTTTGTATCCTAGATGTGTTCCTTAACATCTTACAAAATTATTTGTGAGCCCATAGCTATTAAAATAGGGAAGAGAAACCAAATGTTAAGAGTTTACTTTCTAGCAATTTTATAGTGCTTGTTTTAAAATTGCTAGTAAGTGAAAGGAAACCAAATCCTCCAAAATCAAACAAGTTTCTGACAATAGTTGATATTGATTTGCTAGGCTTTCAACACCAGGGAGACGAAACCAGCCTCTAACTGGAGGGCTGCATTGGGTACACAAGATTGATCTCAAAAAAAAGAAAAGAAAAGAACTTTTTTTTTCCTGGATATTTTCTAAAGGGGAAAAATCTTACATATAAGCTTGTCAACCATACAGAGCTAGGGCAACTTCTTTGGAAGGTTTTGAGGGATGAGGGGATATGTCTAGCGGTGACATTTGGGTTATTTTTTTCCAAGCAGACCTTTTTCATGTCAGTAACTAATATCCTATATAGCACAGGATCCAGTTGTTTTTGGGACCTCTTTTGCCTAATGGTATCTACCCACCACACCTGCTCTAAAAAGGTGGACATAGTTCAATGTCCGCTTATTTCTGTCTTAAAGCTTGAGTGAGTTTGAGCCCAATCCAGTGTGAGTGCAGTTGTATAGTAGGAGAGTAACTATGTTAGTCCGCAATAGAAACAGCCTTTTCCATCTTATTTTCATTCCCTTGATGTCTCTAATGCAAAAAATGTTAAAACTGATCAGAATCTGGCTTGAAGTCTGAAATATTTCTATCCTTCACCCTTGAGTTTTATGTGTCTGAGTTTGGTTCTAAATGACTGTTTTTATGCTTTATAATATCTGAAACCTCATGCTTTGTTAAGTCTTAACAGTTGAAGGGTTCGGTTGACTAAATTAACTTCTGCTGATCCAAGAGAACAAATGATGCTTGCTTGCTTGCTTTATTTATTTCCATGTCTCAAATTCATTACTCTGGGCCAGCGAAATATAATTAAAACAGCATAAAATGCAAAACTTTTTTTTTTTAAATGAGCTGGCTGTTTCAATTTCTGTTATTCTATTATTCGGATTCCACCACCAAATAAAACCTATGAACAAGGAAAGTTTAGGGAAATAAGAAGATTTCTGGAGTGTTTGGAAAAGATTCCACCCAAACATCCTTGGCCTATCAAGAGAAATTATGGGTAAAAACAGGCACAACGCTATGCAGTTTTAGCCTGCCTTAAAAGAGAAGCGCACACTTTTTGTGTTGATGAGTATTAACATTCAAAGTAGGTCACAGTGCCTCTACTGAATATTTCTAATAGTATAACCCTCTCTGTTTCCAGAGTTTAATTACAACAGGGATCCCACAGGGTTGCTAATTTCATGTCACAGACTTGATTTAAGTCATATATAGATGGGCTCCAGATATGTCTGTCAACCCACAAATGGTAGCAAAGGAATGAAGAGTGTTAATTCAATTGACTATCTTTCTGCTGTTAATGGTAAGTATCACCAGCTGCAGATGATCAGTATTGCTTTTCCTCTGCCTCAGTTTGGTGTTTTTCACTGAAGCTGACATGATTGATGGAGGCAGAATTGGAATGAAGGGTGAGCATAGCAGCTTCTTTAGTCATTCTGTTTCTGATTGTGTTTTTATTACGGGAGTCAGCTTAGAATGTTTAATTGCTTTTGGAAGCTGGCAACTGCTGATGATGTCAAATGCTGATAATTGGTTTGGGACACAGATGTGCTATAAATTAAGCTGAGGTCATCTCAGATAATTTGTGTATTATCTACTTTCTTTGGGGTGGGTGGGAGAAGGAGGAGGTGGAAGGCACTTTCTTGTTTTCTTTCAGAAGAATTTCATGCATCTAACCCACGGGTGTCAAACTCGATTGCGTCACATGATGCATTGTGATGTGTCGTGATGTTTTTTGCCTTTGCGGAGCTGGGGAGGGCGTGGCCTGCCCCCTGACGCATCTGGCCCACGGGCTGCCAGTTTGACATCCCTGCTCTTAACCCAAGTGATGGTTTTGTGGGTCATGGAAGTTGAATAACAACACATTTAAACTCGGAGGAATGAAATTCCCATTAGGTAGACCAGGCCAGGGAATAAATTCCATAGGAAAGCTAAAACTAGTTTTATTGAGATTGGTAATAATAACTAAATCATGCCAAGTCTGGTTGTGGGGTTCCTCCTCCTCCTCCTCCTCCTCCTCCTCCTCCTCCTTATAGTTCATTGAATTAGAGAGGTGCTTGCCTGAACCATTTCCAAATGTGTCATTTTCTTGGACTTAAAAAAAATGCTTTCCCTTTTGCTTAGAGAATAGCGCCTGCATATTTCTATCAAGGCCTCTTTCCTTACTCTCTGAGATATGGGGGTGGAGGGGGGGTACACATCACATGTATGTTTTGATGCATGTTAAAGGACGCAGGTGTGTAATTATGTTATTTGCACAATGCCTTAATGATACACATGCCATTTTTACATCACTTTGGCTGGTGGCGGATATCTCCATCTAGATAGCATTCTGTTTTTCTACATAAGCTGTCCCCTTTCAGATACTGAACTTCATCCCAGTAGCTCTAGCCAACCATGATGTGGGAAGAGGAATGACAGGGATTACAGTTTAGCAATAGCTAAGGTTCTCTGTGCCTGCTACAAAGCCTTGCTTCTTAAACAGCATATTATATCAGACAATGGACAGCCTTCAACAGTGATAATGTGCAAAATACTTTTATAATTGCTAAAGTTACTGAATAATGTAGATCTTCATAAAGCACTGCTCTCCAGAATATTAAAACATTTATGTTAATTTGAAAAAGAAAACTTTAGATCCCTTCTCATCCATCAGCAATTAGATACATTAAATATATACTCCTGTTTTTGTTGCATTTCATTCTGTTATATTGGCAGTGATTAGTAGGGAAGCTTAATATGATTCTGAAGGCAGCCTCAGCATTTTTAGCTTGATAGCCTGCTCATCTTCAGTAAAACAGTATGTAGGACTTGGAATCTTGTACAGCTGATTCATAAATCAAGTTTTACTATGAACTTTTGTTGAGTTCCTCCCTCTCTCCTCTCCCCTCCCTTTTTTGGCTAAAGGTAATAAGGTTGTGTACCAAGGATTTTCTCTTCTCTCCATAGAAATGGGATACACACACACACACACACACACATATATATATATACATACATATGTGTATATATATATATATATTTGTTTTCGTAGATTTTCACGGGTACAGGTATGCAGGTCTTGGCGTATCCGGGTCTTTTCCCGTGTAAGATTGAGAGTGTCTTGCCGACGTTTCGACAAGGTCCCACTCGCCATCTTCAGGCTGGTGTCTTCGGCTTCGTGCTTGTGCAAGCAAAGCGTGATCGGAGCTGCCGTCCTATAAATACTGGAGGGGTGTGTGGCATGTTGGCTTTGTAGCTGTAAGCGGGTTGGTTGGCTGTGTTGTTACATCTTGATTGGAAGATGGAATTGATGTAAGCAAATTAGCTGATGTAGCTGTAAGCGGGTTGGTTGGCTGTGTTGTTACATCTTGATTGGAAGATGGAATTGATGTAAGCAAATTAGTCAGTTGTTTGGTAACATCCTGTGTGGCTGAGGTGTTGGCTGTGTGCCCATTGTTCTTTTGTACCTGGGTAATGGGCTGTGTGGTAATATTCTGAGCAATTGTTCTTTGCTTTTATATGGCATCTTCTTTTATAGTTGTAATGTCTGGCAGATTTTATAAACTAACCTTTTCTGTTAGCACAGCTACTATGTAGTCGTTTGAACTCCTTTATTACATTCCTTTTTCTTGATTTAAAGAGTTATGTTGCTCATTAAACTCATGTTCATGCATGGGAATCAGTTATGAACTTGTTGTGGCCTGCATGGATTGAACAAACAAACAAAACTTGTTAACAACTCCATTAGCACAGTTCCTTTTCATCAGGCTTGGATTCTACCTAATGTACCACTAACCATTATTTTCTCACCTAGTTTGCTCAGCAGTGACAGATAATAGATGAAGCCATTACAAATATATTTGACACTGCATCCCTGAAGATGTGAAAATTGGAGTCTCTCATCATGATTTAAAATGTGTGCTCACTTGCTTAAATGAGGTGGAAGAAGTAGCAGTGGAAATAAAGCAAACCAGATTTCTAAAAACCACTGGCTGGCTGTTACTCAGGTCAATATACTGCATCACACCCATATAGAGCCATATGAAGGTAGCTTAGGTTGAATTTGTGCTTAATCAAGCATTCTCATGGGCATGATTTTTCCTGTGATGTGACATTCAATGACGGGGGTCTTCAAACTTGGCCCTTTTATGACTTGTGGACTTCAACTCCCAGAATTCCTCAGCCAGACATGCTGGCTGAGGAATTCTGGGAGTTGAAGTCCACAAGTCATAAAAGGGCCAAGCTTGAAGACCCCTGTTCAATAACATGTCTCTGTCCTTGGAAATGGAATTTCATTGGGCTCATAAAAATTTCATTGGGCTCATATATTACCTTCTCTTTGTTTCATCTTTGTTTGTTTTTTGTTTGTGTTTTTTGAATTGCGGTATGAATTTGTACTTACTAATTTGGAGATAAGTCCTTTGCAGTAAAGTTGGTAGTGCTGTGTGAGAATTAAGGCAAACATCTCAACTTGCCCTTGTAATATGAGGGAGCTCAGACGCTGACCAAAATGGCTGATTTAGGGCTGATAGTGGAAGAGGGAGTCGAGTAGCAGAAGCAACAGCTCTGCGCTCCTTTCCTCCTCTCTTTTCCATTCCACTCCTCCACACCATGGGTCTTACCAGAGCCTCCCGAGAGAGTATTTTTTAAAGGTTGAAGGTATGGGTCATGCAGATGAATTCGGGGCCCTTTGTGCTGGTGAGGCCTAAAGTGAAGGTCTTCACTGCATACACTATTTTAGCCCTTAGGGGTTCCCCCCCCATTTCAATGTGTAGCATGAACTATCATGAACTAACGAAGCACAAACTATCATTTGTTCCGCGCTCTTGATAATTGACTGCCTACACAGCCACAAATGGGAACAGTTTTGATTAAATTCTATATTTCTGTATTTTCTCTCTCTTTTTGCAAAGTGGCAAATTATACATATACCACAAGGTTTGTAAATGAATGAAGTACACTGTTGTGGATAAGGCCCATTCCTTAGAAAATGACATATAACTAAATTAAGCTCGAAACACCCATTATTTTTCCAATTTTCACAGGAAGGAATCATTTGTAAGTATGAGAAGTATTGAGGCTAGAAGATAATTGTTTTTAAGTGGCCAAACTGTTTCCTAGTATTTTGTTTTCTTGGTATATTATATCTTAGATCCTATTATACCCACATCCCTACGCATCCTCCCCAAGCTTTGCCCATGCCTCCCTTGCATACTCTGCCTGATCCTTGCTCTGCCTCCTTGAACTCATACACACCCTCCCCAACCCTTGCTGTGCCTTGCTTGCACATACACTTTTCCCAGCATTCCCCATGCCTCCCTTGTGCCCACATACATTACTGTGCACCCTCCTCAAGCCTTGCTGTGCCTCCCTCGCTCCCTCGCGCATCTGTTCATGCCGTCCCCCACCTGTCAGCAATCCTCAATTTTCCAGCTTGCTTGCAAGCCACATTTTTGCTGGTTTCCCTACTGACTTGATTTGTGGGAAATCAGCAGGAAGTTTCTTACCTAATGACCATCGGATTTGGTTAACAACAGCAATTGGGATGGCAGAGATTGCCATTGCTAAGTCAAGCGGTTGTGCTTTATGATACTGTTAATTCAGCCCTGCAAAACAGTCCCAAGTTTTTTATGTGGCCCCTTGGGAAAATTAATTGCCCAGCCCTGATCTCAGTTCTAGAAAATGTACACTTTTTATTACCTATGTTTTCCAATGGACTGGATAGGAAAACCTACCCACTTCTTGCTTTCCTCTGAACTGACCTTCTAGCTGGAATACACTGAACTTTTCTTTGCCTATTGATTTATTTTAGAAAATGCACTGTGAATGGCTGCCATTTTAACTTAGGAACTCTGGGCAGCTAACAACAGTCAGCAAAAAGAATATCCCCAAACCTCTATAACGGCATAGAAGCATCTGGAGAGTGTATGACCTAACTAGGTTTGCAGCACAAATCTTTTTCATCATTTGTAATGATTACTAGCTTGTTTGCAGCTTCCTTGCAATATCCCAGGAAGCATTAAGACAGATGACAGGTTTCTGCTGACAATGAGAAAGTCCTAGAGATGAATTTGGAAAATTACGTTTAAATAGATGTGTGGTAGACTAGAATAAGGAGAAAATAACTCATTTGTGTAATTTATATTATTTGCTAAGTGGCAAACAGTCTCTTAGCTATTTTTAGGCTCTGCAATAACACTGAAGTAAGTGCAAACTTCAGAAACAGCTTCAGATAGTCCTCACTTAACCGAATTCAGTTGGAACCAACAACTCTGTCTCTAAGCAACATTATGACCATGCTGGATAACAGTGTTAGTTCCACTGAGATCATTTAGCAAATCACCCACGTTTGTTAAGTCCGGCTAATTGCGACTTACAACTTTCTGCTGGTGTCCCCATTGACTTTGCCTGTTGAAAGCCACAAATGATGATTAAATGACTA
Source organism: Azemiops feae (assembly GCA_023970755.1). Classification (NCBI taxonomy): domain Eukaryota; kingdom Metazoa; phylum Chordata; class Lepidosauria; order Squamata; family Viperidae; genus Azemiops; species Azemiops feae. Next base: position 817,228 of record JALGBA010004179.1, on the reverse strand, counting down.
TGGGATGCCCTCCCACATAGATGAGAAATGCTGAGCTATATGGGAAACTATGAATGCAAAGTGTAAAGACAATAACAAATATTTGGAAAAGGTAATTTACTGTTGGTTTGTTTTTCCTGGGCCTGTGGCTGCATTTCCTATTAAGTGAAATGCAAAGCACCAAATGCAAATTCCAAAACAACAGAAGGCAAGACAATAGATGGAAACTACTCAAGGAGAGAAGCAACCTGAAACTTCCTGACAGTGAGAACAATTAACCAGTGGAACGGCTTGCCTCCGGAAGTTGTAGGTGCTTCATCAGTGGGGTTTTTTAAGAAGAGATTGGACAACCATTTGTCCGGAATGATGTAGGGTCTCCTGCTTGAGCAGGGGGTTGGACCAGAAGACCTCCAAGATCCCTTCCAACTCTGTTATTCTGATAATCGGGGGAGTGAGAATATCCTAATATACCAATTTCTGTCCTATCACAGTATTTCCACTTGATCCCCTTATTTTGATCTTGACTTGCATGCTTGTGTTAAGCAATATTCAGCCTGGTTACTGATACTGGGGGTTCAGTACATCTTAATTGTACTCTGTTCGGGGAAAAGTTGCCTGAAATCATAGGTGCTACAAATGCTTTAGCATTATTTGGGAAGATCAGAGAAGGCCAAGATATAAACTCTGGTGTCTGTTGATTCGTGCCTGGTTGTTGCTAGAAAGCAAATATCTTTTGATCTGCATAACTTAAAAATATTGACATTGACCCAATAGACTTGCACAGGAAGATAATGCACTCCGTGTAGAAGAAATGTTTAATATGGAGAAAGATGTAGTCAGATGAACACTTATTTATAGTCTGATGTCACAGATTGATTAAATAGGGGACTAGGACAGTGTGAAGTTGTGCAGGTGATGGTTTTTCCTTCATGCCAGACATTTGAAATTCTTGCTTTTCTTTGCCAGTTGACAACCATATTTCCAAACTGTAACAGCTTGAATGAAACAGCATTTCCAGATCTCTGCCTGTTGAACCTGAAACAAGCTCCTACATTAATAAAGATATGGGTAGCTATGCCTGCATTCAGTGGTTTGCAAACCTCTATACCTCCACCTCCTACCAGCAATATATATTCTGGGTTTTCTCTAAGCTCAATAAACGTAAAGCCTCTCATAAATAGATAACTTGCAATAATGTAAAAAGTGCTGGCGGCTCTGTGTCAGAAAACAGCCACACTTCTTATATTTAATTTTTCATCCAGCTATTTCGTTTAGACCTAAGTTTCTATGCCTTGGATTTATTGCTGTAAATTTCTCTCAGTGGTACGTTTTGGATTTTTTTTAAAAAAATAAAAGCAATTAATTGTTTTCTCTAATTTTAAGTCAGTCATCTAAAAATAACTTTAGCACAGCTTTAGAACAATAATATTGGGTAATGAATTATGAACTGAGTGTTGGGTGATAAAATAACCCTGTCGTCTTACATATTTTCAACATGTATTAGAATTAGTAATATTTATGGTCATGCAAATAATTCCATACATTGTTTCCCCTAAATGCTTTATAGTAGGAGGGGATTGCTTTTAGAAACAAGAATATTTTTTGGACAATAATTATAATTCTCCGCTTGAAAATAAATTCTCAGCTGACTTTACTCCGTGTAGGAGGTGAAAGTATTTGACAAAAAAGAGCTCAGTGGGTCATGTGAGTGAGGCATGAGAGTGTACAAGTTGCCTTTCTCTCCTTGGCCTCCATGTTTGCCTCCCATAATATAATATGTTGGCTTTTGAGAATAGATGGTGGCTATTTTGCTATCTATGTTTGTATCACTGATAGATAGATGCAGCTAAATACAACCAAATTGGATTACTGCAATACGCTCTGCCGAAGGCTACCCTTGAAGAATATCCAGAAGATTTTAGCTGGTACAGACTGCAGCGGTACAGGCAGTTATGCACATTCCTAGAGCAGCACATATTTAAACCTCTGCTCCATGAGCTGTACTAGTTGCCAGTTTGCTTCTTGGTCCAAGATGCTGGTTTTAACATTTAAAGCCCTTCATGGCATGTGACAGGTCTGTCTGAGAGACTGCCTCTCCCCAATTATATCAGCCCACCCCATTAAAGAGAGGCCATGTTGCAAATACCATCAACTAGGGATCTACAATTGGTGAGACCCAAGAGACAGGACTTCTCTGCTGTGGCACCCTCCTTACAGAACATTCTTCCCGTAAAATTATATTAGCTCCATCTTTTTTTGTCATTTTGGAAGGCCCTCAAGACCTGGGTATGTTATGAGGCCTAGGGCTCCCAGGAATTGGAGATTTGCTTATATTGCTCCATTTTTGAGGTGGCTATTTTATCCTCTCTTTGCCTGGACTTTCTATGTTTGTTTTTTATCCAATTTATTTCTTAATGCGGTTCCTTTATTTTTTATATCTATTATTTTTATATTTATGGTTTTTCTCTGTTATCCATTATCTGGAGTGATTTTTGATGAGATGGGCAGCTGTACAAATTTGATTAAGAAATCAATGGATACATTGGGTTATATTAAGTGAAATACTAACAGCACTCCTATTTAATCAAAATTATATTCAACAATGATACTATACTGATAATTGCTCATTCTTATGCAATGTATCTTTCTATAGTATTTTTAAAATCATAACTTTGCTACATGTTTCTTGCACATTATTTGACAAGTAATCAAGTGTCAATTTAAGAATAAGACATGCAGAGATCTTAAATCCCTGTTCCTTTTAGGATTTAGTAAGAAAAAAATATCCTGATGGACAAAGGAACACTTAAACTATTTTGTGCATACATGTAGTCCTCAACTTACAATTACAATTGGGGCCAGAATTTCTGTTGCTAAGCAAGGCAGTTCTTAAGTGAGTCATGCCAGATTGCACAAGCTTTTTTTGCCAGGGTTCAGTATATCACTACAGTTTAGGTCAGGGGTCCCCAAACCCCGGGCCGTGGACCAGTACCGGGCCGTGGCATGCCAGCAACTGGTCCGCACAAACAAGCAAAGCCCCATGCGCGAGATGCAGGCAGCACACAAAACCACACACCCTCTGGTCAGCGGAAAGACCTCTCTCCATGGACCCAGTCCCTGGTGCCCAAAAGGTTGGGGACCTCTGGTTTAGGTGATTAAGTGAATCCAGCTTCCCCCATTGAGTTTGGTTGTCAGAACCCAGTTGGGAAGATCATAAACAGAGATCACAACCCTGAAACATTGTAACTGTCGTAAATACATGTTGATTTGCCAAGCACCAGAAGTTTGATCACGTGACTCTGGGGATGCTGCAATGGTTATAAGCACGGCTTTTTTTGTCATAGAACGCACCAGAACAGAGTTCCGGCAGCTTTTTTTGACGGATTTTCCAGAGTTGCGTTCTTTTCCTATTGTTTCCCTTCCTATCCTTGTTTGTTTTTGAAAATGCCCCGCTGGTGGTACGGTGCGAGCGGGGTCCCCTCCGGTGCTGTCTGCCTCCTCTAGGAGGAGCCATGAGGCATCAGAGCACCACAGCCAGAGCGTGGCTTGATTGGCTGGGTCAGACCAAGTGGTGTGGAAGCCGATGGTGGCGGTGGGAGACACATAAACATGGAGGCCCTCTTTCACAAGAGGGTGAATGAGCCTTTTGACTTCCCTTACAGAAGGTGGGATGTGAGGTTAAAAAGAGGCAAAGCGAGAGGAAAGAAAGGCGGCTGCCGTGGAAGCTTGCCCGACAGCGAAACTTTGCTGTTTCATTTCCTTGGGTAGTTTAAAGGTTGGAATGTCTACGAAAATCTCTTTTTAGTCTTTTATACTTTATATTCAAACTGTAGAGAGGAAGAATAAGAATAAAGCCAATGTCTTGTGATTTGGAGGTATTATTATTATTAATAATATATATTAATTATGTATTGGTCAGATGTAAAGGTAGACCTACAGTATGAGGTTTAATCAGATCTATTTATTAAATTGGGTTTAACTTAAAGGTAAATTAAAAGTAAAATGTTCACTGACAAAGTTTCAACTTTAATTTGTTTCAAGTCAATATCCATATTAAACTCCAAATGTAAATTTTTCCACCTTGTTTGACAACTTCTTAAAAATAATTCAATCTTTTACAAGCAACCAAATTTTGTTTTATTGGGCCAATTTCATTCCACATAGAAAGCTGACATTTCCACTCATTAAACTAAATGGGTATGCCAGTGGTAAATGTAAAAGTTTAATAAAATGCCTTCTTGTAGTTTAAAGCCACACAGTGCATGGTAACATTAATAGTATTAACTTACCTTGAACAAAATCCTAGTCTTTTAGATACACTAAAAATTGAAGGTTTTTTTTTTCAACTACAAAGGTAAACCTTGTAGGGTAAGCAAAGCGGGTTGTATGATGTGTGTGAGTTCCGGCACCTTTTTTTTTTTTTTTTTTACAAAAAAAGCACTGGTTATAAGTGTGAATACCCGTTAGTTTTTTCACTTCTGTTGTAACTTAAAATTGTCACTAAATGAATCGTTGTAAGTTGAGAACCACCTGTTCTATCCTGAACAAGTCGTGACTGAAATTAAAATCATCTGATGCTGTTACTTCCATCACCCATCACAATATTCAGTACTGAACTATTGTTCAAGTAATAAAAAAAATGTCATACTGTGGTACTTGCTGCTCATATCAAGAGTTACTTTGCATCTCGGCTTCCGGTTCCGGATCGCGACACCAGCAGTCGTACGGAGAGATCTCTCTCTCCCACCGGCTGCTTTCCCTCCGCCGGTAGACCCTTAATCGGGTCGAAAGTCGCCCCGTAGAGGCGACCACCGTTAGAGGAGGCTCCTGCTCGACTGGGGAAGAGCGGTGGCTCTCCCCAGTTCGAGCTATCTCCTTAGGGCCGCCGGAGGAAAAGATCGCCCAATAAAATGGACAATCACTTCGTCGCACCAGCTGAAAGCCAGAAGAACATCTAAGCGAAAGAACCCCCGTGGAGAATCCGGGTGAGACCTTTCCTACCCCCTTTTTTTTTTCCCTAACTACTTTCCTGTTAAAAGCTTTCTTTGAACTATTTCCCTGTCGTGAGGAAGCAGCGTTTGGGCAATGGGGAAAAACAGCGTTGGAAAAAAAAATATATAAATAAAAACCAGTCAATTTTGATGGACTATTTAAATTTTGGAATACTGAGGGGACCTGAAAACATTTTATTCTTGACTATTATTGTTACAACTACGCATTTATTATTTTGAACCCTTTCTTCATCTTTTTCAACACGAAAAATAAAAAATCTATTATTTGGAAAGGAAAAAAAAAAAAGATTTTTTGGTTTGCTGAGGACATCTTGTGTCGAAAAGTGGTACTGCAATTATATTTCTTTATGGCTGGGAATGGCTATGACCCTGAAAGGGTGATAACTACAAGATAACGGATGCAGCTGGCCTATTGAAAATTGAAGGTGAATGCTTGCTTGATTCTTATGAAGTAGAGCCTTCTTTAAAGATTAAAGATTAAAAAGCCTTATTACTATCGATATGGAACTTAATACACAACTGGACTATGAACTTATATTGGAAACAATTTTAGAAGCTGCAGAGGATGTGAGTTCCTATTTTCAATCCCTTTTCCCTACACTGAGAGAAACCGTGGAAACCACAAAACAAACTAATTTTATTCAACTTCCAACACAACCTATCGAGAAGTCTGATGACTATACAACAACTTCAACAGAGATGTCTGAAGCATCAATACCAACAGAGACTGACACTCAGATACAACTTATTGAAAATCGAGAAAAGGTGGATAAACAATTGGCAAATATAACATGGAATAAAACAGCTTTTACCATCCAAAGGCTATTAGAAGAAAGGAAAGAGAACTTTGACCAATTTGAAGCGTTAAAGAATATGGACCTTTTAATATTGTGGTTTGATTATGTAGGAACCTTACTATGGAAACCACTATGGCATAGAAAGAAGCCCAGAGTTAGATTTAAAAATGTATTTTAAAGTCTTATTTAATGGGATTAAAAAGGCTTTGATTTCTTGACTGACTTAACAACTAATGGAACACGTGAAATTTTTAAGAGGATACCCTTTGTAATATTACTTTGTTTTAGATATGATATGTATTGGAGAAGTAAACTTTATCTACTGGTTTAAAAAGATTTTTATAGATATAGAGGCATTGATAGAATATATATTTAAATTAGATAGAAATTTATTTGTTGGCCTGATATTTTTATTTTAAGAGAATTATTTGGAAATAAAAGGAGAATAAGAGGGATGGGTGATAAGAGAAAAAAATGGTATCAATGAAGAAGATATGGGAATGTTGTTGCGAGAACAATATACCAGATATAATTATGTAAAAAAAAAAAAGGGCACCCGAAGTGTTAATAATATGTCTATTTAAGGCTAATTGAAATATAGTAATTGTAAGTTAGTAAAGCTTAAAAACAGGATTTGGATTTTTAGAATTGAAATGTAACTGATATTTGATAGGATCGTTTGAAACTTATATAGAATTTATTAATTTGAATAAGTAAGATTAAATGAGGGAATTAGAGAGGGAAGTTTAAAAGATTTGATTTGAGTTATATATTTGTGATTGTCCTTCTTTTTTTGGATGTTTAATATACCCACCTCCATGGTGGTTCCTAAGCACCTTAATGTAATCCCTGTACCCCTATAAAATCTAATAAAATATATTAAAAAAAAAAAAAAGAGTTACTTTGCATCTCAAAGTAGGGGTAGGGTAAAAAAATCAAATACATGTAATATGTACAAATGTAATACGTACACTTGGAGGGTGCTTTTATTGTAGTTGGTGATTTTAATCAAGTTGATTTGAAAGCTATTCTCCTCCATTCCATCAATACGTGAACTTTGCAAACAGAGGGGGGAAATACACTGAATCTTGCTTATTCTAATATCAAGAATAGATTCAAAGCTATACCTATACATACACCTACACACACACACACACATACATAACACACATATACACATGCTATTTATTTTTTAGCCTTAGGATGCTACATGGGGAAGTTGTAATAAAATGCTGAAAAGTCACTGACAGTAAATTATTTTCCAAGTTGGGCCTCAGAAATACGGTGCTATAAGCAGATTGTGAGGTAAAAACCACTTTTATTGTTAGGTGTTTTTCTGATGCTTTATTTCCTGGCTGCTCTTTCTTGACAAGACTCCAGCTAACAAAAGCATCTGCTTCAATAAAGTCACTATAAAGGCACAGTAAAGTGTCACAGGACTCTCACAGAAGAGGTTAACATTTGCACCTATAAAAATGACTTAATGGCTCTAAATAATTTTGATTTGCCTCTCACCAAGAATCTGCTTGAATTACTTTCTTACTGTGTAAGTGTTTTCTTTAATGGCTATTTAAATGGTTGCATGGTACTGTATTTTATGAAATATTAATATAATGTGTGTGAGCCTGATGGAACTAAAGAACAAAGCCCTATTTTTATAATACGTTTGTGAAAATTTGCTTTCTGTGCAAAGTATAAAGACAGCGAGAATGGTTTTTGACATTGTCAAATATAATAGTTTCGTTTATATATACAGTGCTGTTTATATAAAAAAAGCTACTTGAACATATAACAAGACAGAACAGTCTCCCAGCATTAATTATTGGAGGTGTGTGTATTTTGTTTTCTTTATCTGTTCTTAGGAAGAAGATAACTATGACATGTTCCAAAGTTTCTAGAACTAAATTACTGTAACTCATTTAGTTTTCCAAATACTATTCATTGCTTCCCTAAAATCTTTGTTACAGGGCCAAAATGCTTTACTTTAAAGATGCAAAATCAGTATATGGTGTTACATTCACTTTCAAAGAAAAAAAAATTGGATTCTTAGATATTGCCAGCAATTCATTTTGCAGAATTACATGTCATAATTTTGATAAGGATTATTTTCACATTTGTTACATCTAAGATAGGCCATGGATAAAAACTGTCCATTTACACTTTCTTCTATGGGTACCAACCCTGATAAAGTGTTAGATAACTGGATAGACATAAGTATACACACATAAGCACACAGATTTTGTGTTTTATTTTTCTTTTAGAAAACACAAAATCATGCATTCCTCAGTAATTGCCTAGTTTCTCCCCATTGTTTATACATAATTTTTCAAATGCTTTTTATGGAGACATTGAGAAAGACTTAACTTATTTATCTATTTAAACAGTATTAAGAATCAACTATTTAAATACATTTTGCCCTATTTGATATCAAATAAATATCTGTTAAAAGGAATCACTATATAAAAAATGTAACAAATATTATATGAGAAGGCTTGACTAGACGACTATTTTTCAATGACATGTTAAGTTTCTCCATACAAATAGGTTTATATTGACATGATGGATTTTTCAAACCATCTAGGAAATTGTTTTTGCATGTAATTCTGCTAAATGTATAAATTATCCAGGGACAGGCAACATGGCAATGGAAGCAACCAAAGTTCCTTGCATTCAGATATTTATGATTTGTAAAAAGCCAGCATTTGTTTATACTTTGGATGAATTTAGTAGAATTCTTAACTTCAGAAAACCATTTAGCTGCTTTCTTTCCTTATTTTTAGGTGGTCTGGTTTCACAAAAAGCATCTTCTTTAAATGACAAGAATCTTGGGGCTACTTTCATTTACAAGATACTGAATTAAAAACAGATTCTGGAAAGTATAAGGTAATGTTTTTAGTGCACTTTAAACATGCCCGTGTACTATGTGCTGTTGTACGTGAGCCTGTGAAACGGTGTCAGTTTCCTAATTTGTGACTGTTTATAATCTGTATTAGTTTACCGGCCTCTCTTGAGGTTATTACATGTGAAGCTATTTTGGGAATGACCTGCGATATCTAGTAGAATGGAGAATCATACAGGCACATATACTGCTAATTTTTTTGTCAAGCTGCTGCAGTTGAATGGGTTACTTGCAAGGTGATACCAAGGTCAGTTTTATATTGAAACACTTTAAAACAATTGTCCAGAGATTATTTCCACTTCATTGTACTGGTTTTTTTTGTTCATTGTACTTTTTCTGTAGAATAGTCTTTAGGAACTGTTTAATAGACATGGAACCTGGTGTATAGTAATATGCTGCTTCTATCATGTTTAAAAATACGAAGCTAACTAGCAGCTTCGTTTTTGGTCCTGGGCTTTATCTTTTGTTATATTTCAGCAGTTAGAACTAAGTTTGAGATTTCTCAGAGTTCAGATTAGCTGTTCTGAAAGTCATGTTCTCACAGCATCGTAATAAAGAACAACCTGTGCTGATGTTGCAAATCTCCTCTGTTTTGTCTGCTGCGTTTTTGTTTTCCTGATAGCTGATTCCGATGTCATTGGAGACTCAGAAAAAAGAGAGAAAAACCCGTGCTCGCATTGATGATCATGTCTCGTACTGTATAAGAACTCTTTATTTAAATTTTACTGCCCTCTTTCAGCAGTAGACTTGGACTTTGCTTTGGGTTGATAAAATTTGCCTGCTGTGATCTTTATTCTTAATGGTTATTGCTGAATTTCTTTGCACCCTCTAGTGGGGTGGATGTTATTTTTTTACATTCAGATACACCATATAGATACTACAGCACAGAGAAACTAATAAAATATAAAGGATGATCAAAAATAGCTTTCTATAGGGACCAGAAATTTTTTCCTCATTTCTTTTTTGATATCTGCAGACTGTAATAGGAATAAGTATTAGAAGTTAAGCTATGGTGCTGTTGTTTTTTTAATAACTTTAGCCTATTACCTCAGGAAGGTTATGTGGGGTAGGGAATAAGCTAGAAGTGAAACTTCAGTTACAGTACAGTATTAGAGGTTTGCACACTGTTAAATTGAATTAATGAGGTTATTAAAAGCTTATTGCAGGAGAGTCCCAACAGTGAATCCCTTCATTGGCTACTCAGCTTAGCAAGCAAAATGCATCAGAATTTTTTTTTTTTTAAAGTTATATCAAGACCTCTAACTTTGAAAATAAAAGTGTCTGCATTTACTTTTCCACTTCTGGATTTGTGTGGGGTTCTTACTTGATTGTGATTCACATTCATATTTAAAAAAAGCTTTTAGTTTCCTGCAACAAAATGAAGTCTTTTATTTTTAAAAAATCTAAATTGTTATTTAAAAATGAAAGGTGAGAGTCCTTGAATGTCTTGATCTCATAGATTCAAGTTCTGGAATTCAAGAGATGTTAGGAGCTGTACTGTTTACAAGCCAACATCATTCACAAAAGCTGCAAACAATCATAATATAGCGCAAGTCTTTCAAGAACATAGAATTACTATGATTTTAAATATTTTAAAATTGAATCTTAAAATTAATTTCCTTTTTTTCCTATATAGGCATTTATTTTGATACATAATTATTTTGTAGAAAATAAGAGTGAGTTTCATTTTCTTACTTTCAGAGGAGTAATTTCTGCATTTTTGCCATTTAACCTATGTTGTCAGTCTAAAAATACCTGATTGGTTAGCTGCTTGGAGGAAGGTTTTTCCCCCCATTTTTTTTCTGTTTTATGCTGCTGATGTTTGAAAAAAGAATCCCAAAAATAAACTTGGACTAGGATTGAGCTGCTTATGAGACCAAACTCTCTTTTTCTAGCTCAGAAATAATAGCTAAACAATATAATTTACAAAAACCAACAACGGGGAAACAATAAAACCCATTATAGGTAGTCCTTGACTTACAACCACAATTGGGACCAGAATTTTGGTTGCTAATCAAGGTGGTTGCTAAGTGAGTCATGCCTGATTTTATGACCTGTTTTGCCATGACCTGTTTAAGCACACCACTATAGTTGTTAAGTGAATCACTCAGTTGTTAAGCAAATCTGATTTTCCCCCTTGTCTTGGCTTGTCAGAAGCTGGCAGGGAAGATCACAAAAGGTAATCACATGGCCCCAGGACACTGCAGCCATCGTAAATATATGCTAGTTGCCAAATGCTCGAATTTTGATCATCTGACTGTGAGGATACTGCAACAGTGCTAAGTTGAGGGCTGGTTGTAAGTCACTTTTTTCAATGTTGTTGTAACTTTGAACAGTCACTAAACGGATGGCTGTAAGTCAAGGACTACCTGTACATGGGTTTGAGGTACCTGGAGAGTTTCTCAGAGGGGTAACAGGTTTTCAACGCTTTGCAAAAAAGCTGCACGTTTACGGTTGTATACCTTTCGGGGAAAGGCTGCTACAGAGGGCAGGGCCCGTCCCAGGGAATGCTCATTTATGTGACCCTGTTAGGAAGAATAGTTTATTGATGAGAATAAGAGTAAGCCAACCCTGACAGAGTTTACTGGATGGGAAGAAACACCCAAAGAAGGCAAACTTGTGGGTAACCAAGTTCGAAGCCAGGTATGGTTGATACGAATGGTTGTTTGACTAGATATATAGCAGAAGTCCCCAACCTTTGGGGCACCAGGGACCGGTTCTGTGGAGAGAGGTTTTTCCACGGACTAGAGGGGGCGTGGTTTTGTGTGCTGCCTGCATCTCATGGATGGGGCTTTGTTCGTGTGGCCCAGTTGCTGGCATGCTGCAGACCGGTACTGGTCCGCGGACTGGGGGTTGGGGACCCCTGGTATATAGCACTCTTGTACAAGCTGCAACCAGAGTTTTGTCCATGGTTTTTGCAGAAACCTTTTTAATTGAACACTTCCTCCAACACAAAGTGAACCTGTATAACTTAAGTTATGATCCAGGTCCTGAGTGTTTATGTAGTTGCTTCCTTTTGGCTTACCTGGTTGGAGAGGACCCCCAGGTAATCCCTCACATCTCACAGACTCTTTGTGGCCAGGTAAATGTTGATGACTTTAATTCTTCTTTTCTGTGTGCTGTTTGCTTTACAGACACGTGGCAGGTGTATTAAACCAACTCTATCGTAGAAATACTTTTATGTATCTTATTTGGCAGAGATTTTTTTATTTATGATGAAAAACTCACAGTGATAAATGATTTCAATTAAATATGTATTAAAGGAAACATTATTGCTTAGTGTCTTTTTTAATTTTATTATAAGGGAATACATTTCCCTTCTTCCTCAGCCCGGAATTTAGAGTTGATTTTCTGGCAGCCAGAGATAAAGTATAATGGAGACTGTAATATAGTTTTAAAGGACAGAATGCCTGCATGCTTTATTTCAAATAGTGGCAGGCTTTTCCCATATTACCGGAATAACTTTTAATACAAATAAAACAAACCGAGATTAATAGCAAAGCATGAATCATTTTGACATATCTAAGAGAACTGCTTTGAGACAGGACTCAGAAATTATATTATAAATTATATTTACTTTATTCCCATTATCAAACACCCAATTATTCCCCTGAATGTCTTTAGGTTTTCTTTTTTTCTTGTTTAAAACTAACTTAAACAAATTTAACATATATTCAAATTGTAGTTCTCTCTCCACTAATACTGGTATTTATGTGGAGCCTCTGTCTAGAATCATGTTTTTAAAGAAAATATGTAAAGAGATATGCATAATTTAAATTTATCTAATATATTAAATTATTTTAGGAGTAGGTGTTCAGAAAGGCCCTTCATCATCCCATCTTCAATACATGGGTGGTAGGGAGTTGGTTTGGGTCCTCCACCATCACCACCTACAAATTGCCAGTAAACTAGATAGGCACCAATTCAAACTTGGATCTGACAGTGCAGGATAAAGGAGCTTCTTTATTACCTATATTCTGTCATTCTGACTGAATTGTATAGACCTGCAACTTTCAAACTGTGTTGCCAAAAGTCTCGCCTCTTTCAGTGCATGTTTAACCAGAATTATACTTCTCATTGCATAGGTCCTCAGTGCCTTCTCAGTTCATTGTCTTCTGCAGTACAGGTAGTCCTCAACGTACGACCGCAGTTCAGCCCCAAATTTTTGTTGCTAAGCGAGACAGTTATTAAGTGAATTTTGCTCCATTTTACGACCTTTCCTGTTACAGTTGTTAAGTGAATCACTGCAATTGTCCAGTTAATAACATGGTTGTTAAGTGAATCTGGCTTCCCTCATTGACTTTGCTTGTCAAAAGGTGGCAAAAAGGGACCACATGATCCCTGGACATTGCAACCGTTGTAAATAGGAGTCAGATGCCAAGCATCTGAATTTTGATCATGTGACCATGGGGATGCCACAATGGTTGTAAGTGTGAAAAATGGTCATAAGTCACTTTTTTCAGTGATGTTGTAACAGTCACTAAAGGAACTGTTGTAAGTCAAGGACTATCAGTATTTAGAAGTAGATGTGATTTACTTGTAGAGTGGGGTGCCTGAGAGTCTGCTCAAGCCTATAGGCAGCCATTGAAAGCCCTTGTGTCTGAGTGAGGTTGTCCTCCCCTTCTAAGAATGGGCTGTGGTTTGGGAATTCTAGACTCCTTATAATACGAGCAGGTAGCAGCTGTAGCTAGTAGGGGCAGTTTCACTGTTACATTTTGTGCCAACTGTGACCTGTGAGGAGGTTTTGCTCTTATTCATTCATGACCTAATCATTTCTTGTTTGGACTGCATCATATGTTCTGTGTGGGGCTTCCCTTGAAAAACATTAGGAAACCAGTGAGTACACAATATACTTGGTCCCGGACAGTGATGGCTATATCCGGATATGCGTTGATGATCCCAGAGCTTTCGAATGTCCAATGGTTGCCAATTGGCTTCTAAATGTCTCTCAAGTTGCTGGTTGCCTATATGAATTTGGACCTGGTTGTTATCGTAGGGAATGGCTTCTCCTGTATTCATCCGGCCATCCAGCTAGATGAAATAGGTTCAGTGTCCTCCTCCAGGTCCCATCCCTCCAGAATTGTCACATTCCCTCCCGGTGGCAGCCCTTACTTTTGGGAATTCCCATCCAGTCATAAATCTTTCAATCACCTACTTCTCTCTTTACCAGGATGAGGATGCACTTTGGTGCAGGCACATGGTACTTTTATTTGTGTTGTTTTTGTGTTTTGGAATTTGGGGAGGGGGAGGGGGATAATGTAGATAGATCAATATATAAGCATTTTTTTTATAAGGTTGCTTTCTATAGGCTTTCTGAATAAAGCCTTTCTAAAGTGAAATTTCAATTGTGGCTTGAGAATATTTTTAAACGTTTCTTAAAAACGCCTACTTGTTATATGAAAGCGTTTTTATGCTGATTCTCACTTAGCCACCTTACTGCGGATTTCTTTGTTCTTCTCCTGCTCTGTCAAGTAGGAAATCTATAAAAAAAGAAATTTTAAAAAAAACCTATACCCCAGGTATAAAATACTTGCACAGGTAAAAATAAACAAACTGAACAAAACATGCACTGCAATATGTGCTTGAAATCAGATGTAATAGCATAGTAATGAAACCAAGCTACGCCTGTATACTTGATACTCTTAGAGTTTTTAGCATGTGAGAGCAGGCTTACAAAGGAAGAAAAGCAAATCCAAACTTTAAAACCTTGGATTATCACTTTATGTTCCCAGGAAACAATTTCTTAATGTCTTGTGCAGCAGCTGGAACATATTACATACTTGTGAGCCCTGTTTCTGAATTTAACTTTTGATTGTTACAATTGCTTTTGTGGAATTTTTTGTGGTATTTTCATTTGTATTCAAAGATCTGAAATAGTCATTTGAAGGTATTTTCAAGCAAGTATTTGTCTTGGTGCTGATTTTCTGTCTCTGGCATAAAAATAATTTGTGCCCAGCCTCTCAGGAAACCTTATCTCCCTAAGTCTTGGATAGCAGGCTATAAATGCAGAAGAGCCCAAAGGAGAAAGATGATGTATCATGTTATTCAGTAATGCTGAGTAGTGACTCATAATATTGAGAATTATTGAACATAAGGCAGCTTTCCCAATTGGGAAGTAGGCATATTTGACATCATCTTATTTATCTTAAATGCTTCCTTCCAAAGTTCTTATTTTCAACCCAAACATTTTATGGAAAGCTGTAGGGTGCCATCTGTTCTTAATTTTTTCAGATAAAAATTTGGAATACTATTTTTTTTTAAAAAACCAGGCAGATATTTTTGTGACTTTAACTGACATTATTTTAGGCTTATGTTATAGAAAATATACCCCACCCTAACTTTACCACCAGCTCTCTGATACTGTTCTCCAGAACAAACAGACAAACCCTGTGGTTGTTTATACTGTTGGGTTGACTTTTTAAAAAAAATATGGCATCTTTCATCTTGGCTGTAAGTAGATGTTCTATTCTTAATGTGCATCAGACATTTAAAAGTAATAAAGTTAATATTTTTCAAATTAAAATATTAATATTTGCTGGCCCTATTTCTATCTAAATAAGGTATTTTTATAGGTAAATAAAGGTAATAGGTAATAAAGATATAGGTAATAAAATGGCTATGCTATAATTGTTTTGAGTCAAGATGTAAAGGAATTCTACCAGAAACACACAGACACACACACACACACACACACACATATTTGTCAAACTGACAAGCTGAGCAATAACTAGAAGAGGTTTCCTCAGCCTGATTTGAATCATTTGGACTACAGCCTCCATTGAAACTTGCTGGGGCTAAAGGGAATTCTAACATTTCAGGGACTAAATCTGGAAAGTTTGGATTAGAAGTTTGGAGAAAGGAAAGATTTCTATCATCTGTTTAATCTGGAACAGTTTGGATCAGCCTTAGTATTCTTCTTTGTGTGAATTTTAATTTGCAGAATTTTTAATCTTGTCCACGGTGATTGGGAAATTCTCTGCACTAAAGTGGCGGTGAGAGGGGAGTGCAAACTTTGGAGAAAGTGGTCTGGGGTAAAACTGAGAAGTGGGTTTGCTACTTTTTTAATGCTGGTTATTGAAAGCTCTGGTTTCTAAAGCATTTTATTCATTTGTCTACCAACTTAGCATCACTATTTAATAAAAGCGCGCATATTACTTAATTGAAGTAGGGTGTCCAAATGGGGCATCAAATGAAAGTAAAGCATATCACAGTTTTTCTATAGAGACGGTTGATCCCACAATAATTAGTAATTGCTGGGACTGGGAAACATGGCATGGGTTTCGGGTTCAGTATAAATATACAGAGACAGCTTGCTGAAAATAACCCTTTAAGTCTCCAAGGTATATCAGGTTTTCATACATTATCTAGAAAGCTGGCTGGATGACTTTGGACCAGTTATACTCTCTCTTAGTTCAGACATCAGGCTCGGATGACAAGCCAGTTTCGTCAATTTCTATTGCAACCAATAGATCAACACTTGGTTGATCTGGGGGGGGGGGACCCAGCAGATCTGCATTTTCCAGAAAGCACTTTGTAGGAAAAACTTTTTTGTGTAGCAGCATAATTTTTACTTGCCATTTTTTTTAACTGACTTGGCTTAAGAGTTTCATAATTTTAGAGCAATGAATTCTTGATACTGTCTGTTAATATCCAAATTGAGTTTGACATTCTCTACTTAGGGCACATATGGTTTATTAATGAATACTGTGTCACTTTTTAATATATATTACTTTAAAATGAGAACATTGGGGGGGGGAGAAAGGACAGACTCATATAACAATTATAAGAGTACTATAATCTGCCAGTCTTTTCACCTATGCTCACTAGTAGCTAATAAGCCTAATAGCAAATCAAGCACAGTAAACTTTAGGTTAGGAAGTTCAGTTTATTCTAATACGTCTGTTTATCTGAAACCAGTATTGTAATATTTCATAACTATACATCGGCTACTGCAAGTTCTCTCTCTCTCTCTCTCTCTCTCTCTCTCTCTCTCTCTCTCTCTCTCTTTCCTCTTATATGTAAAAGCAAGATTATCATGAAGGCTTCTTTAGCTATATTTATTGAGAGAGGAATTAAGATGTGCATTGTTTTTATTTTCAGACACTATTTTATCTCATAGCCTGCTAAAACAAGAATTTTATTCATTTATCAGATTTATATGCTGCACATCTTGCAATTCCTCTTAATTACAACATCTCTGTGAACTGGCAAAAAGCACACCTTTTTTACAGATAAAGGAGGAACATTCAGATGTTCAGAATAACTCAAAGGTATATCATTGAAAAGCTTTTGAGCATTAGCAAAATATTTAAAAGGCAGATAAAAATGGAGTACAAGGTGGCAATTAACTGGATAGTGAAATCAAGAAATCATGATTTGGGGTTTATTTTACATATGATAATCATAACCATTACAAATATTGTAATATGAGCCTATCATACCCAGTCTGAAATGAAAGCACTATTCACAGACCAAGGGTATGCGAGTTGAAAAACTCCAAAACTGCACCAAAAAAGTTAGCTTTGTTTCTTAATTCTCCTGCCCTGGGAAGGATGCTACAGTGGTCCTAATCCAGATTAGATGCCAGTATGATTCCCTTAGAATAATTAAAATGAACAAATCACTTCCATTTTGCATAAATAATATACCCTCTGGTTTGACAAGCATAATCTCAAAATAAAATTGGAGAGAACATTAATGAGGTCAGTTAGGTTCTTCCTGGGGCTGTGATATTTTCAGGTTGTCTGCTAGAAAATTGGGTATGTCACTGATTGATTCTCAGAGTTTTGGAAGTGCAATACCACAAATTCCTTAATTATGAAGTATAGTAAGATTAGCTTGGCTTCCCTCCTCATTGGAATTCTAGCCATGTACAAGTTGGTTGATTTATTTAGGCTCAGTTGAGTATATTAAAAGTGTAGTCCTTATGGAACACTTCAAGAAGATTTGTTGACTTTATAGAGACTTTCTCTGGTGAAGGACTTTGACAGGCTGTGAGAAAACCAATACATTTGTCTGCATGCCAAGAGCTGTTTGGATTTAGAGGCTTGGAGGAGGCAAACCTTGTTTGATTGTGCAAAATGAATGTGAGTATGCCTGTCACTACACCAATATCTTATCTATCTAAATGAAATCAACATTATGTAGACAAAGGAGAACCAATTTATATAATCTTACGATTTACTCTATCCTGCAAACAACCATTGGATGATAGATTAGAATTCTGTTACAGAAACTAAACCCATAAGATCAGATTCCATAATCTCACAGTAATTTTTCAAATGTGGATTTCACTGTTGGGGACCACAAGGGTTTAGGTTTTGTGTTACATTTAAATATATGTCTTCATATATTAAGCATATGGAACATTTTTTTAAAAAATAATTACTTTATCACTATATAGGAGAATGGGTAATTTAGTGCCTTCCATATGTTTCAGCAATTATGCTCAAAAATAATAGACAATGGCAAAGGACTTTGAAAATTTTGACTTTTCTGTTATATAATGGAGGGTATCCCTCTTTCTTGTAAATTAGAGGTGGAATTAAAATAGATTTACAGTTACCTCTGATACGTGAGCACAAGCACTTGGGTTGTTTCTAATCTCTGTGAATGAAGTTATATTTTTTACAGACACATAACAGCTGTATCTAACTGTGTCCATCTGTTAGTAGAACAAATGATCGCCTCCTAGCACATTCCATATTAGTTTCTGACTCTCGAGTACAAGATGGTGCAAGAGGTAAGAAAAGAAAGGTCTGTACTTAAGATCTAGTAAGACTTTGGATAGAAATTTCCAACTCACTGCTCTTGAACAGCAATCTATCCCCATTCCCAAGTTTGGGGGGAAAAAGTATACTTCATAGTTTCCCATTTTCCATTTGAGGTAATTGAAAGGAAAGATACAAATTTTAGTCTCTTAACATTTTTACCTGTAAACAGAACATGAGTGGGGAACCATTTCAGCCCAAAGAAAATATTTCAGTATTCAATATTTCAGTTCAGTATGGAACTGCATTACAGTTTTGGACAGAGCAATGGCAAGGTAACCTAATACATATGACTAAAAAATATGATGCCTGTCTTTAAGAGATAGTGTCTGGGATATATCACCCAGAAAACAAAAGCACAAACCTATAAAACTAATTTATTTATTTATTTATTTTAATAAATCACTTTTTGTTTTTGTAAATGCAATAATTAAAAACAATATATAACACACACAGCCACACACATATATATATAATGCCTGGATAGTGTATTGGCTACACTGGATAGTGTAGTGGTTAGAATGCTGCTCTTTGATGCAGGCAATGTATAGGTACAAGCCTGGATTTGAATACATTGCCTGCATCAAAGAGCAGAATTCTAACCACTACACTATCCAGGCATTTTATATGTATATATATGTGTGGCTGTTTGTGTATATTATTTTTAAGCAATGTAGGGATCCTTGGCCAAAGACTCCCTAATGTTTCACCTTCCTATGTTGGATATGAGAGAGACATGAACTAAGTCATACTGACTACAAACTACAAGCATTTGCAGATGATTTGGTATTTATATTGGAGGATCCATTAGAGACACGTCCTAAATTACTAGCAAAGACTGAAGAATTTGGAGAAGTAGCAAGACTGAAAATCAATAGAGAAAAGACTAAAATAGTTAAAAACCTCACAGATAAACAAAAAAACCAATTATCAGAAAAAACAGACCTTCAAGTAGTTAAGAAAGTTAAATACTTGAGGATATATCTAACAGCAACAATAAAAGAAGATAATTATGTAAAATTATTAAAACAAATAAAAACTAGACTTGGAAAAATGGAAAAATCTACAACTATCAATCTTGGGAAGAATAGCGACTGTGAAAATGAACATCTTACCAAAACTACTCTTTTTATTTCAAACAATACCGATAAAAATTGTCAAAAACAATTTCGATGAATTAAATACATCGATATTGAAATTTATCTGGCAAGGGAAAAAAGCTAGAATCAGATTGAAAATGTTATAGGAAGCAAAAGAAAATGGAGGCTTTGGGCTACCAGACTGGGTCCTGTACTATCAAGCAGCCGCACTAACTTGGTTAAAAGAATGGATAACTCTTAGAAATAAAAGACTATTATACCTAGAAGGGCATGACCTACAACTGGAATGGCATGCTTTCCTATGGTATGGGAAGAACAAAAATCACAAATACTTTCAAAACTACTACATAAGAAATGCACTGCTCTTGACATGGGGAAAGATAAGATAAGATAAGATAACCTTTATTGTCATTTTTTTACTGTGGGCACAACGGCACCCATCAAAAATGAAATTTAGTTGCCCGCTCTCAAAGTGAAACACATACACGACACACACCTAAAACATACTATATACAACATATGTATAGACCCACACCCCTACATATACATAACAAATAAATATTAAATACTGTCCATCTTGAATATATAACAGAAGGAGGAAGCTTGAGAGTTCACAAGGTTAATGCTGTATGGAATGAAACTATGGCTGAATCTGGATGTTCTGCTGCGGATACCACGAAGCCTCCTCCCAGAAGGTAACAAGGAAAACAGGTCGTGAAGAGGATGTGTAGTGTCCCAGATAATCTTACGGACCCTGCTCAAGCAGCGCTTCTGTGCTATGTCCTGGATGGGAGGGAGGGGATTGCCAATGATCTTTTCGGCCATTCTCACCACTCTCTGCACCGCCTTCCTATCTGAAGCAGTGATGCTTCCAAACCAGACACTGATGCTGTATGACGGGATGCTCTCGATTGTCCCCCTGTAGAAAGTGGTCAGGACAGGGGAAGGAAGATGTGCTTTTCTCATGCAACGCAGAAAATGCAGGCGCTGCTGTGCCCGCTTTACCAGTTTGTCACTGTTGAGCGACCAAGCCAGCCTACTCGTTAGCTGCACACCCAGGAATTTGATGCTGGTAACCATCTCGCACAGGTGAATCATTGATGCACAGAGATGTGTGGCTGTGCCTGCCTTTTCTGAAACCGACAATGATCTCCTTGGTTTTTCCAGTACGTGTGACTTATAAAGATATCTTGACTACTGATGGGAAACTACAAATTAAACAAGAATTGGAAGAACAAAGTATTGAGCTAACATGGTGGCTATATCTGCAAATGCAAATGAGATATGAGAAAGATGCAAAAATATATGGTTTTTACAAAGACCAGACAGCGTTAGACCAGATGACAAATTGATTAAGAAACTCTACAGCTTTCTGTTAAATTTAAAGATGGAAGATGAACAAGTTAAAAAAACAATGATAACTTGGGCAAAAAACTTTGGGCACAATGTAGAGTTAGAAAAATGGCAAAACTTCTGGGAAAGAAACTACAAAATAACAAGGGCAACTACTTATAAAGAAAATTTATATAAAATGTTCTATAGATGGCATTTACCACCTGCAAGACTAGCAAAAATGTTTAAAAATATGTCTAGTAATTGTTGGAAATGCAGACAAAATCCAGGCACGTATTATCATCTTTGGTGGACATGTCCCAAAGCAGTGATGGCGAACCTTTTAGAGACCAAGTGCCCAAAAACCGTCCACCGCCCCTGCTCCGCCTCCCACCCTGCCTGCTCTGCCCCCACCTGCCCCCTGCCCCGCCCGCAGGGCCATGCACCGCCTCCATGGCCCGCCACAGATCGCCCAGGCAGCCCTGCAGCGCCATGGCAGCCACGCTCTCGGCCCAAACCCCGCAGCATCATCTGTACACTATGGGGCGCAAGGGCAGAGTCTTGTCCCTGCTGCCCGGCTATGTCCTTGGCTGTGCTGCTCCGTGCGGGCCGCGCCCAGGGGCAACTCTCCTCCAGGGGGGCTGGTGAGGCAGCTGCGGGGGGAGGCAGGGCTGGGGCGACGGCGCGCGTGCCCACAGAGAGGGCTCCGAGTGCCACCTCTGGTACGCGTGCCATAGGTTCGCTACCACTGTCCTAAAGCAAAGAACTGTTGGTCAAAAATACATAGGTGGCTAGAAAAGATGATAGGAACACATGTAGACTATAAACTGGAAGTATTTCTTTTAGGTATAATTTCAGAAAATTATGATAAAAATGTGTATACTTAATATTACATATACTAACAGTAGCGAGAATTATATTTGCTCAATACTGGAAAAATGAAGAAATACCATCTGAAGAAGACATAATTAAGAAAATTTTGGACTGTGCAGAAATGGATAGGCTCGCATTGAAAATGAAGGGGAAGCAAGATTCAGAATACTTTCAAGCACGGGAAATTTTTTATAAATGGTTAGAAAAATGGAATAAAGGGTAGTAATGGAAATTGTATTACTATTAATGTCAAACATATAAACCCAGACAACATGTTGCTTATTAAATACTAAAGATTGTTACTGTAAAAATCAATAAAATATACATAAAAAAAGAGCGCCATACTGTCTCTGACAATTAACAAGATCCACACCATATGTTCAGGAACCAAGACAATCTGACAATAGGTAGGCTACTGGAACAAACCATACATGGACAAGACAAGAGAACCTGGAATTGATGGAATGCTACTACAATAGCAGACCTAATTAGAGGGGATATATGAAATGTCTGAGGTAACTGTGAATGGACAGAAGACCTATATATGCACTAACCAAGAAACAGCTATTACCAAGTGCTTCAACATAGTCAAGAGGAAGCTGATCTCACAGCTTTTGTCTGCTATTGTAGTAGCATTTGAGGTAGACCAACTATCCATCACATCCCAGACTCAAGAAGACCTGGAAGAACAACTGGATGTGCACCCAGCAACTGAAGTGGAACATCACTGCACCTCCATTACAGAGCACAAGTAGCCAATGTCATGGATGAAAGTCAAAGCATCCAGCAGTACATCAGTAAGGTGGCATCCAAAGATGAGCAACTGAGGCAGTAGCAGACAGGGATAGAAGATCAAGTAGAGGAAGTGCCATGACTATACAACACTCTGCATGGGATGTTGTATCATTGACATACAGTTGGGGTGACTGACATTGGAAAATCATACCCAATAATATCATCTGGGAGAATTGGAAGCTTACAGTTTCATACAAATAAATAAAGAGTATGTCATTTTTTGAATTACCTATTTAGCAAACATGGACATTCATTTCAGTTTTTAATGTAATGAAAGTGGGTCAATCCAACTTAATCACCAACTTCTGCACTTTGCATTGACTGCAGACTAGGACAAAGGCACAGGCTGGACCAGACTGATATTTTTAATCTGTAAAGAAGTCTGGCCAAGGAAGGCAAAGGAGATGTTAAAGTAGGTATAACAGAAAAAGTCAGTTTACAGGCAAAGTAGAAATGAACAGAGAGGTATGGACCTTCGGTATGCATTATTGCAACATCTGCAGTTTGACGGAATTAATTCCAAGGTTACCGAAACACTACAGAAAGTGTTCCTTTCTGTGTAACATTCAGTTATAAGCTAATATATTGGAGTCGTCAGGTTACTTTGTTTTGATAAACATGTGAAGAACTATCCATAAAGCACCTTGGCTTTAATAATGAGTTTTCTCTTGGTGATTTTAATCACTGGTGTTAAATCCCCTTGATTTAAATAAACGTGCCTTGATAGATATACAGTTTGGAGAGAATCAACATAAATAACTCTTTCCTAGCACTGGAAGATACCTGATCCCAAGCATTGGCATCTTTATTATGTTGTCAAAAGCAACTTAAATCAAGCACAGGAGAGTGGCAGCTGGCATTGCATCCTCGCCCCAAAAAATATAGGCAAACCTATTTGGTAAGTAGAAATGGGTTGATTCACCCTCTTGATTATTTGAGTGGCATATTTTTGTGTAGATTTTGGAGAAGGTACCTACATATTTGAAATCTTTGTTATTTCTGTTGAATTGTGAATAGACTGTTTGCTATTAACTTTCATTATGCACGAAGCTCAAAGAATTAAGCAGGATCGAACATGTTTTATTATCTGGTTGGGAGGCTATTAGAAACAGATTCCAGAACTGAGTGGGAAATTGAAAAATATCCCAGAAGAAACTAATGGCAAATTATTTCTGTATTAGTGACCAAAAATCTGCTTCAACGTGTCCATATAGTGACCAAGATTCAAACCTGAATGTAGGGAGAGTTTATGGTTTTACAGGTTAATGACCTCCTTTGTCTTTAATAGCCAATAGAGGTCTCTTCCAAAGGTTGTGCAAATAGATCACATAAAATCTTGATTCCTGAAAAATGTTCTCAATTTGCAGAATTTTTCTGAACAGCATAGAGTTTGTTATAGGGTAGAGCCAATGGTGTTGGCAGGGAGAAGCGAGGGGCCAGAATGATGAAAACATAGTTGCAATCTTGCAGTGCAATAATGGAATTCTGCTTTTGACATTTTGTCTAAGTAAGGCAACAAGCTCTTGTAAATGTCCATAGATAGGACTGCAGAGGGAAAACAGAATTGCCCTAAAACCAGAGGTACTTTGCAATTTCATTCTGAAAGTTTTATTTCAGTTGCTTTAGAGTGGTTTATAAATGGAGAAAAAATCCATACGTTAACATTTCAGGGGGGGAAATAGAAACCCCTTCACTACTCATTTGCTGCCCTCTGACATGGAAAAAAAAATATTTATCCAGAAGTTTGTAAAATGAACCTTTTGGCGAGCATTTTGTAGGTTAAAGAAGTCAAATATTTATGAACATGATACTAAGGAACAAAAGTTGCTAATACTTTTTATAGAAAAATAAGCGCTAGCAAAGTTGATGGTTGAGTTTAGCCTTTATTTTTTTTCAAAAGAAAAAGATGTCTCAGTAACAGTAGTAGCAGCTTGTGTTTTCCATAGTCTCTCACTGCACGTTTCTCCTTTGCACTTCTTCCTACACTGTCTTTTCTTCAGAGATTGAGAGATTTGCATTCTAGCAGAACAGACTGCATAGCTTGATGCCTGCTGAGAAAAGCTTGCACACCTGTTAAGCTGTCTGTGCAACTCCAGCAGGGAGTCTTGCTGTTCTGAATTCAAGCATCTTTACTTTGGGAGAGGCGGATGAAATGAGATTTGATCTAGAGAAACTCTAGAGATGATAATCCTGTGCCAATTTTACATCTTGAGAAGACTGGTTTATATGCTGCTTGAAACAGGATGGAGGGGTGGGAGAGGATAGGTAGATGGCCGTCATAAATTTCATGTCAGAAGAATTGTATTTAAGATCTGGATAATGAAATTCAGCAGCCTCACTAGTTGCAACTTCATATGTTAAGAATAAATGGGAGTGCCATTTCATTGTAGTTTTTTTTTCTCTCTGTCTCATGTGAAGTTCATTAATGCTTATATCTACCTTGGGAAGAAGAAATTAAATCTGCCAAGCTGCTTCCAGATTATTTATATCATGATCTGTAAAGCAGATGGTTTGAGCATCTTCCTCACTAAATTAAAAAAAAAAAAGTTTCTATTCTCCTTGTAGGCCACATCAAAAATAGGGGAAACACCTGAGTTAAACCCTTGCTTGGCCTAATTTTTGTAATACTAATCCATGCTATAGACTTCAGTGCAAATTTTCTCAGAATAATATCTGGCTCATGCATTATAATAAAACTGAGACTGCAATATTGATCTAAATTTAAAATACTGTATTGCAGGTCATTAAAAGGGATTTGTGGCAGTTCTAAATTATCTCCAATAATTTGCCATTTGCCATCTATAGATAACAGAAACCTAGGATGCACTTTTTATAACTATTGACAGAATATCTATTAAAAAGCTATTTGCTGTCCCCCATTCATAATACAGGTTTCCCTTACCCCCTACCTTTTTAAAACCTTTATAAATTAATATTCTTCCGCATGTTTCCAAGCAATATGGTCTTGAGCTTTTTTTTTGCCAATTGGGCCCATATCCTACAGTGGATAGACAATGGCTAAAATGATGATGATGATGATAATGAAGATGATGAACTAATATTAAAATCCATGTAAAATAAAACATTATTCTAATTTTACTCTGAGCTGTCTGGAAAATTGCAAGAGTTTTTTCCTCCCTATGGGCATTTTTTATTTGACAGATCTGTTCATTTTTGGGATAATTGAAATGCCCAATTAGATTTAGGTGCCAAGAAGAGAACTTTTATGTATTCAGGTCCCCAAATATTTAAACACTTGAAATTGAGAACAAGACTTTGGAGTTATACAATATTTTGCTTCTCACAGAAGGAAGATCTTAATATTTCCAAGCTTTCTAACCACTTTCTAAAACTGATAAGAGGGAAAGTGATCTGCCTTGTCCTAGGGATAAAATGCACATAAACAAAAGCTTTGTGTAAGTCTTTGAACATCTTGATAGTAAATATCAATTCTCTAATTGGCCACTTCGGGTTATGTTGTTGGAATGCTGTTAGGCTGCTTTCATCTAGCGTTTTGAAACATGAAAGCAAAAAAACAATTCAATAAATGTGTATGAAAAAGAAGGAAAAATCTTCGGTCTGCAACAACAATTGTTATACAACATTAATTTTTACTACCTTCTCCATTGAGTGTTTCAGCTTCAAAGAGGAGATGGAGCATGGCAATCTCTTGATTACTACCAAAGTGCTGATATTAGCCGTAGAAAATATTTGCTCGACAGTATAATAATAACAATAATTCATTTAGTGAATACAAGATAAATACTATAAATCATAAATGTAGGAACATTAAAAGTGTAATAACTAAGGTAGCTGCTCTGATAGAAGTGGAAATGTTTCACAGTATAATAAGCTAATCCTCATTTTTGTTTTCCATCTGCTGATGTCTACATATTTGTAATGAGAGTAGAATCTTTTGTTTGTAATTTATCTAAAGAAACAGTTCTCTTTCTAAGTCTTGCATTTGCACTTACTTCAGCTTCTCCAACTGTTATTTTTGGCTACTTATTTTTTGCAAGAACACAAATGGTCAGCCAGAGATTTGTGCTTTAATTTTCTTTTTATAATTTTTACATTCGATATTTGACACAACGTAATTTTATAGATCAAAACTCTTGAGTTTTTAAATCTCTGTTCTAAAATATTTTTTCATGATTCTCAATTTTCCGTTCAGTTAATTTGCATACAGTTCCAATTGTAAAATGATGGGAACAATTACATGTGTGTGTGTATCAGAAAAAGTATTGATATCAGGACTGAATTTCCTTCTATTCGGACTTTAAATATCTAATACAAAATAACACATATTTTGGAATTTTTAGATTTATTTAGAAAGATATTGCCTCTTTAAATTATTTCAGTTAAGTCATATGGATTTGCCATATCTGGCCTCCTCCCCTGCCCCTCCCAATAGCTTATCTACTTTGAAAAAAAATCAAAGTTACATGAGAGCAGCATCCTCTTTTTAATCGAAAATTACCCCTACTCTTTCCAGCCCTCCCGGTCCTGGAATGGCCACACTGTAACACAAATTAAGGTATATGTGTATAGTATGTATGTATATATATGTATACAAATTAAGGTAACATATACACACTACACTATGTTCTGTCCCTTCCATACATTCAGCCAGATCATAACTTAGGTTGGCAAGTCACAAAGAATAAGTTTAACTTGCAGAATTATAAGACTGCCCAATTCAGCACTGACTCTGGTAAAATAAATTAAAAATAAATACAATACCTAAAAACAAAGCAAAAAGTAAACATAATGGTACCCAAATTAAGGAGAACAGACTGCACACACCAGATAGATGTATCCCCTCTCCCCCCAAAAAACAGTTGGCAGGAAAACAGCATGTAAAATCTACACACTTTCTAAATGTATGAATTTCAACTCTTAGAGCTTCTCAGCAGAAGTAGCTATAATAAGGCTTGTGTATGTGGAAGTCCCACCTCTGTGGGATGCTTCAGTTAGGGAAGACTCATAGGCAATATTGAGAGGAGCAGCTGCACACATTTTAACCTCCCTTTTGTAACATCCTGTTTATTTGAAATGTCCATAAAATATTAGTGATGCCAGCCTACTTATTCAATATTCCATCATCTCCATCTCTACCACAGCAATATATATAGGGTGACACGTGCCAAGCACAATATGTTTTATTAATTTTGTTCCTCCCAGAGAAAATGTTGTAGGTATGTCCAAAGATCATGTGTCAAAAGAGTAAGGAAATGTTTAGAAAGAAATGACAACCAATTTGAACATTTAATGTAATCTACATACTAAATTGTCTAAGGGGACTGATTTTTGGTATACTGTGTATATATGTTTGTGTGCATATAAATATGTTTATTAAAGTTAAAAATAAGTACGTTCATACTTCTAGTCCAAGAAATGGGAAACCTACCATTCATGATTTGACTTCTTTGCAGAGCTTACATAGTTCTCGTTATTCAGCACCACTGATTTTCCTATCTTCTCTGCAGCCTGAGCCGAACAAAACTGGGATTCCTCAGATCAGTCCTGCCAACCTATACTCTGCGCAGAATATTGGGAAAAATTATTTCCTGCTTGTTTTGTTGGCCTGTTCGCCCAACTGGTCAGTAGGAGCTTCTAAGTGCCATCTGGGGAGAATACTGGTTTTCTGTAAGCGAGAAACAATATCTATGAGGTTTAGTTGGTATAAATTAGGAAATCAGAGTTTAAGTTGAGTAAAATGGGAGTACAGCATCACCCATCTAAGATCTTATAAAGAGTCTTCTCTGAGGATAGCATACATGCATCTTTCTTTATTGACCTTATTAGAATATTTGGGATTTTAATTTCTTTTGTGGGCTATGGTCCATTGGGTTTTCCTCAAAGATGCATAGTCAATTATTTTAACTATAAGTGCATAACTATTTATTTTAATCATTCTAGAGTTTTCATGACAATTATTTATTAATATGGAGATTTATTTATTTAAAACATTTATATAGCCACCCATCTTATAATCAGCTCTGAGTGGGTTAGGTAAGATAAGTATACATTTAAGTAAGGTCTGAATTTATTTTAAGTTGCTTTCCAAAGGTTTACACTTGGGGGATGTATTTTATATAATTACTTTGTACCAGTGGTCCAATAATATATAAATAGAAAAAAAAGATATTGTAATTTATTTTTTCTTACCTCTGTCTTAGTGCTTTATGTATATTTTCTAATTTTCTAGTACTATTGGTGCTTTACTGTCCCAGCTCATGTATGGTCCTTTTGCTTGTTTTTGCTTCTATATATATTTTACCTACGTTTTTACATATAAGTTTAGGTAGTTGGAATGACATAAGAAATAGAGTCCCTGACCACAGCTATGAGAATTTACTAACTTAGTGTACTGAGTTCCATTCCATTGAATGGATATTTGTAGTGCAAAAAAGTACTTACAAAGACAGGTCTCATCACCTGGAATAAATTTCTTTACATGTTTTCAAGAAATGAAGTTGTTTTGGCAACTAATTGGAGAGCTTAAGTACTATAATTCAGAGACAATCAAGCAGATTAATATTCAAGGATTCAAAGTATGTGATAAGTTGAACAACATGCCTTTTCAGTAACAGCTCTGCTAGCAGATGTGAAACCCAATGAAGTAAAACATCATGCATCTTTTATATATATTATATATTCATTTCCAAGCTACTAAACGTGTAAATTAAAATGTGTAGCAAACTCCAGTGACCCTTTAAAAGGTTAACACGCTTGATTCCTGCATATAATAAGTGTCACACTGATTTAGTGTTAATATATTCCTAACTTTGGCACTGTCTACAAACTCAAAAACCTTCCTATAATTTATAAAGCAAGAGTAAACCACTTTTAAAAACTCTCTTGCTCTATTATCTACCTAATGTTAGCAATCTAATATACTGTCTCTCCAGCTGTTTTGAAATTGTCAGTTCATCTAGCATTTCTTTATCTCTGGTTACAATTCTTCTGTTATCTTAATCGAGGAAACTGCTCTTGTGAGGAATTTATACAATGTTCCAATAAATTCTGCATTCTCTTGCATCTCCTTTCTTCAGAATTAGCATATGTAATAATCATTTCCAATCTCTAAACCTGTTAGTCTTGATCCATGTCACCAGAATAGAGGAGGGAATAAGGTAGAGTTGGATATGACATATACAGTGTCTGTTGAACCTGTACGACAAATATATTATAAAAATGGCAAGAGATATGACATCTGGATTCAGAACTGAAGATTGAAACACTAACAAATTGTGATGGATAGATAACATCATTTTGTTAGCTGACAATAACAAAGTCTTAAAAGAACTATTTCTGCAAGTAAAGATGAAAAATGAATATAATATGGGTTTCAGGTTGACTATAAGTAGATAAAGTGTGCTAGAGAAGTAAACAGGGGCTTAATCTTAGTGAGGAAGGCAAGATTATGGAGGATAAAGTTAGTTCTCTGACAGAAAAGATCAGCATTGTTGAAGCGATGTTTTTCCTGGTATAATAAAATATGCCAAAGAAAGCAGGGCAGAAAGGAAAAGAGAGAGAAAGAGAACCAGGCTTTGAATTATGGATTTGTTGACAATTACTGTATGGAAAGTACCATGGTCTAAAAGTAGGATCAATCCTGCCCCAAATATTGATTTAACTTCTGCTTTGAGATAATGATTAACAACCCGAAACTCTTATGTTTTGGGTATGTGATATGAGCAGATAAGGAACTAATAAAACAACAAATGGGCTTTGTAAGATTGGGGAAGTTGAATGGAAAAACAACAGATAAGGTGGATAGACAGAAACAAAAGGATCACTGGAATGTCCTCGGAAGGGTTTTAGATTATCGCCAGATTCAGATCAAGAGGGTCGGGGATATACCCACACAGTTGCCCCTAATGCAGAGCATTAACCATCCCCACTACTACTCCTTTCAAATTAAGTCTTACAATATAATTTCTCAAAAGATTTTCCAGATCATCACTAGACGTGTTGTTTGCTCATAAGATAGAATTAAAGTTTGAAAACATTAATTCTATACTTCACCATGGTCCTATTGCATTGAATGCAATAAATTATGCTTCTACAGAGCATTAGGTTCAAGTCTAATAGTGAGTAACATTGCTGGGATGAAATGCCTAACAAACCTTGAGAACTCAGTAATAAGGCTGTTAACGTAAGACGTGCTGAAGTCAGATGAAGGGAGATTCTGCCTTAATTACACAAGTTGTGCAGAACTGCTTTGGTAAGCTTTCCAGATTCAAATATATTACACTACCTACTAGTAATAAAGCTCTTTCCGGAAATCTAAGTGGTAATAACTGAGTTTGCCAACCTCACAGGGCTTGATTTAAACAAAACAAAACAAAAAAGTAAAGGAGTCCCTGTAGATTTTACTCTGCTAGTCATTGACGACTATAGGGTGCTCATC
Organism: Azemiops feae; assembly: GCA_023970755.1. NCBI lineage: Eukaryota > Metazoa > Chordata > Lepidosauria > Squamata > Viperidae > Azemiops > Azemiops feae. Next base: position 786,252 of record JALGBA010004179.1, on the reverse strand, counting down.
TCCATTTCAAGGCCATTGAGCCAGAACTGTCCCAAAGACATTTCTGCAGTCATGGGGACAACATGATGTCATGGAGTGCTGTTATTTTCCCATTGAAGTGGTACCTATTTATCTACTCGCATTCGCATGCTTTCAAACTGCTAATTTGGCAGGAGCTGGAACAAGGATGGGAGCTCACCCTGTTGCGTGGCATTTAGGTCTTGAACAAGCCCAGCATCTTAACCACTGAGCCGCCGTGTCACCCCAGGGCTTGATAATTACTATTTTATTCATTCTAAATAATTTGGGACAAAGAACTCAGTTTGAAGATTAAAACATATTGAGCTCACAATGCCCTGCTTTTGTTTTGAAAGGGAGATGTTATGTTTGAACTGGAAACTGTCCTGAGCTCGGCATATTTCTGAAATGGCCAGAACAGCATTAGAAATCTTCCAGGGAAGTTGGAACAGTTTCCTTCAAGCTGACAGCAACGATATATATATATATATCTGTCTTTTAAATGGACCAAAAGAAATCTATTAACCATTAGGTAATACAATGGTCATTTTTATCTAAAGAAATAAAATTCAAATTTTGTTCTAGAAACAAAATTACTTCCAGTTATGCTGATATGGAAACATTTTTTAAAAAAATATTTATTTATTGGACTTTTATGTTTTTCACTTCTCTTAAGAAGCTGTTGTGGGCAGATTACAAAAGCAATCAAAACAAAACAACCCCCCCCCCCCAAATAATAAAAACAAAAAAGCAAAAACTTGGTGCATCTACAAGTGTTTCCTATGAAACCATTCTCAATTTCACCCTATTCTACTCTTACGCTATCAGCCAGTTACATATAGAAATTTGTCTTGAGAATTTGGTATGCTACTTGTAGAGGGATTAAAAAGCACCAAAAACATTTTTTGAGTATTGGGGAATAAACTGTTTCAAATTCAAATGTTAATGAAGATCTTTCATACTTTGGAACTTTTTTCTCACCAGCCAAAGGGTGTGTAGATCTCACATAGGAAAGAAACAGTTATGACACTCAATAGTTGGAATGTATATTTGCAAAAAAGGAAACTTGCAAACATTTGGTGTTGCTTCCCATTAAGTATTGTACTGGGAGAGTCCAAGTGCAAGGATAATGTGTTGTATGCAAAAACAAAAACCCAATTTGCATATCTGAAGATTATCACTCCAACCAAACAGTCTGGTAAATACATGCCTCTACAGCCAAATTTTCTCTTACTCCTTTTGCCAGACGAGGTGTTTTTGAAATGTGAGAACTTGGAATAATTCTGTAAAATTTAAATTGGCATCATATTTTGCCTTTATGGAATTTTGATGTTTTACATGGACTGTAAGTGAATATATATTGAAAATTGTCTGTAGAATTGTTTAAAGAGACTTCTGCCTCACTCTATAGCCACTGTTTTTTGTAATATATAAAAAAAAAACATGGTACCTCACCATTTTATGGAACTATTGAAAATATGACCTGGTTATTATTTTTATTTTAAAGTAAGTTGTAAACCAGTTTGTAAAAAGTGGACTGTAAATCTATTAAATCAATATACTAACATGCTTGTGGCAAGCAAATTATGAAAAGTTTTCCATAATTCATCTTTAAGTCTCGGAAGAGTTAGTATCCTTTCCTCATGAATAGATGTATAAAACAAAGAGGAATTTGTCATTTTCTCTGTTGCACTTGATAACTTTTAGCAATTTTAAATTTCCAATCCAACATTTGTTTTGAATTCTCTCCTGAAGTGAAACTGAAAGCAGTGCAAAAAATAAGTAGAAAGGTGGTTTCACACAATTCCTTTTAAAGTAGTAGAAATCCTTTATTTTAGTTTATTTGTAGATACCAGAATTTCAGAGGAATTATTTGGCAAAGTAAGTTACCTGCAGAGCTAGGCTATTGTTTTCCAAATATTTTGGACTTTGATTTCCTAAATGTAACCCATGACAGAGGACCCTATGAACTGTCATCTGAAATATCTAGTGCAGGGGTCTTCAAACTTGGCCCTTTTATGACTTGTGGACTTCAACTCCCAGAATTCCTCAGCCAGTGTGCCTAGCTGAGGAATTGTGGGAGTCGAAGTAAACAAGTCATAAAAGGACCAAGTTTGAAGACCCCTGACCTAGTGAGTTCCACGTTGTCAAGTTTCTGACTAGTTGTAATGCTGCATCTTAATGTAGGTTGATTGTAGTAACTCTGCATCTTCCCAGTAATGGTTTCAGATTTGGGATACAGTGTTCAAGTGCTTCCCTTTTTCCCTTCCCCAATTCTGCTTGGGTTCTAAATCACAGTTGAAGAAAGGACAATGAGTCACTAGAGAGTTCATGGGTAACTGTGTATTCTCTTCAGTATTCTGTTTTAGCCAGCTTGAGAATAGGAAATTCACTTTCCAAATCTGATTGATTCACTAGATGTTACCTCTTAAATAAGAAACTTTCCAAATACGATCTTTATTAGGCCAACAAAAAGGTCAAGTAGCATGCAAATGTATGAGTTCTTCAGAACAGTAAATGTTTTCTTATGACATTAAGCTAGCTCAATAAGTATTATCCAAATGCACAGTTTGGAGTTTTTTTTCCTGATAAATATGGCTGCATTTGAAATCATCTACTTTGTATGAAGAAGCATCATGTGCCAATGTGCTTATGACAGAATCTTTAACAATTCTTGAAATCATAGAAAAAGTGGGCCAAGAATGTTGGGGATTTATTGATCCAGGGTTGTATGAGGGGGACATCTGATCATGCCAAAGGATTTTTCCTTCTCCTCCAGTAGCCCTTCCTCCAAATCTTCCGAAACGTATCTTGGAGAGTTCCCAGGTCTACTCCTTGGAGCAAATTCTGAGAATGAGTAGGGGTTGCAGGATAAGACAGAAATTGTCTTTATCCATTCTTCCGATAAAAACAATTCTACCAGGAGGAGGACTTAATTGGATCCCAAAAATTGCCACTTGCTATTTTAATATCAAAATATGATATAGGGTACAAATTCTGGTTTTGCCAGCAATATTTATGTTGGTATATTATTATATTTAAAAAGCTGTAACTTAAGGCATCTTTGCTTAATTAAATGAATCTAAAATGAACTAATGACTGTATTCTCTGTATGGAGCACTTTTGCTGAATTTTTAGAGAAAGTGGTAAGTTACTACATTAAAAGTAAAGGAGCATAAAACTTGATTTATTTGGTTAAATTTAAAAATTATATGTTGTTATTCCTGGTAGCCCTTAATGGACTTTTGCTGATTAGGACTGAATGATGAGATTTTATAATTTGTCCATTGATGTCAGGCCTCCCAAGTAAACAAGACATGGCACACACATAGATGAAGTAATTCTACTTTATTATAAGGCTACATTAACAGAACCTTACAAGCCTAAAAGTACAAACTTCCCACTACTACTTTTAACTGCTTGAACCATTAGGGTGAGTCCTTCCCGAGTTTCTTTCTCTGGGGGCTCCTGCCTCTCTTGTCTGATTGTTTCTTAGACAGCATCTCTTACCCTTTTTCCCCAAGGTCATCCACACATTCCGTCTGATAACAGATGAGATATGGGAAGAACAGATCTTGTATTGAAATACCAGAGAAGGGGATAAGCTATTGAAGTTATTTATACTTGCCTGGAGGGAAGAGTTATTTCTTATATATCTTTTTATTTTCCTTTTTCCTTTTTATATTCTTCTTAGTTTGTATTAGTTTTTTTTATCTTTGTATAAATTTAATAAAAATTATTAAAATTAAAAGAAGAACATGTGGCTCTCTTTAGGCTATATGGCATTGTGGGTACTAAGAAAATGAAAGCTGTTTTCCAATAAAATTACCTTTCATCTTCATGGGTTCCTTTAGCCTGCTTTCTGAATTGCTAGAAAGTGTATGTCTGTCTTTCTCAAAAATGATATATATACAGGCTTTTTACACCCTGCTTGTGCTGTGCAGTAATATAATTCAAGTGAAGCTGGCTAAGATCCTGATCTCTAGCACGCAGGAGGGAGTGCTTTAGAGATTAAGATTTAAGTATATCATCCTCACCTCTCCTGGACCACTGAGTGTGATGAGAAAACACAATACAAGAGCCAACCATTTGATCAGGAACCTTAGCTTTTATTACCCAGAGTTTTCTAGCACACAATTTTTCATTATTGTTTTGTCATTGGGAGTTGCATTTCCTTACGGGGGGGGGGGGTTGGTAGTGGAGTGACAGTGTTCATATTCTTGTTTTATGCTACAATACAGGTAGTCCTTGACTTATGATCATTCGTTTAACAACTGTTTGAAGTTACGATGGCCCTGAAAAAAGTGAGTTAAGACTGGTCCTCGCACTTACGATTATCACAGCATCCACACAGTCACGTAATCAAAATTTGGGTGCTTGGCAACTGGCATGTATTTAGGTTGGTTTTAGCCTCCCAGAGTCACAGGATTGCCATTTATGATCTTCTTAGGGGACTTCTAAGAAGCAAAGTCAATGAAGGACTCCAAATACATTGAACAACCAGCGCGATTCACTTCAGGACCTTGGCAAAAAAGATTGTAAAATTGGGCACATCTCCCTTAACGATCGCATTGCTCAGCGATGAGAATTCTGGTTCCAATTGTGGTCATATGTCAAGAACTACCTGTATTATTGTTAAGAAACATTGCACTTGCAGTTAATTATAGTATTATTTGAATAAACCATGTCTATCCTGTGTTTCTTACTGCTGTTGCACAGAAATACTTTTGGCTTGTTCTGTGAGGCATTCTGAAGCTACTGACCAGTTTGTGTGTGTACGTGCATGTGTGCATGCAACCTTGTTGGTATTGTACTTATTTATACAAAGCCTTGCTGTTGCATTCCCCCCCCCCCAAAAAAAAATGAACCATGCTTTCTGCCCATGTTCCATTGATTTACTTTACAGGTCATCTTTACAGATTCTGCTAGTGCAATTGTTTTAACTACATTGCTTTTAATACGAGTAACTGGATTGGATCTGTGTTTATGCTCAGTGAATGGAAGCCCACAGGCTTGTGCTCTGTGGAGGAAAAGGCAGAGTCCTCCTCCCCATTTTGCTTCACTTTTCATTCTTGTTTATCTCCAGAAGGCCCTCAGAGTCTCACAGAGAATAACGTCTAGGCCAGGGGTAGGCAACCTTGGCTCTTTTTATGACTTGTGGACTTCAACTCCCAGAATTCCTGAGTCAGCATGGCTGGTTCAGGAATTCTGGGTATTGAAGTCCACAAGTCATAAAAGACCCAAGGTTGCCTACCCCTGGTCTAGGCATAGAAAAAGGTGGGTGAATATTGCTGCAAGCTCCCTCACCACATCCCCATATCCTGAGTTTTTCCCAAAGAAGAATCCTCCAGTTCATAGAGGTGCAAATTTGGATCCAAATATCTATGTAAAGATAGGTTGTTAGTAGTAGTATGAAAGCTAAGAAAGCAAGGCACAAATTCAGGAAGTATTGGTGGTGCTAGGAAAAATCTTTCAGCCTTAGGACTCTACCACACATTAGTACAGGGCATGGAGATAATACAGATAGTCCTCAGGTTACAACACCTATACACAGCCTGCACCTGTCCTCCTAGGGCCTCCCCCACTCCAGTGAGGCACACTATGCTTCTTATCCTGCCACCTCTCCACTCTGGTGCTAAAAATCCTCCTTGAATTTTAGTAGGAGAAATTTCCAGTGCCACAGCAGAGAGACACTGCAGTTAAGTAAGAGGCGCAAGGTGCCTTGTGTGTTGGGGAGGCCCCTCAGAGGCTGCGCATGGTCTGTCTCTCCACTCAGGAGCTGAAAATTCTGCTTAGAATTCATGAGAGAAAATTTTCAGCACCAGAGTGAAGAGGCAATGTGATAAATTAAGATGCACAGGATGCCTCAAGGGGGGGGGGGCAGTCTGGAGAGGCCTAGTACTAAGGAGCTGCTTAGATTTTACTTAACAACTGCTTCACTCAATGACCTGACAACGATTCCGGTCCCAGTAGTGGTCATAAGTTGAGGACTACCTGTATTAGACTGACATTACATTGTTGATGTTAAATTTGTAACAAATCTCTCTCTCTCTCTCTCTCTCTCTCTCTCTCTCTCTCTCTCTCTCTCTCTCATTAATAGTATTACTGTGACTAGTAATACAATTGATAATAGCCACTTAAAAAAAACAATGACGCCTTGTAAAAAGAAAAGATTGAGTGCTGTAGATGAGATAATAGCGTTAAATTGCTATCCCTGTCTCATATGTTTTAGTGCCTGAGGGTAGCATAGCAGCTTTCTGTATACAAAACAGTACATAAGAATTCTTGTCTTCTCACGCCCTAAACAAATGCTAGACTACCTTAATCAAAGATCAAGAGTTTTCACTGAGGAATCTTCTAATATGATAATATGCCTATCAAACTGTTACTGAAAATACACAAAGGGATGCTTTTCTGAAGCTGTCATTCAGAGTAATTCTAATATTTATAAGCAACCCATACCTAAACATTTACAGGAATGGTAAATATCTATCACATAATTTTGCAAGGAAAAAAAAGGGGGGGAGGATTGAGACTATAGCATCTTGGTCTTTATTGCAAAACAACCATTTTGTTTGTGTAGTTAAGAACATGTATCTTTAATTATAAAACTTGAACAGAAAAATCTTTGGTGTTTGGAATTAATTAAACTAAAATGTATTTGGAACAGAATTAGGATATTGTATTGAACAAATGTAGGGATTATTTTTTTATAATCCACATTTTTTATTTTTTTCAGTCTAAATAATTTCCCATAGAGTAGCTAAACGGACATGGGATTTAAATTGGGAAGGGGGGGGGAAGAGGAGGGTGGTTGTCTTATGGCTTTTGATGAAATCATACTCCTTCTGATTTTTGGCTGTCACAGATTATCAAGGGTGAAGAGTTTGCTGGTTTGCTTCCTTTAGTCTGGCAATCAGCCAGCCCAGTATACTTATATGACAGGCTATTTTTAGTAGGCTATAGCTCAATTATTGCATTTTGGAGATATCACACAATTAAAGTATTTTAGGAGCCTCTTGCCAGGCCTCTCTAAAACTCTGTCACCACCATTAAGGGATTTCTCTTTTACTTCCTTCCATTGATAAAACTGTCCATTTATTCCTACAATATTTTTTCCTTTCTGCTTGTAACCAGGTGGCTATCCATAAGAAGGCAGTTCCTTTTGTGTCATGACAACTAAGTTTAATCATTAGCCTTGATCAGAAATGTTGCCAAAGGAATCTAAGTTTACAGTGTTGACAGAGTGATTGCCAGTTGACACTCAAAAGATCTCAAGAAGGTTGTTGATGAGGCTAGCAGGTTTATTGCCCTCAGTGCTGAGTTATTTTTTTATTATTACCTAGTGAATGTTTGGATGGGAATCCACTAGGAAATGCCAAGACTGTAAGCCAGACTGGGAAGTTGGAAAAAATAATCATGAATGTGTCACTCTAATTCACCAAAAGCTGAGTTTGTCTTAAGGGAGAGTATATCTTTTTACTTTTAATCAATAGGAATGTTCACTCTCATAATACAGTTCCCAAATTCAAAATGGAATGAAGCAGTTTGGATTGACTTAACCAGAATGTGTGTGTCTAACCTGCATTATTCCTGATCCAAAAACGTCCCCAAAGCTCCACTTTTTATATTTTTATTTACTTATTTGTATCCTGCCTTCATTACTTTTACAAATAACCCAAGGGGGCGAACATATCCAACACACCTTCTTACTCATGTTTTTTCCACAACAACAATCCTGTGAGGTGAGTTGGGCTGAGAGAGAGACTGGCCCAAGGTCACCCAGCTGGCTTTCATGGCTAAGACGGGACTTCAGAAAAAGTAAATCAGCATAGTTTAACCAAGTTTGTTTAACTATCATTTTTCTAAAGAAACCGTCTTGGGGTTGCAACTATAAAGGAATTTTAGGGGTCAGTCTTGTTTTGTTTCTATTCTAGACCCTCATTATGACACTCCTAACAAAATGATTTTGAACATCCATAATCACCTTAACTTAGTTATATCAGAAATAGCCAGGTCATCCAAACCTCAAATCATGTCCTTCCAGCCCCAGTAACCAACTATTCCTCAGAGACACTCAGTCTTTCATCCATACCAGACAACAAGCAGCAAAGTACAATTTTAAATTAGGTAATTCTGGTCTGCCTGCAACCATTTATATTTAATTCTTTCTTTTTTTTACTTTGCCATACAAACTAAAAAAAAACATGTTTTGCCATTGTTTAAGTGGTACATCAGTCGTCAATATTGGCAGTATCTGAAATAGACATAACAGATATAATGGGTAAAACATTCATCTTCATCACTGAAATTCTACCCAACAATGTCAGTTGTTGTTTGTCCCACTCCAGTAAATCTGTAACTGCAAAGGTTTGAGTGAGTGAAATGCTTTTGAAACTACAAAATGCAACATGGAAGTGAGATTCACTGCAATATGTACTGAATGGCTTTGCTCTGATAGTTCTCTGTTTTTATTGTAAGTCCATCTCAAGAAATCTCTTACAGTGCTCAGTGATCTGAGTGCTGTAGAACAGACTTCAGCAGTTTTATAATTCTTTCAGTTTCAACTTAAGTCATCAAGGAATTGGTATTTTGTATGAGAAACATTTGGGAATCTTATCTTTGTACAGTTGCTTTTTAATTAAAAGCCCCCCACTGAGAGAGCTCTTTTTTAAATAAAAAAGCAATTACATTTTATTAATCAGAACTTAACTGTCCTAAAGGAAGGAAACCAGAATGCAACCTGTGGGACTCTTTTTTTCCCCTAAGTGTAAGGAAGACCCTGTGTGTGAAAATGGGATGAATTAGATATGTTTTGCTTTAGGCTTTCTAGGAAATGAACTTTGTGTTGTCTTTAATTTAATATGACTGAGATATGCTGCTGGTTGTCCCAGATGTTCTAATCTTGCACTCTCAAGATAGGTTGGAATTGCAGTTCCCACAACTTGTGGTCTCGGCACATTTGAAGGACACCAGATAGAGTTAAGCTGGCTAAATTTGGAGTTTTGACTTTGCATGTAAATTAAGAACATTTGGCTAATGGTTAAAGGAAAAAAAAATATAGTACAAAATTGTTTCTGCTCCCTTTAAAGACAAAAAAAACCCCTAGTGAACAGAAGAGATTTAGCAAATCTGTAGCTTTTAGAAATAATTATTGCACAAAATTTAAAGTGCTGTGTTTCTATAATTTCAGCATAGTTCTCCTCATATACTTTCTGGAGCACAATGCTTTTGATAAGTTACCCTGCATTTTCTTGGCAAGTTTACTTTCTTTGCATGTAAATGTAGGTATCATATATAAAAGCCCCAGTGTGCTTTTTGCCCATATCTTTTTGTATGCCACACATGAAGTTAAGTTTCCTGTGGGATTTGCTTTCAATCTTCTGTGTATGCAGTTGAACATCTTGCGAATGACAACCTAGCAACCTCCTACTGGTATTTTTTTTTTAAATGCTGTAATAAGCATGCGAGGATATTTTTTAGTTTATGTACACATTTTCAACTAGTTTAGCTAACAAAATGTTGCAAAAGCCACATGGGAATTGAATTTTAAAATTACAAGTGCTAAAACCTTGGTTGACTGGAACCAGACATCATGACCTGAAGTAGAATTGTATATGCATGTATGTATATATATATATGTCTATGCTATCTCTCTGCAAACTGATTATAGCTTTTTAAAAAGAAATGCTGTCTCACTTTTTTTCTAATCTCTTCTTTGTTTTTCTTCCTTTTCCTATGTAATACGACAAGGATCTTGAATTTTCTATAATGGAGTGCAGTATCTATATTGCTGGAGGAGAAAGAATAGATATACTTTTGTGTGCATTTAAAAATATCTTTTTGTTTACTGTATATACCCTGAATAAGAAAACGATTTTACCATCAAAAAGAAAAAAAAAGTAGCATTTGTTCATTTAACACTTGGTATTCCATATATTTTACAGACATCTTCTCAGAAGTTCTTAAAACAACCTTGTCAGTTTGACTATGCCCATTTTTACATGCCAGAAATCATAAAGTGATTTCACACCCATGATCTTTTCATCTAGAAACGTCTCTCCTGCATAAAAAAATCTTTCTTGTGCTCATGTTTCAGCATTACAAACTTTTAAGTCATCCTGAATGGTTTCGAAAGCAATGCAGATAGTTTTGTATACGTTCTCACGCTTAATATCTTTTTAGTCTTTCAAAAGCTAGCTCTATAGGCTAGATCTCGTATTGTAATTTCTTATTAACTTACAATTATTTATTTATTAATAATTTATTATTATTTATCTCATTTTATTACTTTCTAATTAATTCAAGGCAGCAACAATACATACTACTCCTTTCTCCTTCACAACATCCTTGCAAGGTATGTTGGGCTGAGAGAGAATCTAAGGTGGGACTAGAACTCACAGTCTCCTGGTTTCTAGGCCAGCATCTTCACTACTATTTTAGTAAAGATACCCTAGCCAATCTTAAACTTTCTCAGACTGCATCTATCAAGCACTCCTAAGCATATTTTGCACCATTTAGTAGCGCTTGCTTTTTTGATGAGTGTTCTTAAGATTGGAGCCTTAATTTTATTTCCAGATTTTTGCAGGTGAAATGGCCAGACTTCAATCTATCTATCTAACAGAATTTCAAAGCATACCTGTGATTAATCTTGGACTATTCTACCTTATAGACTGGAGTTTGGAATGTTGTTCGGTATTGTGTGTGTATGCAGGTGTGTAAATGGGGTAATGTGAAATGCTGCCTGAATATTTATTTGCTGTGTAGAGGGAATTCCATACAGATCTGAACATTCAATTTTCCCCCTGCCTATTCCCAAAGGCCTCCATCATGTACTTTAGAAGTTTAACATGGATTTTTTTTATTAGGGATGAAATCTAGAGGTTTAATTTGTATTTAAGAAAATAGCAGTATGTGAAGTATTCAAATAATTCAGAACTCATTTTTTTAAAGTGTAATGTTCCGAAACAATAAGGTCCACCAAATAAGTCACTGAATAGTATGCAGAAAGATGCTATCGAAGTATTCTACAAAAACCTTTAAGAGAATATAGTCTGTTGAAAAATAATTAGTGGGTGAAAGTGGCAAGAAGGTGACAAGCAACAGGGAGAAAGCAGAACTATTTAACTCGTTTTTTGCATCTGTCTTTACACAAAGGGAAAAAACAAACCAACCTATCAAAAATAGTGCCATAAAAAACAGAATAGAAACACAAGTTAAGATAGGCAAGAAAATGGTAAGTGAGCACCTGTCCAGCCTAGACGAGTTCAAATCACCAGGACCAGATGGATTACACCCCAAGGTTCTCAAGGAACTGGCAGATGTGATCTCAGAACCACTGAACTATATTTTTCAAAGATCCTGGAGCACTGGGGAACTACCAGAGGACTGGAAAAGAGCTGATGTAGTTCCCATCTTCAAAAAAGGAAAAAAAATGGATCCAGACCTATCAGCCTGACCTCAATACCTGGGAAGATTCTGGAAAAGATAATCAAACAACGAATCAGCGAACACCTAGAGGCAAACAAAATCACTACTAAAAGCCAACATGGGTTTGTCAAAAACAGATCATGCCAGACAAATCTTATTGCATTATTCGACCAAGTGACAAAATTAGTGGATCAGAGGAATGCTGTGGATATAATTTACTTGGACTTCAGTAAGGCGTTTGATAAAGTAGATCACAACCTACTACTTGACAAGATAGAAAAATGTGGGGTAGACAGCATCACCACCAGATGGATCTGTAGCTGGCTGACCGGCCGTACTCAGCGTGTGGTCCTCAATGGAACCGCATCTACATGGAGGGAAGTGTGTAGTGGGGTGCCCCAGGCCTCTGTTCTGGGCCCAGTGCTCTTCAACATCTTCATCAACGATTTGGACGAGGGGATAGATGGGGAAATCATCAAATTTGCAGACGATACCAAGCTGGCAGGAATAGCCAACACTCCAGAAGACAGGCTTAAGATACAGGAGGATCTGGACAGACTTGAACACTGGGCACTATCTAACAAAATGAAATTCAATGGTGAAAAAAGCAAGGTTCTACATTTAGGTAAGAAAAACCAAATGTACAGGTATAGTATAGGGAGTACCTTGCTCAATAGTAGTAACTGTGAGAGGGACCTCGGAGTCCTAGTGGACAATCACTTAAATATGAGCCAGCAGTGTGCTGCAGCTGCCAAAAAAGCCAACACAGTGCTGGGTTGCATTAACAGAGGGATAGAATCAAGATCACGAGAAGTGTTAATACCACTTTACAATGCCTTGGTAAGGCCACACTTGGAATACTGCATCCAGTTTTGGTCACCGCAATATAAAAAAGATGTTGAGACTCTAGAAAGAGTACAGAGAAGAGCAACAAAGATGATTAGGGGACTGGAGGCTAAAGCATATAAGGAACGGCTGCTGGAATTGGGTATGTCTAGTTTAATGAAGAGAAGGACGAGGGGGGATATGATAGCAGTGTTCCAATATCTCAGGGGCTGCCACAAAGAAGAGGGAGTCAAGCTATTTTTCAAAGCGCCTGAAGGCAGGACAAGAAGCAACGGATGGAAACTGATCAAGGAGAGAAGCAACCTTGAACTAAGGAGAAACTTCCTGACAGTTAGAACAATTAATCAGTGGAACAACCTGCCTCCAGAAGCGGTGAATGCGCCAACACTGGAAGTTTTTAAGAAGAGACTGGACAGCCATTTGTCCGAAATGGTATAGGGTTTCCTGCCTGAGCAGGGGGTTGGACTAGATGACCTCCAAGGTCCCTTCCAACTTTATTATTATTATTATTATTATTATTATTATTATTATTATTATTATTATTATTATTATTATTATTATTATTAATAATAATAATAATAATTACAGAATACAATGAGTATATTGAAATGAAATATATACTATGAATATTTAATTGAAAATGTATGATTACTTTTTATTTTACTAAGAACAGTTAAACTTCTCTTGGTGGAAGATAGAAGCATTAAAGCAGAGTGAGAATGTATTTAAAGTCAGCATAGCAGTAAGAGATGCAGATTATCACAAGGAATAACATTAGCAGGAAAGGGGAAAAAAATTCTGAATAAAACCTGCCTAAATAAGAACATAATATGGAAGAAGGCATTATGAATATCCATAGTGCAGAGGTGTCAAACTTGCCGTGTCACACGATATGTCGTGACGTATCATGATTTTTTCCGCCTTGCCGCAGCTGGGGTGGGTGCGGCTTCCATGTGATGCAGCTGACCCGCAGGCTGGCAATTTGACACCCCTGACATAGTGTGTACCTCACTTGACAAATACCTATAATGTTGCACTTTAAGAATGAATAATAGTTAAGTGGGATCTTTCAAAATTTATACTTACCTGAAGAGTACATTCTCAATTTAAAGCATAATCAGTAACAGTCAGATGAAAGAAAATGATATTATGTATTGTGGCAGAAATGCCAGTATTAATAAGCTTGGGGACGGTCCTTACAGGATTTTGCTGATCGGCCATTGTTCCATGATTCCCACTGCTGTGTATTAGATCTCATTAGATACTTGCTTGTGGGAACGTATTTGTGTGATGCATTTAATTTTCATAGTAGACTTCCTACATGTACAAATCAAGTAAATAATAATTTTCTGGCTCAGTATGTGCATACTAAGAAGAGTAAACATTCTAAAGAGAAAAGAAAATAGACCTGGGTCTTGACTGAAAAGCTTTCCATTGTCATTGTGGTAAGTGTGAAAGATTGAAGCTACAGAAGTGAAGGACCCATTGAATGCAGTTTTCACCCCGTTTCTGAATAAATATATTTAGTCTGATTGTTTCAAAAATGATTTGGGGGAATCATTTGAGGGGAAAATGCTTTAGTCTTTATATCAATAGAGCACTTCTATGCTATACATTTAAGGAGCTCTTCTTTTTCCATTGAGCGTGAGGAAAAACGGTGTGGCTGTTTTAGGAATTTGATTTTAATGAACAGATTCCTTAAGGCAGTATAATTTTTTCCATTCTACCTCAATTTTTTTTCCTTCCCAGCATACTGAGTGGATGGTAGTGGAGAAGTGTGCTGGGATATTCCATTACCAGGAGGAAACAATGAAAGTATGGATGATGAGTTTGGGTGGAAGTTGCCTATGAAAAGCTAGAGGATTAATCCATGCAAGTTTGGGGAATGGTCCACTAAACATGGGATCTAGCTTCTTAGATGGGGAGGAAGGAAATCTAATAAAAAGGCAGATGTGGATTTTCCTTTTGATAACAATCAATAGGGTGGTTGTAGTTGATCCCTAAAGAGAAACTTGAGAAAAAGTGAAGCTTCTGGAATGGGGCAAGCCTGGAAGCTTGGTAGCATGCTTTGGTGGTCTCCATATATAGCAATAGCACTTAGACTTATATACCGCTTCATAGTGCTTTACAGCCCTCTGTAAGTGGTTTACAGAGTCAGCATATTGTCCCCCCAACAATCTGGGTCCTCATTTTACCAACCGTAGAAAGGTGGAAGCCTGAGTCAACCTTGAGCTATTCAGGATCGAACGCCTGGCAGTAGGCAGAATTGGCCTGCAATATTGCATTCTAACCACTGCGCCACCATGGTTCTTAGCCTGATAAGGCAGCATCTGAGTACAGGAATGAGCTAGCAATGACAATGTTGCTTCAAGGTGATACCCCCATCCCTTCCCCTCTTCTCTGGATAAACCTCTAGGTGCATCGTCATCAACCATTGAGTCGTGTCCAACCCACAGCCATTCTATAGATCAGCGCTCTCCATGCCCCTCTTTCTCATACCGCCTCCTTCAAATCTGCTATGGTCATCCCAGTGTCATCCTTTTTAGTGTCCAGCCAATAGGTAGTAGGATGGCCCCTTCTCCTTTTTTGCTGATCACTCCCAGCATGATTGATTTTCGAGTGAGTCAGCTTGCATGACACCTCTCCTGATGCATTCAGTGGGATTTTAGCTTTAGCTATTATTTTCCTCTGTAGCCAAAATGTATATTGCACTTGCCAAGCATTATAAGAATTGCAACCTGCTTCCTAAAACTAGTAGCTGTATTTAATAACTAATTACTCTAATGATCCTATAGACATGCTGGAGACCTGTTTTAGCAGTGGTGTCAATTACAGCCATCTGCACAATGAATAGAAGGAACTATGGCCCAGCTGTAGAGTTGAAACTTGTTGGCATTTTCCTATGGGCAGCCATATGGTACTTAACAAGATTGAATTGTTCACACTGCAAACTACTCTAATGAATGTTAACATTTTTGTTCTGGGAAATATTTTTTTCACCAATGTGTTGAGTATTTTTAAAATGGTGAAAGTGTTTAAAAGTGACAGAATATAAATGGAAAAGTCCTCAGGGAACAGGGAGGGGGGAGCAGTAGGCGAGAAGCCTTTCTCTCGCTTGCTCGCAATTGCTTCCGGAGGCCTTTATGATAGCACTCCTCTTTTTAATAGTTCTGTCACTTTGTGCATATATTGGCAGCACTGAAACAATAAATAAGGGAGGGTGTAATTAGAAATGTTGCTCACGTTTGCCACAAGCATGCCCAGGTTTTCAGATGATTTAAGTTAATAGCAGCTTTCTTTCATGTGCATTTGCTTACACGGTTGAGACAGCTGCCATCTTGCTCATCACTCCAGGGAGTTGGGCCAGTGATGCTAAACACACGAGACTGTGCAACTCAAGCTGCAGGCCGTCCTCAAGTGACAAAAGCTAGCTGGCTTCCAGCTGAGGTCTTCTGCAATACTCTGAGCATGTTATATGGCTAAATATATAATTCTGCAATTAACCGGTTGGCAAGTGCCGGTCTTCTGGCTGGAGAATCAGAGAAACAACAGTTGACATGGCAGGGCTGAGCTAGTGGAGCAGCATCTGACTCCTCTCTGGTGGCTCTTGCTTTGTTCTCTGAAGCATGGAAAATGGGTGGAAATGTAGCCTATCCCATTGGCTTCTCTTTATTCCCCCAAGATAATTACTGCTGATCAGGTCCAATTCCTAAGAAAACACTAGAGAGAAAGACAGTAGATACCCTGTGATTTGCATTGCTGTTTTAAACACATCAAAGTGTACCCATTTCTATGACTTACTAATGTGGGATGAGGATTGTGCAAGCCTTACCTCTGTGGGATTCAGCCAGTTCGCACCAGTTCGGCAGAACCCGTAGCCAATTTTTTGTTGCCCAGGCCCAGAATGGACTTCCGGAAACGGCATCCACACACAGAACCGGTTGTTCACATATTTGAATCCCACCACTGCCCTACCTCATAACATATATAGCCAAATTCTTAGGAATTTCTTAATTAACTGGAAAAATATGAGATGCACTATTGGAATGTAGTGCACAATTAATTAAAGGGAGTCTATACAACTATTTCAAAATGCATATACTAGCACTGACATTCAAATAGAACAATTGCAATTGCCTATATATCTATACAATTTTATACAAACCAAGATGGGATATTCTTCAGATGGTGGCTGAAGTATCAAAGCAAATACAGGTAGTCCTCGAGGTACGAACCTAATGGAGCCTGCCCATTAGGATCATAAGTCAAAAAATTTGTCAAAGGAATCAGATTCAATTTTACAAATGTTTAAAATCAAATTCATTAATTGAATCAGATGGGTCATTAAATGAATGAAGATCTGAGTTACTATTTTCTCTGATTTGTTAATTGATCACTGCCATCATTAACTGAACTGAGAGGCTTTCCCCACCGGCCGCCCATCAGCCGTTTTCAGTGCAACCTTGGCTCAGGAACTAAATTGCCTCCAAGCAGGCTTGCAGCGATTGCAGTTGCTTTTTTAAAAAACCCACCTATTACTAGTCAGCTCAAGCATCTTCAGCTGCCCAAAGGGGGTGTGGTGGTAATTTACAGAACTCTCCAATTACAATTGCTTTAAAAAAGAAACACTTGCCACTAATTAGCTTAAGAGTCTCCAGCCAGGCACCCAGAGAGAGATGGGGCAGAGATTTACAGAACTCTCGGCTTGCAACAGTAACAGAGATGGAAGGGACCTTGAGATCATCTACTCCACGGGTCCCTAGGCTGTGGCCTGCTGGCCACCGGGCCACGGGACAGGCTGGCCAGTGCACGCATGTGTGTCTTTGCACTCACCCCCACTCGCGCAAACGCCGCCACTGCTATGCAAATGGGGCGCCACGTGGCGAAAATGGGGCAGCGCTAGCGCCCATGCGGCAAAAACAGGGTGGTGCTAGCAAGTGTCACACGGGCACTAGCACCACCCCATTTGCATTGCACATGCTCCTGGTCCTTTTTATGTGCACGCCCGTGTGTAAAATGCTTCCCCCTCCCTTTCCTTCTGGTTTGCCAACTGAGAAAGGTTGGAGACCTCTGATCTAGTCTAACCCACTGCTCTCACAAGAGAGTATTTCTGATAAATGCCTAGCCAGTCTCTTCTTAAAAGCTTCCAGTGATGGGGCACCCACAACTTCTGGAGGCAATTTAAATTTAAAACCTACAAACTACAGTAATATACACAAATCTCCAAAATAAAAGCAAGGAAACACAATGTTATAGAATGCTTTGGGTAGATGCTGGCTAGCATTTCTACAAGCAGTTTCAAGGTAAATACAAACAAACTTTATCTTTGCAAAGTACTGTACTTACAAACACAACAGTTTGCAAAGTACAGTACTTAAAAAGCAGAGCAGTTCCCAAAGTGCTTACAAACAACATGCAGTACTGTAACAAAAAATAATATTTTAAAATACTTACAGAAGCAATTCTAGCGCTCCAGTCCTTAAGCCCAGGCAGCAGCAGATCCTCCATGCAGTACAAAAAAAACCAAAAACAAACTTGGTGCCAGATCTTGTTTGGCCATGTGATCAGGGACAAAAGAAAACCCCTGCTGGCTCCAGGAAATTGCATGTTGTAACCCTGCATGACACAGGAAGTCACAGAGTTAAAAATGGCCGCCGCTGCAGCAGTGACTGAATCCAAGTCACATGGCTACAGAGACCTCTTTTTGGTCGCAGTTTTGAATTTCTAACGTAAGTATCCTTTCTGAATAAATTTGTGCTTTTGAAAATTCGCTAAATAAATGTTCGTGTCGGGGGGGGGGATTACTGTAATATTTTCCTATATCTTCCACTTGTGTGCCAACAGAGGCTGGGGTGCTTTGCAATTTGCAAAACAGGCAGGACGGGGCATGATAGGCTAAGCTATGAATGTGTAGGTAGCTTTAATTCCCACCCCTTTTTGTTTGCAACAACCTTAAGACAAATTTAAGGAAGAATTATACTGTAATTGCTTAACATCTTAGTCAACAGTGCAGCACAATTTTACCTTGGTTTGAGTAAAGTCATACTTGATTCTGTGCTAAGGGAAAACTTCATCTTCTTTTACAGTAATCTCAATTCTTCTTTTTGCTTTTTACTCTTTAAATAAGGAGTATGACTTTCAACATTAAAGTTTGTTCTGGCCTGTGGCTTTAAGGAACTTAGCTATTACAGGTGCATTTACAAGTGCATCACAAATAAAAACCACAACTTGAGTGCTTGCTTGGAAAATGTTAAGTAATCCAGTTCCCTACTACCATGAGTACTCAGTAGCTACCGTCTCATGTGACTTTGTGTCTGGTTGAGCAAAACACACCCTTACAAAGAGACTGAAACTCCTTTTCATTCATCATAACCCAATGTATTTATAATGGAAAATCTTAAGAAAACCTTGATCTTCCTCCCCCAAAACAAAAGAAAAACAAAAAGCCTGGCTGTAGTCTAAATATATGTGGCATAATAATTTCTCCTATTTCTATGGTGATCACAACCCTTGTTGTGAGAATATTTTCCATGAATTATCTGAACCCATCCTTTTCTAATTTCTTAGTATAGTTGTATATGATTTAGGAAATAGGTTCTGAAAGCATATAATGCACTATAAGTAGTTCTTGACTTATGACCACAATTTAAAATTTCTGGTTCCTAGGTGAGATTTTAAGCGAATTTTGCCCCATTTTATAACCTCTCTTGCCACAATTGTTAAGCGAATCACTGCCATTGTTACTAACATAGTTGTTAAGTGATTCTGACTTCCCCATTGACTTTGCTTGTCAGAAGATTGCAAAAGACACCCCCCCCCCCCCGGGACACCACAACCATTATAAATACATGCCAGTTACCAAGCATTCAAATTTTGATCATGTGACCATGGGAATGCTACAACGGGTGCAAGGGTGAAAAAACATCACTTTTTTCCAGTAACGTTGCAACTTTGAATGGTCACTAAACAAATGGTTATAAGTTGAAGACTACCTGAAAGATTTAATTCTTCCACAGTATTATTGATCTTCCTTACAGCCTTACTGGTTAGTTGTGTACCCAGGTGAAGACTCAATGTTCCTAAAATACTTCCTGTCAACTGATTAGAAGATATGAATAGATTAAGCTTGTTGTAGGAACATGATCATCCCCTCCCATCAATATACTAATCAGTATTCATTTCTGATAGTATCCGAATCTGGTTTGAGTAGTGTATTTTGAAATTTCACTGTGCATTTGTTTCGCTTTTCCACAAAGTGACAGGGAAGATGATTAGTTTTAGTCACTCTGGCTATTTGCCAGAGTAGAAAAGCAGGGCATAAACTTAGATGATGAAGATATTGATGACAGCATTCCAGTTTCAGTTAGATAAGGTTTTTTTTTCTATTTAAATAATACTCTTTTTAATTTGTATGCCTATTTGTAATTCTCAATGTTTATTGGTAAGTATGCTTTGTAATTTTTGATTGTATTTTTCTTTTTCAGCCCCTGCTAATGCTGCAGTTTCATAAACCAGTAGTTGTTGCATTCAACAGTTATTGGCCATGTTGGTTTGGAGCTTTGGGGGATGCAATAGTTTAATAATAGCTAGAACAGCCCTATTTTTAGTTGAGCTTTTAATACAGGAGGCAAGTCATTAATGAAGCCGTCTTCAAATTAAGGTTAGCTCTGCTGGCTCCATGGATGCACCCATAGACAGGTAGTCCTTGCTTTATGACCATTTATAGGATGACTCTGAATGCATTTACTATTGGTCCTTGAAATTATGGCAGTTGCAGTTCCCCTGTGGCCACATGTTAAAAATTCAAGCACTTGGCAGCCCCGTCTGCACAATGTACACTTCAGCTCCCCAGCTCCATCTAGCTCCCTCCCATCTCTGTCCTTTTGGCCAGAGGGCACTCCTCTGTTGCCCTGGCCCCTGCTGCCCTCCGCTCCCACCAGCTGCTGACAAGGCACCCCTGGTGGCAGAGGACAGGGTGGCAGGGTTGGCAGGGACAATGGGATGGAGGGTGGCAGAGTGTAGGCTGGCCAAAAGGGCAGAGATGGGAAGAGATAGGCAGGAGAGTGGAACTGAAGGCGGGGGCGGCAGAGCAGGGCAAGAGAAGCATTAGGTCCTTGCCTAACAATGGCTTAGTCTGGGTCTAACAATCGCAACCAGTACTACCGAAACTGCCGTTGCTAAGCAGTGCAGTCATATGATGTTTCCCTTAATGACCGTATGCTTAATGATGGAAATTCTAGTCCCAATTAGGGTCATTAAGTGAGGACTGCCTGTAGTTTTCTTGGCAGAAATGTTGAAGTGTTTTACCATTGCTTTCTTCCAGTATGTCTCTTTCCCTGACTTTGTGGATTACAGTGTTGGGCTTTCCTTGTTGTTCACCATTACTATTACTAACCAGATTTGCCCCTGCTTAGCTTCAGAGTCCGGACATAGTCATCCATTTAGTAGTTGCCATGCTGCCTACTAAAGCAATCTTTAAGACATGGGTGTCAAACTCGCCACATCACATTACGGGTTGCAAAGTATCATAACTTTTTTCGCATTGCCGGAGCTGGGGTGGGTGCGGCCTCCACATGATGCAACCGGCCCACGGGCCGACAATTTGACACCCCTGCTCTAAGAGACCAGATTATTTAAGACATGACAGATAATAGTTGTCCATCTGAATTGCCTACAGTTTAATTCTTACCAGTCACTGTTGCAAAACAACATAGTAATAAATGTTATTATTGTTGCTTCTCATTCATTAAGCATTATTCAGTGGAATATGAGTATTTATTTGGAAAATGAGAACCAATCTCTGCTATATTTAACAGTAAGAAGAGATGAGTTTTCAGCATAGGCATTTCATTTGAGAAATCTATGGCATGTAAATTCCCTCCAAACATCAGCTTTGTATTACAGAGAGATTATGCCATTCAGGTGGTTGTTTAAATTATCAGTGTATAGATAATTCCATGCTGAGTCTTATTTCTGTCCAGTGCCCAGGCTCCTGTCACATGTCTTGGAGGTCTGCAGAGCTGTAGCCTGTCTTCAAAATTAAGAGGAAATGCATTCTGAAGAGGCTCCTTAGGAAATCCATTTAAATTACAAACTCCGGTTTCTGCATCTTAGTATTTCATATAAAGCACTTGAGAGAAATTTCCCCTGGCTTGAACCACTGTGCAAATGGAAGAAGTGCAAAGCAAGCATTTTCAGAACTATGCAACAACAGCTGAATGGTCTTATTTAAATGCCATGGGCGCTCAGAAAAAGAGAGAATCTAGACAGAGCATCCTAATAGTCAAAAATGAATTTTGGCTAGGAGTAAAAGGCTAATGGGATTGCAGGCAGCCAGGTATTAATTGCTATGCAATTTGCAATTAACTTTGGGAGTTGTTTCATCTGTGCGGGGATATCACTGGGTGTGAAGGGAGACAGATTGGATGGACGAAACACCTGTGCTTATGATTGCAGCTCTGTGAACGTTGAGATAGCCAGGATGAAAGCTTTGAGTTCTTGATTGGGACTTGCAGGGTAAATTTTCTGAGTAATGTGCACTGCATCTAAAGTAATGCACCCTCGGTCTCCCTTATATTCAGAGCATATAAGTGGTATGAAAGTCAAGGATAAGGAAACACAAGCATGTCCTAAGGATGACCTGTTCTGCATGTGGTCTGTCAGTGGCAGTGATGGATACAAGGATGCTGAACTAAATGGGAAATTTGTTCTGATCAAGTATCCCTCTTCTTACATTTTCATAATACAGTTTCCCTTGGTAGGAAGGAAAGCAAATATTAAAGACAAGTCACTGAAAACATTAAAGGTACAGGCGCTATTGTGCAGTGTTTATTAATAATCCTAGTAAAGGTTAGAGTTTAGGATTACAGCCTAATTATTCACTGTGTCTAAGTCTGAATTTCCAGGCTATATACCTTTTTTTTTTTTTTTTACTTTAAGCAAAAAAGCTTAAGAAAAACTGGAAAGAGAAATGTTGCTTAACCAACCAGGAATTACGTAATTAGACCCTGCACCCCACCTCTCTGTAGAAAAAATATGGGAGAATTTGCAAAAGTGCAAGATTTTATCACATTTTTTAAAATATGTTCTTTAAGACAGAATTACATGAGTACATTCAAACAGGTTATTTCTTTTAATGATTCAATCATACTTTCCTTGATCAGTACCTATAATTTTAATTTTTACAAAATTATATAATCTAGATTTAAAAATCAGAAAACCCTTTCACCATGTTATTTCTTTGTGTGTGTGAGAGAAGGGGTGGGTGGGAGTTAAGTTAATGAAGGTCTCCTGGCAAAATAAACTATATCAGTTGTAGATCTCTAATACATACAAAACTATAATCAAATGGTACATTATGGGCCTTCCTTTAGTCTGGAACTAAAATAGATTCGAACAGGTAGAAAAAAGTCCAACACTAATGATAAGCAAAACAATGAGGTTTAACCCTCTTATAGATTTGTCTGTGCTGTCTTTTAATCCAGATCTTTCAGTACACTGGTAGGATTGCCAATATCATTCACCTCATTTATCGTCAATGTTACATCCCATGTATGTGTCTTGTATCGTCATGGCACTCCTTGATCTCCTACTATCTCAGCATTCTCTCAGCAGCTCATCTGTGGGTGCCACCTTACTGATGTATTCCTAGATGCATGCTTTGGTTTTATCCAAACAACAGTGGCTTTGACACTTATCAGACCCCACCCATCCTCTTCCCAGTCAGTGTTGAACTTCAGGTGAAAATCTCTGTACATTATGAGGAGTTTCCAGGTCTTCACACTGGCAGCCTCCATGTCCTTCTTTGGCTAGCTTACTATATCAGCAGGGTTTCTGATGACTGGCAGGGCATACATATTGATGGTGTGGATCTTGTTCTTCCCATTGAGCTGATTCTTCAGGATCTGTCTTGCTCTTTGGTGGTACATGGATGTTGCTATCTTTCTTGCCTCATCCTGATTCTCATGTGACTGTGGCATACAAAGATGCTGGTAACTGGTCTATATGTCTGCTATTTGGTCCATTGGTGGTTCTGTCTCATCAGTCTTAACTGCCTTCCCTCTCATGACTACCATCCAGCTACACTTCTCCAGTCCGAATGACATCCCAATGTTCTCACGCTATATTAGTGATCAGTGAGTGGATGTTTTGTTCACTCTTGGCACACAGCTTGATGTTACCAATATAAAGGAAGTGCCTGACAGTAGTTTTACTTTTGAACTTGTATCCATATCCAGTCCGTATGATTACCTAGTTGAAAGGATTCAATACTATGCAGAACAGCAATGAGGTCAGTGCCTCACCTTGCTGTAAGCTGCACTTGATGGCCACTTGTCTGACTGTTCTATCTATGAGCAACTGGTGTTTTGAGCATCTAGAGTTGTTCCAGGTGCCCTTCTGAACTATGCTCCTGTACTGGCCCATATGTCCTGTGTCTTGGCCATTATGATTCCTGATAGGACTTTCCATGTTATGGGGAGGTGAGTTATTGGCCGTTGGTTGACAGGTGTTCTCTTGTGGGGCTCTTTCATGATCAACGTTGTCCTTCCTTGAGTTAACCAGTCTGGGTGGAAGCCTGCTGCTACCGGTAGCAGGTGGTTCATCTGTACTGCTATTAGTTTCTTTAGCCAGTAAGTGATCATGTCCAAACTAGTTGCCATCCAGCTTTTCATGTTCTTGAGATGTTATTGGATATCTGCTACTGTAATGGTGGCTGGTTTCCTCTTTTGGGAGATTGCCATGGTCAAGTCCTACAGCCATTTTGCACTGGTGTTCTAATCAGTACGCTATCCAGCCACTATACTGTAAATAGACTGTGTGTGTGTGTGAGAGAGAGAGAGTGAGTGAGTGTATATACATACATACTAAAACTCTCATATCTATTTGATTGTTTGTAACCTTCAATTGGATGTGCATCATAGCGCACAATTTTTGAATTGACGCACCTCAAATGGACTAACTTACACTATGGGTTCAGAATGTGGGATCCATGATTCCCATGGGATTAAAATTTGGCAAAGTTGGGTCTGCTTCAATGCTGCGACATTGCCACCCGCTGCTGCAATCAGTCACAGTAACTTGATCATCATTTCTGGTGCTCCCTGCCAGCTTCCTCCAAGGAAAATCAGTGGGGAAAACAGCAAGAAGCGATGCATCGTTTTGGAGGTGGCTAGCAAAATAAGACAAGGCCCCACCTCCATATTCATTTTGCTCCCTTCCTTCCCATCATTGTCAATTTTATACTATTTTAATGTTACTATTTATGTTTTTAATGTTTTTATTGGTTTTAATGATTGTAAGCTGTCTAGAGTAGCCTCCAGGCAAGAGAGACGCCATATAAATTGAATAAATAAAGAAGACAGAAATTGCTTCCGCTTCAACTGCTTTTTTGCTAGCTTGTGATCATTCTGTTTGCTTAGGTAAGGAAATATCTCTGAAATGATGACCCAACAGGTCATGGGGTTGTCTAGTATGTACAAGTATATGTTTAGAAGAAACAAATGAGGAATGACACTTCGATAAGCAGTTAAGACTTACTAAAAATCATTGGTCCATAATAATGCTGTGGCCATTACCATTTTATACTATACACTCAAGAATAAGAGTGACCAGTAGATGGATGATTAATGCTTCACACAGCTATAGTTGGTATAAAGTAGTCTTAGTCTTTTTCTCAACACTAAGAAGCTGTTAGACAAGAACTCCTGTAATTTCAAACCATGTCAAAAGTTGTGGATTTTGTATATTTCAGTTAGCAGAAGTATCATAAATTGATTGAATTAATTAAACTGGAATGCCACAAAGAAGAGGGAGTCAAGCTATTTTCCAAAGCGCCTGAAGGCAGCACAAGAAGCTACGGATGGAAACTAATCAAGGAGAGAAGCAACCTAGAACTAAGAAGAAATTTCCTGACAGTTAGAACAATTAACCAGTGGAACAACCTGCCTCCAGAAGTTGTGAATGCTCTAACAATGGAAGTTTTTAAGAAGAGACTGGACAACCATTTGCCTGAAATGGTATAAGGTTTCCTGCCTGAGCAGGGGGTTGGAATAGAAGACTTTCAAGGTCCCTTCCAACTCTATTGTTGTTGTTGTTGTTGTTAAATGTTTTGCGTGTGTGTGTGTAAGAGAGAGAGAGAGAATATGAATATATCTCCTAAAGCTTCAATAAAGCCTGGTCATCTTTTATTACAGTCTTCCATACATTGTCTGCATTTGTAAACCAAACCACTCATTGATAAGCCCATAAATATGTCTTTCCAGTAATGGTGGGATTCGGAAATACATTTTTTTGAATGAATGAATCTAAACTATTGAAATTTTGCTGCAGAAATTAAAAAGAATCTAACATTGTTTAGATGAAATTGGAATCACCAATTCTTCATTCCAGTCAGAATTAAAATTGTCATACTAAATTGATTTGTGCCAAACTGTATTTATAAAGATTTAATTGTGGAATGTTTGGTCTCAAGGTTTGGTAATCATGTCTAATAATTTAGGAATATCTGGAGCTGAAAATTTTGCTTGTTCAAGCCGTTATGTCAACTTATGTTGTAGTTATAGATACTGCCGATATAATAGCAGCAAAAGACAGGAATTTGTCCTTTTAAGTTGAGGCTCTTTATTATCATTCAGTAATTGGTCTAAAGTAAAAATCCCAACATTTAACCTAGGAAACGTATCAAAGATATATGTTGGAATATTATGAATTGGGTGACTCCCCTCATGGGCGTTTAATCCTGGTTTGTGATGGCTAAGTTTAAAAAAAAATGCAAGTTGAAAGAAATACATGTACAGTTTTTCTTTTTTATTCCTGACCACCTTTGAGTAAGCCAGCATTTCAGAATACACTTCTGGATCTGAAACTGAGTACTGAAATTCAAACATTAGCTGTCTGATTTATACATGAAAACATTTGGGTTGTGCTGCTGGATTGACATATGTTGGGATCTTAAATCAATGTAGTATGTGGAAAATTCAAATATACCCCAAATGTGAAAACATCAGACAAAATTTAAAAAGCTTCTTGCCTGCTGTGTGAGATGCAGAGTGTGATTCATTTTTGATAGCATGCAGAAAAGCCAGCTTGTCACTTTCACATATGCTAGGATTGTATTTATAGTAGGAGAATATAAAAGGCTATTTTATCTATGGCTAAAGAAGCAAATAATTCAATCTAAAGGCAGTTAACAAGTGCAGATCTCTGTATTATATTATAAATCTCTTTTAAAAAAAAAACTCTCTACAAAATCTGTGTATTCCATCCACAAAACTGCCAGGGATTTTATATCAGTAGAATGATATCAATACTTTTCTCAATCACTGGAATTTGATGTCAGTGTCTTAATCAAAGGGATCACCTACATATTTCCATTTTTTTAAAAACTAACATTTAATATTAGTTCTCTCTTAAACGTCCTGAACGTGAGACCCCAAGCTTCATCTTTTATCTTACCTTTGCTGTTTTATTGATTTTACTATAATTTCTTTGTTTGACTGTTGTGAGCCATCCAGAATTATTGTTATACCTGTGAGTAATGTAAACATTCTAGGCAAGCATGTTATCAGTGTATAGTTTCCTGATGTTGCCCCTTTTGCTCGCTCTTTTTGAATCGGATACTTTTTGCCAGTTATTAAGCAGTCACAGATGTCTCCTGTATGCAATATTTCATTAAGCTGTTTAGCTGTAATTGGATGTAAGCTAGTTAGATATCTGAGCCAAAAGCCATGCAATTGATCATTTCAAAGATGATTAGGGGGCTGGAGGCTAAAACCTATGAAGGACAGTTGCAGCAGTTGGGTTTGTCTAGTGTAGTGAAAAGAAGGATTAGAGGGTGGCATGATAGCAGTGTTCCAGTATTTGAGTGGCTGCCACAAAGAATAGGGGGTCCAACTTATTTTCCAGAGCAACAGAAAGCAAGACAAGGAACAATGGTTGGAAATAATCAAAGAGAGAAGTAACCTAGAACTAGAGAGAAATTTCCTAACAGTGAGAGCAATCCACTGGAACAACTTGCCTTCAGAAGTTGTGGATGCTCCATCCTTGGAGGCTTTTAAAAAGAGACTGGACCAGCCACTTGTCTGAAATGGTATAAGAGTCTTCTGCTTGAGCAGGGAGTTGGACTGGAAGACCTCCAAGGTCCTTTCCAACTCTGTTATTTTGTTACCTTGTCTTCTGTTAGGAGTTGTCCAATTTTTAATCCTTTTCATTTCATTTTTAAACATTTCTGCTGTTACTTCAGCACTTTTCTCTAAGAATATTTACCTGACCTACCAAGTCAGATAGAGTGGGCATGCTCCTAAGTCTAATCCCCTAAATATTGCCACCTTATGGGAGCTACAAAGTGTGCCTTTTCGGTAGCAGCCCCTGCCCTTTGGAACTCTCTTCCTCCTAAAGATCAGCAGATCTCCATCCACTTAGTCTTCAGAAAAGCTTTGAAGACCTAGCCTTTCCTCTAAGTGCCAGGACAAGATTGGATATTTAAATATTTCCCTGAATATTTAATTTCTGGTAATGGGTCTCCTTTGATTTGCTAATTGTCGTTCAGTGAATTTGAGTCTGGATAAATTCTTTTCCAGTGTTCAAACATTCATTTTTAAGTATCCACACTTTGTTGGTTCCGATTTATAATAGCAGGTGCAGTTTTCAAACACAGTATAGTTTTGTCTTGCCTGTGGTGGTCGTTCTTCCACTAATCCTACAGGATTAGGCCCCAGTTGCCCAGACATAGCTCCTCAGTCCCATTGCCCACTTGTCGAAAGATGTCCAGATGCTCTAGCCTCTGACATGTTCCTTGTTGATCTGGGCAACGACTGATCTGGTTATAGGATTCCTTTTCTGTTTTCTCACCCTATTAAATGGGTTGGTGGTTACCCTTAATCTGGCACTTCTGCTAAGACCGGTTCTGCCTGAGTGACTCTTCTGGTAAAACAAATAATTGCCACATAGCTCTAGACCTCATCAGAGCATCACAAGCCCCTCCTAAGATAGTTGTATCTCACTTTTATTATTTTTACAAATAACTCAAGGCGGCAAGCCTATCCAACACACCTTTCTCCTCTTATTTTCCCCATAACCACAACCCTGTGAGGTGGGTTGTGCCTGAGAGAGAGTGACAATGGTTCGTTCCGCAGTCAATCAGACATTTAGATTGGATTGGGCATTTTTATTCACTTATCAAGTCTTTCACAAGGACCTGGGATAGTCAGATGTTGTGGTTTGGTGATGTTAAAGGGATATTGTTGCAGGATGTAAGCTTTTCCAAAACTTATTATTAATACTGCATTCTTTTTTTAAAAAAAGAATGTCTAGTTCTTCAGTAAATTATTTTACTGCACATGTTTCGATCTGTGAGACTAATTGGGCATAATAATCTTTTATGTTTTTTAAAAAATGTTAAGGCAACAGTTTTCTCCTAAAGACAATCTACCTTGCTTTTTTGTTCCTTGTAAGAAGTATGAGCCTGTTCCAGGCACTCTTCATAACATCTCAATTTTTTGTGTGTGTACTGTGAGTTCTTTGGATATGGTGAAGGAAGATCTTTTGTTTTAAATATGAGTCTGACCCAGTCATGTATAATGTACAAGAGTGTGTGAGCTAATGAAATCACCTTGTACCTCTGGCTTACCACACTGTTGTGTTTGCCCAAACCAGACAGTTTTCTCCTGCTTTGATTCCCTCCCAAGAGCAAAACCTGGCTGGTATTCTTTCAAGACAGACTGAAGGAAGGAAGCTGCTGATAGGAAATGCAAGTTCATCACCCTTTTTTTTTCTCCACAAATCAGACTTTTATGTTACTTTATGCCAGATGTCTAATTTGCATCTTTACTTTCTGCATATTGTCATAGCTGACCTTTTTAAATACATCTGCTAATTCCTTGATACATAATTACCTATACCCACATCTATTTTTAAAAATGTTAATTATGAACCTTGTAGTTTTCATTTTGTCATATATAACCACTGTATGAAGTTAAGAGTGATTGGCTGCAGTGTATGCTTTTATTAAATCGCTGTGCCCTGAATCCTCAGTCCTAGTTTGTTTGACACCAAAGGAAACGAGTGTGTATGAAAGGCACTTAACTTCTGCCAACTCTTATCATCATTTGCAGTCCCTCTGGCACATTCCAAACCTCTTAATCCTCAAGACTACCTATTTGTGTGGCTCAAAATAGAATGATTTTTTTTTTTAAAGAATCCTGTTCTCTGCAAATAAATTTAATCCAATAAAGTGGTTTCAATATTGAATACAAACCATTTTAGTGTTTTTAAATGGACTTCAGTGAGTTAGAATGCTGTGGTTATATAATCCATTGCTGTAGCAATTTGCATTTAGGAGAATAATAAGTAATTGCTATGTATATTAGGGCTGACTACACTGTGCTTTGGTTTTTATTTGAAAGAGGTGCTTTGGAGTGTGCAGGAGTGCGATTATGTCTATCTGTAACCCCTTAAAGCAATTCTGTTTTTTTTCCCCAGGATTTTGTGACTGCTCACTATACCTGTCTTATCATCCCAGCAAAAGACATGGTTGCTTTAAGAAGTTGTGGAAAGGCACTACATTTGTTTCTCTCCATATTCTGAAGCACATTAATGGAAACAAACATGTTTGACACCAAAGGAAACTAGTGTGTATGAAAGGCACTTAACTTCTGCTGACTCTTATAATCATTTTTGTAGTTTGAGGGGGGGGGGGGTTGTTTCCATCACTGCTAGGAAATTCTGTGCTAATCTCTCACAGTTTTCTAATTTAACAGCCCAATATTTCCTCCCCTATAGAAACCTAAAATAGTTAAACTGAAAACAGTACAAACAATTTTTGTTCTGCTGCATCAGATTTACGGACTCCAATTACTCCTGTAGAATATTGACTCAGAGTTGCATTTTTTAGTTGAAAAGTTACACTACTTTGCCGTACGTACTGAATTCCTTGAGACAGTTGAATGTTTTCTGTAGTTTGCTGATTAAGTGATAACACCCCACTTTATAATGTTTGTATAGAATATTGGGTCATAAAATAGATACCTATTACTTACCATGCTATACATGATAAGTGAATGGGCATGACTTACTCATGAATAAAACAAATTAATTCATTGAGTTTAGGGTTGGCTAAAAAATAAACATACCGCTTATCGAAGCTATTGACCTTCATTACACTTTCTTGGCTTAGACCTTTATCAGTAGCATTGGTAGATTAGTCATGTTTAGCTTTCCTCTTGTCATCAACAAAACTTCTTCATTTTGAAAGACTAGACATTTTTACAGGCCCAGCAGTGCTGTGATTAGAGGATGATTTGAGCAGATAGCTAGATCCATCCTTCAGTTTTCTCGAGGCTTTCTCCCTGCTCTAGATGCATAAGCCATCCACTGTCTTGCTAAGGCAAAGGAAGAACAAGATTGATCGCACTCCCAAGTGGTCTGTGCATACCTGATCAGCTTAAAAAAAAAAAGACCCCCTCTAAGAAACTCAGAACTCCCTGGAAGGTCATGACCCACATTTTGAAAAACTGTGACTTAGCATTTTTCTTTTCCCCTTGTGTATCACAAATTGAGATGCTTGTTGCTAGAGAGTTTTACAGGTTTGAAAATGGTTGCTTTAAACCTTGTGAAATGGCAACAGTGAAACTGACCTGAAAGTGTTTGCAGAGATCATTCAGAGTTCAAAGCTGTTAGATCATCCATAATTTAAGTACCATCATGCAAGTAACTGTGATCACAGGGTTTATAACTTAAATGGCATTTAAAGTAAAGTGCTCCAGGGGCGAAAAGGAGCGAGGCCCCTTTAAGGAAAAGGTGGAAGAGACAGGATCAGAAAAAGGAAAGGAGGCGAGGTTGTCGTGCAGGAGTACAAGGTAATTTGAGGGCTAATCCACATGGAGCTCCGTTTCCATCTCTCCTGTTTGCCATCGTTCGCTCCCTAGAGACTAAAATGGACGTTCTGAAACTTGAGCTGGCCACGAACAAGGAGTGTATATCGGAGGTGGTGGCCCTTTGAGAACTGTATGCAACGAAATTTCATTTTGATGTATGCCGATTGGTGTACATTCAAAGTGACAATAAAGTTGTTGTTGTTGTTATTATTAAATCGATCTTCTAGAGTTTGAAGCCAGAGTTGCAATTGATGATAAGGATGCTATTGGGGTGAAGCAGAAGGTTCAGTTGTTTATAGGCTTACTTTTAATTTTTAGTAGTAAAAAAAGTCTATTTATAATAAATACATATCACAGCACATAAAATATTTATTGATTGAACATGGCAGATCTACAGTACATATTATAGATTGTTTTAAAATTGTACATTTTCTGCACTAGGCGGTTAGTTTTATATGACTGCTATTTTCGGTTGCTTATCAGAAAATCTTCTAACAATAAAAATACATAGGTTTCCAAAACTTTCAAGAGCTACATTTTCCGCTTCAAAATGATTGTGTCTATGGCTGTTAATATCTCTTGATGAGCTGCCTTCTTTTCTTCCTTCCTTCCCACCATTTTTTTCCTTTTTGCATTTTAATAAAGCTATAGTTAGAGCTGTTACATTACAGCTTGGCTGTATTGCTGGAAAACTTGCTGAAGTTTTCCCTCTTTTAAATCTCTCTTAGCAAGAATAGCTTGAACCATTATTATTTGGTCTTGATTATGTAAAATGATGTTTAATCAATTGGCTTGGAAAATTAAATGATTGAGATTACATGGCCTTTAAAAAAATAAAGAATTGTTTGATGATTTTTATTTTATTGCTTTGATTTCTTTTCCATTCAATTCTCACAGCCTCTAAGCAGCTAGCTTACAAGGAACAAAAGCATATGATTAAAACAATAATAATAGAACATACCATCAATCTGATGTGCCACCCATAATAAATCATGACTTTCATACTTATCAAGTGAGTCTTATCCTTTACCTTTCGGTTATTGTCTGTCTTGCTATAGTTCTTAGCTTAATACTGTAGTATCATGAAAAAAATCATATGAAAGAAGCAGTAAAATAAATTTAATGTTTATTACAAAGGAAAGGAATTCTCTTAACTCTTTTTGTTTATGCATGATTATTTATTTCCTGGATTTTTTTTATTTCTATAACTAAATCAAGGAGGTGTACATATTTAATATTCCTTCCGTGTCCTATTTTCACCACAAGAGCCCTGAGAGGTGGGCTGGGCTGAGTGGAGGTGACCAGCACAACATCACTCAGTCGGCTTTCATGCTTAAGTTGGCACTATAAAACACTCTATCAGTTTCTAGGCTAGCACTTTAACCATTATACCAAACTGGCTCTCTTAACATTTATTTAAAGTTAAATAGAATAAGGTTACTAATCAAGGAGACTGTGTATGGCTAAATACCAGTTTTTCTTTTTTTCACATCTTTGTAAGATATTCATTAACTTACATAAGGTTACGTGGTCTCAACACCACTGTTTTGTAATAACAGCAACATGTGGTAGATAATACTGTGATCCTGTTGAAAAATACAATAGAGGCTGAAGCAACATTAGCAGTCTCTGGTAGAAGAACTGCAAATAGAATTTTTACTTCAATTAAATATCGAGCTAAAGTGAAACCCACATATGAATGATATGATGCAGGTTACTATTTGAAATGCAAATTTTTAATCTTAAGTTTTACATTCACAACCCCTGTGCAGAAGCCGTAAATGTGAATGTTTTGATAAGCAAGAAGGTTTAAAGTCCTAGCGTATTCAGATTCTTGCTTTAAGACTCCAGTTTCCTTAGTGTATTTACACTTGGGTAAAACAAACTATGTTTTTGTCCATATAACGAGCAGAGTTTGTTATGCTTCTTTTTGTTTGTTATGCTGCTCCTTTTTGTTTCTGCAAAGCATTACTCAGTTTGTTTTGAACATTTCTGACTCTTCTGGGATATAATTATCTATCTGCAAGTAGCTTTTCTTGTTCCCATGTTTGTAAGTAGAGCATAGCTTTAGCATAGCTTTGGGGTTAACTTTATACAAGAACTCTTGGACAGGAATGGAAGGCCACTGAATATAGGAATTGATGAAGCTGTCTTTATGTCCAGTCAACTCAATTGGAATAGAGCTTATTATTATTCTGCTTACAAAAAGTCTGGTATGCTATTAAACTCTCTAGAAAGGTGGTGCTTTTATGCTGGGTGGCTGAGGGAGGTTCCTAGAGGGAGGTTCCTACCCCTGTGCCACCAATCCTCTTGGTTTTTAGTTTCTATTTAATTCTTGTTTATTGTTTCTATATTATTTTTTCATCATTACGTAAGTGCCCAGAGTTGCTTCAATAGTGATATGGGCAGCATATAAATTGAATGAATGAATGAATGAATGAATGAATGAATCTTAGATTTTGCCATTTCTAAAGCACTAACACGTAGAAATTAAAAACCAAGAGGATTGGTGACACAGGAGTAGGAACTTCTCTCTATCCCATCAGCCACCCAGCGTAAAGCAAATCTGTGATGGAACCTAAGCCTTAACAGATGCTGTTTTTCGGAGCTAGAGGAGAAGAGCTTGTCACTTAGCCATCTTGGGGTTCTGTTTATTTTACCTTCAGCTGATCTGGGTCAGTCTATCACAGATCACACTTCATAAAGGAAAAGCATCTTTCTTTCTTTCTTTCTTTCTTTGTTCCGAGTTGACAACTTCAAAATGAAACAAAAGACTTTTTCAATTGGGGCAAAAACACTGACTGCCGTTTCATCAGTGGATCCCATTGCTTTGTGCAGAAGTAGTTGATAAAGCATAATAAGGGATAGGAGCAGGAACAAATTAAACAGGAAGATGCTTAATAGCTTTTCCATGGGGAGAGGTAAGTCTAGAAGGTAATAATGATGCAAATCCTCTGAACAATTTGTATAGAGGATGTGACACCTGCATTCTCAAAGGAAATACAAACACTAATGAATAGAAATACATGGCTTAGCTAAAAATAAACAAAAAAGGAAACAGAAATCTAAGCTTAATTTTCCACACACAAGCTGTTCAAACAGCTAGGCACAATGCTAGAACGCAGACTGTATCAACTGGAATGCCCTTGTTTTGCATGTTTAAAGCTTAAAGTGGAAATAGTGCTGTGAGAAGGATAATAGCAGAAAAGGTTTCAAACTGAATCCAAAGCTTTCTAATCAGCAGGGCAACGGGAAAGGGCTCCTTCCCCACATATGGACAAATATCTCTTGACCCAAGAACCTCAGGTAATTTATTCTGAGCTGATATGAAGAGGCTTTGGTGGAAGGAATCAGAGTCCTGATCCTTTAAAAAGTAGGGGGAAAAATTACCAGTGGCTTCAGTTTTAAGATATTTGCTGTCTAGCTTTTTCAACTGTGTAGTTTTTTTCAACTAGATAACTTCAAATGATATCGTTCCTTCCTATATCCTAAATAATGTACGTAGTAAATTAAAGGGACCTTCCTTTAGGAAGCACAAAGTGACTGAAATATAATTGGGGGCTTTAAATTATTGATATCCTTTTAAATTGAACTGACTGCTGTTGATATTTAAGGTTGATTTTTTTTTTTTTTTTAGTGAGATTGACATAGATAAATTTTGCAGTCAGCAAGACAAAGGCTGTATATTTAATAGTGAAAGAAACTAGCTCTTCTTTCTCTCTCAGGATTTTTTTTTCTATAGCTTCCAACAATACAGAAGGCTATGTATTCTGGCATCATTTTTATTCTCATTGGAGCCATAACCAGAATTATTCACAGAAGTTTGAAAAAATTGCATTAAAATGATAAATTGCAAAAGAGTTTGGGCAACAAACAAATAAAACTGCCTTCTCAGAGACTTCAATTTTTGAAAACTGCCAAAGGCTGTAAAAGAAATTGGGTTTATTGGTTTCACTTTGGTCACTGACTAATATCATTCCATATCCCCAAAATGCCACATTTAATTCTGCCTGATTTGGAATAATTGACCGATCAGGAGCAAAACCCATGAAGTTAGCTTTAAATTACTTTGTACCCTTAAGGGAGTTTGTAGATTGAGAAGACTGTAAATGGAGGTAGAGCTGTGCTACACACATCTCTCCATATTACATTTGGCCCGTAGAAATTATTGTGACATTCTAATGTAGAATTTTTTTCTATATGAAAATCAGGTCATTTGCAATTTGGTATTTTTGTATTTAAACATATCTGACGCAAGCAAGTACTTTACTCTCTTACATCTATCCTTTTGCCTCAAGTTCTATAACTGTATACATTTCTTCATTATCGTGTCTTCAGACTGAATAGAGAAAAAAGAATGATTGAGAAGAATTTTTTTTAAAATATTGTTGATTAAATATTCTAATAACTATTACACTTATTCGTAAGGAATATGCGGATGTTTTATATTAGAATTTTGAATAACGTTTTGGTTTAGCTGTAGATCAGATAATTACAGATGGAGACTTTAATCAAGTTTTAGAGCCTGTGTTAGATCATACAGGTAGTCCTTGACTTAATGACCATTTGAAATTAGGACAGCCTGGAACAGGGACTTTACAGCCTATAAAGCACTTCTGGATATGGTAAAATGTTTTCTCTCTCTCCCTTCCTCTCCCTCTCCCTCTTATACACACTTAAACACACCCACACATACACAAACACACACAATCATGTGACTGCATTTCCAGTGCTTGGCAAAAGCAAATCTTTACCACTTGTTGCAGCATCCCGTGGTCATGTGACCATGATTTGTAAGGGTTTTTTTACCAGTTTCTGTCAAAAATCATCCATTTGGAAAAACAGGTTTGCAGTGTTTGCTTAATGACCACAGATTTGCTTAGCGACCACCAAATGTCATAAAATTGGTTCTGGTCACCTGGGTGTCTTTACTTATAACAACTTACAACTGGAAATCCAGTCCCAAAATGTCATAGTGAGTCAAGAACTGCCTGTAATTCTGTTCCAACTGTATTTAATTCTCATACAGAAAAAGTGCTATAAGCTTCTTTCTATGTAGGCGTTTAATTTTCAGGTTGTATGGCAATTTTTAAATTCTTAATATGGGTGTGTATACGCGCACACGCACACACACTTCAGACTTATTCTGACTCAGTCATTTCTTAGAATTTTGATCGTTGGTTGAATAGATAACTATAATATAGATCCTGCTGAAACATCCTGTCATGCTTCAGTAACACGATCAATTACTACAAGAAAAAGCAGTCCTATTTTTTTCAGGATTGTACTTCAATACATGATTATTAAATGATTCACATTTTAAAAAAGAGATGAAAAACGTTTCTGAAGATTTTTTCTAAATTAATAGATACTTCATAAATGTAATGGTTGTTTGGGATGATGTTATAATATATTTATGGTTATATTATGCTTTCTGCTTTATGGATTAAAAATAAAAAATGTAAACAAGAAAATTAGAATGTTATGGATTAAAAATAAAAAATGTAAACAAGAAAATTAGAAAGAATGTGTATATATGCAAGAGAAAATTATACAAAGCTTTTATGTGTTAAATTGGAACTCTATATCCACTTAGTATATGTTTATTGAATGGCATGAAGCACAGAAGCAAGGCTTGGTAAATTGCTTCTTGACTGAAATTGCATCCACAGGGTAATATCATTTCTATACTATAAAGTATATAATTACTGTGATTTAATAAGTTGGCATTATTTTCATTTCTAAACTTGTCTTTGTAATACCGATTCATACTTAGAAAAAAATTGTTTCTTAAATTACAAGAAATATTCTTTTGAAGATTACATATGAAGACTGTTAACCTGTGAGACTAGGCAGAAGCTGCTGTGGCTAAAGGTGATGCAGGGTGGACCAAAATCAGGAATTTTGTCCAAAAGATCCTTTAGGAGAAATAGTTAAGAAAGAACTAAGTCATTAGAAAAATGGGGGGGGGGAAGTGTCACCTGAATCAGACAAAAGAAATTAGTCCAGAGCACATGGAAAGTCTCATTAAGATCTATCAGACTTGAGAAGCAACAAAGCAAGAACTTTGGGAGATAAAAGAGGTCCTATAGCCAACCTTTTGGGCACCAGGGACCGGTTCCATGGAGAGAGGTTTTTCCGCGGACCGAAGGGGACGTGGTTTTGTGTGCTGCCTTCATTCTGCAGATGGGGCTTTCCTTGTTTGTGCAGACCAGTTGCTGACATGCCGTGGTCCAGTACTGGTCCACGGACCGGGGGTTGGGGACCCCTGCTATAGCCTGTCCACTCTTTGAGTGGTCTTTGGATCCAGAAGCTACATTTCTCTGACTAGTGTCTGCCATCCTAGTTGAGAAGGGAGTGGGTGAGGGTGTTAAAAGAGTATATATTTGTAACCAATAAAATTTTGCTATTATTTTAAGTTAGATGATATCATGCAGCACCCTTCGAGCAATCAGTCTTTAAAAGGGGTGCTGAGTGGACACAGCGCCCTGAGTGATCTTGGATTGGACGAGTGGAGTGGATGCAGTTTACTCATTGGATTTAGCTACTTCAGAAACAGAAGTGAGGGAAGCGAGGAAAGCTGTTGGAAATGTTGGGAAGTAAAGAATGTGGGGAAGGTGCAAGCAATAAAAGAAAGGTGGGAAAGAAGAGGGGGAGACAGTAGGAATAGGAATTTGTGGAGCCACCAGAGGCAGAGAGTGGGGAATGGAGAGGAGCAGGTGCAAATGTGGCAGAAGCTGAAAGATTTGGGAGAAAACATGGGAGAGATGGGAAGGGGGGGGCTTCTACTAAGAGCTTGAAGGAGCGGGTTGGAAAGAGATAAGCAAAGAAGGCATGGACCAGAGGAGGGAAATGCAGTGAATACAGTAGTCCTCGACTTACGATCACAATTGAGCCCCAAATTTCCATCGCTAAGCATGGCAGTTGTTAAGTGAGTTTTGCCCCATTTTAATGACACTTTTGCCACAGTTGTTCACCAAATCATTGCAGTTGTTAAGTGAATCACGCAGTCCACAGTTAAGCTTCCAGTAAAAAAAAAAAAGAGTTTAAGGAAGATGAAAGAAAATTGCTTGTTGCTGTATCTAAATTGATTTACAATAAGCCAGGATGGTTTTATAGAAATGCTAAGAACTCTGCCTGGTTCAGTCCTGTGCTGCAGGCTTGTGATTTGAAATATGGAAACATCATCATGGTAGGATGGTATGGTATGCACTGAATATATTTTTTTTAAAAAAATCTCTTGCTGCTGCAGGCTAGTGTTCAGTGACATTACTTTTCTTCTGCTTGGCCTGTGACCTAGGTATTTCCCAGAGAGGAAATCTGTGGACAGTTGAGGTGTGGTTTGAGGTTTCAAAAGGGAAAAGGGGAAGGGAGAAAAGTACCAGCCCCAATTGTATTGTTATTGTAGTTTGCAATGCTGCAATGAAGCTCAGACGGGCAGAATTGTTTCTTCATAGGAAAGACTCTGTGGATTCATAATATATTACACTCTGTCTTGATGTACATACATATATGCAAACAGAAAGGATAGAGTGGTGTTGGAAAGAAAAAAGGTTGTGCCTCTGGAATCAGAGACTCCGCCCTGAAAAGCAAGCTGGGGAACACTTCCCACAAGGGAATACAGCCCCCAGAATAACTCAGTTGTGATAAAGCAGAATACCAGTTTGGTTTGTATATAATTTGTGCCCGTATCCTAGCATCCAGGGAAAGTGTCAGAGATGACAAAAGGTCTTGATTATTAGCCATGCTGAACTCTGTGCTTAACTAAACAGGTATTGTTGACCTAGTAGCGTTAAAGAAATTGCATAGCAGGCGTGTGAGATTGCTTTCAGCAAAGAGGAGGCGTGGAGTTGGATGAGAAATGCTTAATTTTGCAATTAAGCTTCTGGTACTTTTTTCGTTAGGGTACCTGGCATTGACCCCGTTGTTCTTCAGGCACTGTCTTTAATGTCAAAACAGAAATAACTAGGAGGTGAAATCAATACCATTTTTCCTTCCATATTTTACTAAAAATAAGAGGATAACAAGATCAATAAAAAGGTAATGATCTGCGGTTGGATCTGTACAGTTAACAGCAAAATGCACATTGATATACTCTGGGAATAAACTGATGAGCGTACATGTTAAACTGACAAGCTTCAATAAATAAAAAAATTCTGCTTGTACATCCAGTTGTTATATATAACTAATATGTAAAACTGAACTTCCTTTGCTGCTGTTATTAGAATATCTCCTCAAGCCAAAAATCATATTTGTTTTTAAATGCTTCATTTATTCCCCCCCGCCTTTGTCGTAGATGCACATATTCTCAAAGAAAGTTGGTCTTCTCTTATTAATAAAGCAAACAGAATACCGTGGGGCTGAGAAACTGCAGAGCATGGTATTAGGGGGAAAGCAGACTCGTTAAAAGATTTCTCTCTCCTAACCTGGCTGGAATATCCTAAAGGACTTTAAAATGTTGTGGAAGTTCCTATTACCGGTAGTACATAATTTGGCGACTAGGTTTCTGAAGGCTTTACCTAAAAGTGGAGGGGTCAGCAGTGTCACACCATGGCAACACAAGCAAGAGGTGGAGCTTGCATCATAACAGTAGAAAGCTGCTTTCATCATTTTGAGGGAAACACTGGTTCCTGCAGATATCGCTGCCTAAGGGACCCATATTATAACAGCTGCTAGGGCAGCGAACTGCAGGGATGCTAAAACAACAACACGTGTGGTCATGCAAATGCCTCCATTACATTTTTGTGTTCTGACATTTGAATCAAGGATATAAGGCGTTGTTGGATAACAGCTTCGCACGTGTTTTGTCTTTGCCCCCTTTCACCAATGCATGAGATGTGTCCCACACACATTGTACAGAGGTAGTTCTTGACTTACAACCTGTTCGAAGTTACTATGGCACTGAAAAGAGTGACTTAGGACCGCCTGCAGCATCCCCATGATCATGCAGTCCAAATTCAGGGTGCTTGGCAACTGGCATGTACTATATTTGTGAGAGTTGCACTGTCCTGAGGTCATGTGATCACCATTTGTAACCTTCCCAGCCAGTTTTTAGCAAGGAAAGTCAATGGAGGAAGCCAGATTTACTTAACGACCACGTGATTCACTTAACAACTACAGTGATTTGTTTAACTGTGACACAACTCACTTATATACAGCAACTGGATGTACAAGCAGAATTGTTTTTTTTTAATTTATTGAAGCTTGCCAGTTTAACGTGTGCTCATTATGCCTTGCTTAACAACAGAAATGTCGGGCTCAGTTGTGGTTGTAAGTCAAGGACTACCTGTATATTCATTCGCTGTGAAGTCTGATTCAAAACATGAATAGAGAACCCAGATCGACATGTCCATTTAATATGGATAAGACACTTGAGAAAATAATGCTTGGGCATGACAGTGGATTGGATGAAGTACCACTAAAGTGCCACAGAAATGCTCCATTTGATTGGGGGAGTTTTGTTTCATTTTGGTGGGAAAATATTCAACTTGCACTTCACAGCTAAAACATGAAGGGAAACATAGTTATATTCCAATACTTGCACTTTTCTTAATGTTGCAATACAATTAACCGAACAGAAGATGTTAAAATGAATGCGTTATGAAAAGGCAAAAACCATGTTTTTATACATTGGGGAAAATTATATACCGCAAACGCATTAAAACAGGTTAAAGTGCTTTCGAAACTACCTGTATTTGTCAAAACTGAACTGACAATTTCATATTAGGAAATCAGGTACATTAGGAAAAAATGTTTATGGAAATTTGTTTCAATTTTTACACATTTATAACTGATGTAGGGGATTACATAGCAAAGATATGGAGAACTTGCAGACAGGAATGTCACCCTCTTCCCCCTCCCTCCCTCCCGACACACACACACACAGACACTTTAGGGGGATTTGGAGGGGGTTAAATAAAATGTCAAGTCCAGGGAACATTATCCCATCTCTCTCCCTTATATCTCTACAGGTGTCAGCATCTGGCAGGCTCTGAAGCTAAGCAGAGTCAGGCTTGGTTGGGAATTGACAGGAGACAAGACTAGAGAAAAAAATTCCAGGAATGGCAGTGGCAAAACTCTTCTGTAGTGATGCCAAAAAACTACAAGAATGGGTCCATGAGATCACTAGGAGTCAAGCTCAAAGGGGAAACATTACCTTTTTTTTTTTTCCTCGTTGCTTCCTAATTTTGTTATGGTTTTTGACCAGAGATTCACCATGAAATCTCAACTGCACAATCTTGTAGGCTTCTCAAGGAAGTGGTGGGTCTCTTGAGGATTGTGTGTTCTCCTAAAGCATCTTGTTTTACTTTGGTTCTGTGATACTTTATTGCAGATGTTACCTTACTTCTGTACCTGCCTATTTTATTGTCATTGGTTTAATTTAAAATGTCATAAAATACATTTTTAAAATGGTGACTAGACAGCTTTCCTTTATTTTCCTAACTATTATGTTTTAGAATTTTGTATGCTATCCAGAGAATTGAACTGCTTTAAAATGTTAAACATTGAAAAAATAATGGACATATATATTTTCCTTGGTTCTACAGAACTTTCTTTGCAGAAGAAAAATAATACAGTATCTTTTGTCAAGAATTGTCCTAAAATAACACCTGTACAC
The DNA here is from genome assembly GCA_023970755.1 of Azemiops feae. Classification (NCBI taxonomy): domain Eukaryota; kingdom Metazoa; phylum Chordata; class Lepidosauria; order Squamata; family Viperidae; genus Azemiops; species Azemiops feae. Next base: position 744,489 of record JALGBA010004179.1, on the reverse strand, counting down.
ATTTACAACCCACAAGAAAAAAATAAAAATTTTCTGTAACTGAAATTTAATTATTAAAAATAATGTACAGCCCAAATTGTGTTCTGCTTTGGGGAGATTTTTCTCTGTTTTTTGTTAGTCTACTGAGTGTCTGTGTTCAAAAACAGCATATCTCTGAAAACAAAAGCGCACCTCCTATTGTTTGGGCAGAACAAAAGGCTGTAGGCATTTTCTTCATGTCTGGCTTGTGAGTTTCCTGGAAATTTCTGGCCGACAACATAAACTTTACATCTCATCCACCAAGGATGCATTTATGGTCTTGACAAATATTTAGAAGAAAATTAGTGCATTTGTTGCATTTTTGAGGAATGTACGGAGGTGGATATCAAAGCAGAAGCTGAAACGAGAGAGATTTTGGTTCTTCAAAAAAAAAAACACAGAAAAACCCAGTGTGTGATAAAAATAGTTGTAATCCACTAAAAGATTACAAAGTAAAAGCAAACAAGAGCCAATCTTTGAATGTGCATGAGTGTGTGTGTATGTGTGTGTGTGTGTAACTTCAGTGCAATTGAACTCTAGGACAAATTGCCATGGGCAGGTAGGGCTTAATTTATCAATCAATATAACAACAATATTTATGGATGTGCAGAAATACCAAGGAAATATTTCCTGACCATTCTATTGGGATGGAGGTTACAAGCTACTGGTTAATTTGGCTTAACAAAATGCTGTCTGGATAGATTTATTGATGCCACGAATATTTCCTTTTATCTTAAGTACAGGATAGTGTTGAGTCCACCAGAGAAATCCCAGGGTCTTCTGTAGATCCCCTTCTCTCCCAAGGCCTTGGTAGATGCATAGCCAGAGCTTTCAAATTCTTCCAGGGGAAACTCTCAGAAGAGGGGAAGTTGACTGCTAAAAAAAAAAATCTCATCAGTTTTTGAGCAGATATTACTGTACCTGTTTCACCCATGCCATTGTATTTCACTCGTTTCCCCCAAATCCTCTTAAAGTTGTATTACTGAAAGATTAGCAGAAGAAGAAAAAACATGTTTCCTGGATGGCCAAGTGCCCATATCTAGTCTTCTGTAGTTTAAAGTATTTTCAGAAAGTTCAGTAAGATCTTGTAATTAGAAACAAAGAAAAAGTCGGAGGAGCATAAGAAACTAAAAGAGCATATGGAGAAATAAGGGCAAATCAATATGTTTTTTGGGGGGAGGGGAGAAGATCAGAGGGCTCAAAACCCAAGCTTTGAACTGGCTCTGGTTTGAAGAAGAAATCAATGACTAACCCAGCAATGTACAAAACATTGAAATAGTATAGAAGCTCCTGAACGGCTTCAGTGGTACAATTCTGGCCTAAGAGCTGGGACAAAGAGAGGAAAAAGAAAGTACCCAGCCCTAGAAAGAAAGAAAGAAAGAAAAAGAAAGAAAGAAAGAAAGAAAGAAAGAAAGAAAAAGAAAGAAAGAGAAACCCTATACCACCTTTACTATATTTTCTTTAGTTCTGCACATGGCAGCAGGTAGCTTAAAAGGGCTCTTGTTAAAAGTGATATTCTGTTAATCCAGGTAAAATCAATAATTTAGCACACGGAGAAGCATTTGGCACGTAGTGCATCCTTTTCATGTTTTTGACAAGAGAAAAACAAGGTGCTTTGTTTTTAATATGCTGTTGTGGTCCAAGAATGAAAGTATTCCCATAAATCTGTTAACTTTAGCACATTTTGTTTAAATTTAGTATCATGGTCTTCTGTGTTATTTATTTTGTTTTCAGATAAAATGCTTCCTCTTTTGAATGTCTCCCTGAAATGGTTCTGGCTTTGCTATGAAGATGTAGAGTATTTCACACTTAGCAGATGCAGTTCTTGTCATCAGATCTGATTACAGAAAAGCTCTCACTCTGCAGCCATTGCGCTTGGAATGTGAAACAAAATAGGGCCTGTCAAAATATCCAGTTGGGCAACTTTTAGTGCAGTGTAGATGCTTATCGGTAAATGCACAGATCTGTCTCCATGTTTTTCTCCCCCCCCCCCTCTAATACCAAGATGTGGTAGCTATTTTTTGTAGAAACTATGACTGTATGTTTTGGTACAATATTTTATCTATACGTAGAAACCACGGTCTAAAGGGTGTTGTATTATAGAAATTTTCAAATTAAAGAGCTCTCATTTGATTTTGAAGATAGTTAATGAAATTGACTCTCCGTGAGAATGATAAATGAGATTTCTTAGCTCCTGACTGGCTCAAAATCTCAACGTTTTCCTTGCACTAATAACAAGATTTAGAAAGCTCCAAGGGGATGTCTGTCTGTCTGTCTGTCAGCAAGTCTAAAAGTATAAACTGAGGGAATCATTAAGATCAGGTGCAGGTCTTAGAGGAAGTGTAGGAAAATGAAAGAAGCTTCAAGCTGGAATTGTTCTGGAATGCATCTGAATATCACATGCTGAAGTACATGTTTTTCTCCTTCATGCATTGGCTACAACTTTTCTGTTGGGATACAAATTACAACTCCCTTTTGGATAGGGTGGAATAGGATTCAAGACGCCTTGTGCTTTATTCTTGTGAAAAAGAGCACCTAACTGTACTGAAAAGAAAGATGATAGCATAGCATTTCTTTTATTTATGCAGAAGCAAGTGGCTTTGTATTTGTACTGTCCTGAAAAAACTGCAAGAACCATTCTTTGCTGTGCAGAAAAGAACCCCACAAAGTAAAATATATGAACAAAAAAAGCTTTAAAAAAAGGCTTGGAAGGAGACATGGTTTGGGCTACATTCGTCATCAATAGTTATAAAGATATGTGATTGGAACTGAGCAAAATCAAAATCCTGCCTCTCTTTGGAGGGAATTTTGTTTTCACTGTCTCTCTGTAGTCTCTAAAGAATGATGAATAACAAGCTTGTTATTTTTGCAGAACGAATTATAAAATCTCTTCCATCTAGCTTAGGCACGTCTTATGAGGGAAATATAATATTTGATAACTCTGGTGCATATGAAGAGGCCAGTTTAGATTGTTACCCTTAGTAATGCTAAAGGCATGTTAATACTGCAAGGGCTTCTTTTTATTATTATTATTAATTTATAATATAAAATACAAAAGAAAATAGTAGGAAAGATAGGAGTGAGTCACTCAAGCGCCATTTCGATTTTAGGTCTGCTCACCACTGTTTAAGCCACACCAGTCTGCGGGCAGCCACGTTGTAGGCTATGGCCCGGGATGAGAACCTGGCTGCATGTAGCGAAGCATCTGCCATGTATTCCGATGTCGCCAGCAACTTACCCAGGGTCTGGTGGGCGTGTACCTGATCCTGGGGAATCAGGGCCTGGAGCTCTCGGAGCCACATAATGGACATCCTGGCGAAAAAGGAGGTGGAGGTCGAAGCTTTCACCGACCATGCCGAGGCTTGGTGAGACCTGCGAAGAGAGAACTCGGACTTCCTGTCCTCTGCCTTTAGGGTCTCAGCCATGTCTCCAGATACGGTGCATGGAGAAACCAAAGATGTTAGGGCTTCATCTACCACCGGGACCTCTAGAAGTGCAGACAAGGAGGTGGCAACATTAAATAATCTCTTGTCTGTTGTTCCCAGTGAGGGAGGGGTGCCCAGAGCTGACCATTGTTTTTTAATAGTATTAATAAAAAGGGGAGGACAAGGAATACGCTTCTGAGTTACAGTGGGCTCAGAAAATAATGGATTTGGGGCCTGGCTGGTGGAGGGAACTGGTTGGGTCTCCTGATCCGAATCAATTATGGCCAAATTAGTTGCCTTACTCAAAAGAAAAATGTGGGATAGACAGCATCACTACCAGATGGATCCGTAGCTGACTGACCGGCCGTACTCAGCGTGTGGTCCTCAATGGAACCGCATCTTCATGGAGGGAAGTGTGTAGTGGGGTGCCCCAGGGCTCTGTTCTGGGCCCAGTGCTCTTCAACATCTTTATCAATGGTTTGGAGGGGATAGATGGGGTACTCATCAAATTTGCAGATGACACCAAGCTGGCAGGAATAGCCAACACTCCAGAAGACAGACTTAAGATACAGAAGGATCTGGACAGACTTGAACACTGGACACTATCTAACAAAATGAAATTCAATGGTGAAAAAAGCAAGGTTCTACATTTAGGCAAGAAAAGCCAAATGTACAGGTATAGTATAGGGGGTACCTTGCTCAATAGTAGTAACTGTGAGAGGGACCTCGGAGTCCTAGTGGACAATCACTTAAATATGAGCCAGCAGTGTGCTGCAGCTGCCAAAAAGGCCAACACAGTGCTAGGCTGCATTAACAGAGGGATAGAATCAAGATCACGTGAAGTGTTAATACCACTTTACAATGCCTTGGTAAGGCCACACTTGGAATACTGCATCCAGTTTTGGTCACCACGATGTAAAAAAGATGTTGAGACTCTAGAAAGAGTACAGAGAAGAGCAACAAAGATGATTAGGGACTGGAGGCTAAAGCATATAAGGAACGGTTGCTGGAATTGGGTATGTCTAGTTTAATGAAGAGAAGGACGAGGGGGGACACGATAGCAGTGTTGCAATATCTCGGGCTGCCACAAAGAAGAGGGAGTCAAAGCGCCTGAAGGCAGGACAAGAAGCAACGGATGGAAACTAATCAAGGAGAGAAGCAACCTAGAACTAAGGAGAAACTTCCTGACAGTTATTTATTTATTTATTATTATTATTATTATTATTATTATTATTATTATTATTATTATTATTATTATTATTATTATTATTATTATTATTACTATTATTATTATTATTATTATTATTATTATCTAGTGCAGTGATGGCGAACCTTTTAGAGACCGAGTGCCCCAAAACTGGCCCCGCTCCACCGCCTGCCCTGCCCCGCTCCACTCCCACCTCGCCTGCCCACAGGGCCACTCACCGCCTCCAGGGCCCGCCGCAGATCGCCCAGGCAGCCCAGCAGCGCCATGGCGGCCACGCCCTCTGCCCGCACCCTGCAGCATCAACTGTGTGTGATGGGGTGTGAGGGCAGAGTCTTGTCTACGCTGCCTGGCTGCCATGTCCTTGGCTGTGCTGCTCCGCGTGGGCCACGCTCGGGGGCGACTCTCCTCCAGGGGGGCTGCTGGTGAGGAGGGGGTCGCAGGGGGAGGCAAGGCTGGGGCAACGGCACGTGTGCCCACAGAGAGGGCTCCGAGTGCCGCCTCTGGCACCCGTGCCATAGGTTCGCCACCACTGATCTAGTGTGTCATTTGGGCCCTACTTAGACCAGGAGGCCTGATAGATCACTTATGTTTTGGTTAAACAATTTACAGGAGCTGTCTTTCAAGATCACTCAGTACCTGCAACTGGTCCAGAACAATTATGCCTATGTAACAGCACTACTTCATGAGGTGCTCTAGTTACCAATAGGCTTCTGAGTGCAATTTAAGGTATTTTTTTTCCCTATAAAGACTTTCATGGCATAGGACCTGGCTATGTGAGGGACTATCTGTCTTAAGGAACCCTCTGTATCTACTTGTCCTGTATGGCATGCATGGGCTGTGTGGCACCCAATTTCTGTTGATTAAGCAATATCACTTGATGATGCCCAGTAACTGGGCCTTGCCTATTGTAGCATCTCCTTTCTGGAACAGCTTCCCCCCTAGACTCATTCAGTCCTCACTCTGGCTTTATTGAAATAAGCCCTTAAAACTTGACTCTTCCCCCAAGCCTTGGGCTAGAATGAGTGTGTGATGTTAAGAGGTTATGATATTTTACTCCCAAGTTTGTTTTTTTATATTGTTGGGTATTGCATTGTTTTAAATCAATGTTATATGCCAAATAAATTTCCCTATTTTCTGTCTGATATTCCGTGTATTGAAAGGAAAGGAATTGTTGCAGTATTTTTTGTTTTTGTTTTAAAAAATAAGATTTTTTTTGTTGTTGACTTTGAGTGTTTAATGTAGGCATGAACTACATTTAAAAAAAAAGTCCTGCTACAAATTTGAATTAGTGGACTGCAAAAACAGTATTATTACTTTACAAAATAAAACAGAGAAATTAATAGGGGGAGTTTAGGAGCTTGGCAGATAAGAAATTGATTCTCCAGAAAAGAAGTTGACCTTTAGGAATTTTGAAAAGAAAATCATTATACTGGATGTGTTTCCAGCTTGGGATTCTGTATCAAATGATGTTTCTTAGACATTCTACGAGGTTCTTTTTTTAAAAAAAAAAAAAGCTTAGATGCTTTTTCCCAAGGATGTTGACAGGATAAAGAGTGCCTTGCCTTCATATTACCTAAATCCCCCCCAAAAAAACCTTTAATTGGAAGCAATTCATAAGAAAAATAGTAATTAAATCCAAAGTATTTATCTGTCTTTAGAAATCCAGTCATACTCTAAAACTGTATTTCACTGTTCATTGTGCACCCACTCCTTTTATATGTTAAAACCAAATAATTTTCCGTAGCAAATCCACTTTCTACTCATCTTTCCAATGCAGTATTTTCAAAGAACCATATAACATGTTTTTTTCTGATACAAGACCCAAAAAGGGTATTTGGGGAAAAAGTGAAACATAATCCTGCTTTTAGAAACTAATCTGTCATTGAGACCTGAAATGGCAAATTATGTGGTCTGGTGTTTCATTGTAGTCTGTGTCTCCCTGGGCCACTGTGGTACCTCCTTTATGTGTTAGAGGCTATTCTCCTCCAGAGATCAGTTCTGATGTTTTTCTCCAGCCTTTTGCCTAAGGGCTTTCAGAAGTTCAGGTTTAAAGCTATTCACAGTGGAATGATAGGATGTCTTTGTCAAGTCAAAGACGGAAACAAGGAAATTACTTCTAGTGACATCTTTGTAGTATATATCTGTTTGTGTGTATGTGTGTGTTCATTTGTGTTTTCTCCTGAGGTTTAAATTATTAACTCCTTTTGTTTTTTGCTTTGGTTCTTGATAGGCAATCGGATAAATATCCCGGTGAGAAACGGGAATTGCTGGTTTTGCCGAGATGTCACGGCACAACAGCCGGTTTGAAAGAGATTATCGCATAGGATGGGATCGCCGAGAGTGGAATGCCAATGGGAATCATGTAAACAGCAACAGTAACTGTAACAGCACAGTGAACAGCAATAGCAACAATAGGCCAGGTCTTCTGCCTGTACCAATTGTCCCATCCAGATTGCATGCGCCGGCCACAGGGGCTTGCACTACCGTGAACAGCGATGTGATAACCACCCTTTCAGTCAGCAATTCTGCAGCCTCAACAACCAAAGTAAGAAGCAACTTTCTTGTGTTCTTTTTTTATTGATAACAAGTTAAATTAAACTTCTTAGATAGTATAAATTTTTGCTTTCAGTTGAATTGCCTGTTGAGGGCAGTCTGCTCTGGGATTCTGCTCTCATATTAATTTATAGTGCTCAATTGCCTAGATGTTCACAGACAACTCTTACATTGTGATGGTGAGGTATTGTGAAGATACTCAAAATCAGTCTAAATGAACTCTTACTATGAAATTCTGAGCATATTACCACAGTGTTGGTAATTTTTCATTACAGTTGTCTGGAGCATCAATAGAAAATGCTTACCATGGCCTCTTGGTATCTGTGTGACCTTTTTTAGTCATTTACTTACTCTATGTATACTATTTTATTACAGAATTGTTTAAAGTACTGGTAATGGTGATCTTCTTGGTCCCGTTATATGTAGTATATTGTAATTATTAGCTGGGGTCTCTCATAACACTAAACAACAATGCAGTTGCTTTGTGTTTTGTGAATCATGGTTTATGGCTTGCTGTTTTGTATGACCCATTCCATTCATTATTGAATAAACTATGAAGTAACAGGATACACAAATCAGACAATTATCTATTTTAGTAGTTTATAATTAAGACTTACTAAATATTCTTACAGAAGCCCAGTATATTTCTCATAAGTTACTGACTTCTTTTTCAGAAGCAGCACAGCTTCTCTTGGAAATTAAAATCCAGAATGTTTTTATCATTCAATTGATGTCAGAGATGCTGTTATCTCTCAGGCTTTAAAAAATTCAACTGTAGAGTCCTTTTCAACACCTTTATTCACTCAGCATATTGACCTGCGCCACTTTTATCTTCTTCTTCTTCTTACTATACAGCCATGATCTCTGCTTAGTAAGACTCTGTCATCTGTTCCAAGCCTTCCTTTCTTGACTTCTTTTTTTACTTAAGATGCATATCTTCATTCAGTTCAAATCACCACTGCTTGTGGCTTGTAAATAAGAGCTTCTTTCAGATACTTTTGTAACTTACTTGTTTAGGTCAGACATCATGACTCAAGGGCATTATTGCATCATTTGTGGGATAACATTTTTATGTACAGTACACAGGGCTTTTTTTGTCATAGAACGCCCAGAACGGAGTTCCGGCACCTTTTTTGGATGGAACCTTGTAGGGTAGGCAAGGCGGGTTGTATGACGTATGTGAGTTCCGGCACCTTTTTTTTTTTTACAAAAAAAGCACTGACAGTACACATAATTTAATGTCATTCCGGCTTCTTACAGATGTCTCTACTGTATAGTAATAATAAAAGTGCTTGGCTTGTAATGTCTATACAGACATGTTCATGTTGTTTATTAACAATAATACTGAAATTATTTTAATAACAACAACAACAACAACAATAATAATAATAAAGTTGGAAGGGACCTTGGAGGTCATCTAGTCCAACCCCCTGCTCAGGCAGGAAACCCTATCCATTTCAGACAAATGGCTGTCCAGTCTCTTCTTAAAAACTTCCAGTGTTGGAGCATTCACCGCTTCTGCAGGCAGGTTGTTCCACTGGTTAATTGTTCTAACTGTCAGGAAGTTGCTCCTTAGTTCTAGGTTGCTTCTCTCCTTGATTAGTTTCCATCCGTTGATTCTTGTCCTGCCTTCAGGCGCTTTGGAGAATAGCTTGACTCCCTCTTCTTTGTGGCAGCCCCTGAGATACTGGAACATTGCTATCATGTCCCCCCTCGTCCTTCTCTTCATTAAACTAGACATGCCCAATTCCAGCAACCGTTCCTTATATGTTTTAGCCTCCAGAACTCTAATCATCTTTGTTGCTCTTCTCTGTACTCTTTCTAGAGTCTCAACATCTTTTTTACATCATGGTGACCAAAACTGGATGCAGTATTCCAAGTGTGGCCTTGTAAAGTGGTATTTACTTAATACTTAATAACCCTATCGAGTCCTTCCCAAGGACCTAAGATAGGCAGATGATATATTTATATTGACATCTTATTTGGAACAGTTGTTCTCTAATCTTTACTCTTTTCCTTGTTTCTACCATCCTAGTCCTCTTTAGTTAGGACACTGATAAAAAGTAAGTAATAAAATATTTGGGGGCAGCTGTGCAATTCAATCCCCTTTTGCGGAAAATACTAAGCTCCCAACACTGACAGGATGTGCAGGACAAACAAATAAATACATTTAAGATTGTTTATATCTTCATGTCAAGTTTATAGAATAGCTAAGATATTTAAATATACATTTTGAGAGTAAAAAGGCAGACCAGCAGATTTTGTGGAAATTGTTGTGACAGTTGAATGGGAATACATGCACTTCTGGTTTTCACTTTATAATAGACAAAAAGCTTTCCTAAAGTCTTTTAATGATTGCAGGTGCCAAATAAAACAGATGTGTAAGGGGGTGGGGACAGTAAATTTATTTAAAGGAAGACAAGCTTGATTCTTTCAGCTATGTTTCCATACCACATTTGTTCTACCATACATATTAAAGAAATAAATTGATGCAGAAGAGAGGAAAACACTTCAACAGTGATTTATAAGATTAGTGTCTTTTTAAAAAATGCTTCAATATATTGCAACAATTTCCATTTGCTAACAGAGAAACTGAAATAATATTTCAATAAGCTGCAATTTTTATGAAATTGCTGTTTAATCGTGCTTAGATTGGAGGCGAGTGGAAGGCAAGCTTCTGAAACTAGTACAATGGATTCATTAGTCTTGATCTCCACTCCTGGATGTTATGGAACTCATTTGTTGGTTGCTGTTAATCTATCGTTACTCCAGATGTTTGAGATTATTGAGCATTATTTTCTTTGTTGTCAAAAGGAAAACATTGATCAAATAATTATTCTGAACACAATATTTCTGTGGTTAATATAGTGAAACATAGAGTCTCAGGATATTTTCCTTTGCGCTTAACATCCAACCAGCAGAAACAAAGTTATTTCTGAATCTACCCAGACACTTTTTATTTATTTTTATTTTATTTTATATTTTTGTATCATTTCATCAATTGATATTGGTGTCATTTATATAATTATGTAAACGATGCAGATTAGTGCAGATGACACACAAATGTCAGATGTACAAATGATACAAATTATATGAGTTATATGATTCTGATTTAACAGACTTTGGGCTTTAATGAAAACCCCTTCATCCTGACGGTCTGTTAAATTGAGGTTTTACCGTAACTAATTTTTAAGACCGATTTCCACAGGAGATTAAATCATCACAATATTGTTATTAAATGTTTACATGAAAATGGAAATGAAAATGTTTTTAAAAGGATAGCTGATCATATATTTCAGCACAGTCGTTACATGGATCTATCCTAGATATATTGATCAAACCTCATGGTTATATTGCTTGCATTAAAGGACAAAGAGCTCAGGGTGTAATGTTTGTGTGCACAATATTACAAGGTACAGTTTTAATACTACTGATCTTGGGAGTCTTCTTGGTGTGATGTTTTTCTCTGATATAAGGATCTCCTTATACAATCCTTTCTTTGGTTTCGCACTTATCATTGGAAAAATCCTTTATCTGGAACATTTAAACTGCAGGATATATTTTTTAAAGTTTTATATTTCTAATAATATTTAATTAAAGTTATTCAAGCCCCATGTTTGAGAGGAAATGGGTTTTTTTCTGGCATTACTTTAAGGAAGGGAGGATTTGGTAATATAATTTTATGTAACTAAGTTTTAAAATCCAAGGCTGCTTTTGTTGACAGAGTTCACGTATTTTAACATTACATTCCTTCCTTTGAGAGAGATTCAAGGTTTTCAAATAGCACCAAGAAAAAAAGGGGGGGAATGAAAGCAACTGATAGAAGTTGTCACTTGAATCAATTGTTGTTAGGATTTTCCTTTTTTTTTTTTTTAAATATATTTTATTAGATTTTATAGGGGTACAGGGGTTACATTAAGGTGCTTAGGAACCACCATGGAGGTGGGTATATTAAACATCCAAAAAAAAAAAAAAGACAATCAAAGATATATAACTCAAATCAAATCATTTAAACTTCCCTCTCTAATTCCCTCATTTAATCTTACATATTCAAATTAATAAATTCTATATAAGCTTCAAACGATCCTATCAAATATCAATTACATTTCAATTCTAAAAATCCAGATCCTGTTTTTAAGCTTTACTAACTTACAATTACTATATTTCAATTAGCCTTAAATAGACATATTATTAACACTTCGGGTGCCCTTTTTTTTTTTTTTTCCCCATAATTATATCTGGTATATTGTTCTCGCAACAACATTCCCATATCTTCTTCATTGATACCATTTTTTCTCTTATCACCCATCCCTCTTATTCTCCTTTTATTTCCAAATAATTCTCTTAAAATAAAAATATCAGGCCAACAAATAAATTTCTATCTAATTTAAATATATATTCTATCAATGCCTCTATATCTATAAAAATCTTTTTAAACCAGTAGATAACATTTACTTCTCCAATACTTATCATATCTAAAACAAAGTAATATTACAAAGGGTATCCTCTTAAAAATTTCACGTGCTCCATTAGTTATTAAGTCAGTCAAAAAATCAAAGCCTTTTTAATCCCATTAAATAAAACTTTAAAATACATTTTTAAATCTAACTCTGGGCTTCTTTCTATGCCATAGTGGTTTCCATAGTAAGGTTCCTACATGATCAAACCACAATATTAAAAGGTCCATATTCTTTAACGCTTCAAATTGGTCAAAGTTCTCTTTCCTTTCTTCTAATAGCCTTTGGATGGTAAAAGCTGTTTTATTCCATGTTATGTTTGCCAGTTGTTTATCCATCTTTTCTCGATTTTCAGTAAGTTGTATCTGAGTGTCAGTCTCTGTTGGTGTTGATGCTTCAGACATCTCTGTTAAAGTTATTGTGTAATCATCAGGCTTCTCGTTAGATTGTGTTTGAGGTTGAATAAAGTTAGTTTGTTTTGTGGTTTCCACGGATTCTCTCAGTGTAGGGAAAAGGGATTGAAAGTAGGAATTCATATCCTCTCTAGCTTCCAAAATTTTTTCCAATATGAGTTCATAGTCCAGCTGTATATTAAATTCCATATCGATAGTAAAAAGGTTTTTTAATCTTTAAAGAAGGCTCTACTTCATAAAAATCAAGCAAGTATTCACCTCCAATTTTCAATAGGCCAGCTGCTTGTTATCTTGTGCTTATCACCCTTTGAAGGTCATAGCCATTCCCAGCCATAAAGAAATATAATTGCAGTACCACTTTTCGACACAAGATGTCCTCAGCAAACCATAAAATCTTTTCCTTTCTTTTTTTTTTTCCTTTCCAAATAATAGATTTTTTATTTTTCATGTTGAAAAAGATGAAGAAAGGGCTCAAGATAATAAATGCGTAGTTGTAACAATAATAGTCAAGAATAAAATGTTTTCAGGTCCCCTCAGTATTCCAAAATTTAAATAGTCCATCAAAATTGACTGGTTTTTATTTATTTTTTTTTTTTTTTCCAAAGCTGTTTTTCCCAAATGCCCAAACGCTGCTTCCTCACGACAGGGAAATAGTTCAAAGAAAGCTTTTGACAGGAAAGTAGTTAGGGAAAAAAGGGGTAGGAAAGGTCTCACCCGGATTCTCCACGGGGGTTCTTTCGCTTAGATGTTCTTCTGGCTTTCAGCTGGTGCGACGAAGTGATCGTCCATTTTGTAGGACGATCTTTTCCTCCGGCGGCCCTAAGGAGATAGCTCGAACTGGGGAGAGCCGCCGCTCTTTCCCAGTCGAGCAGGAGCCTCCTCTAACGGTGGTCGCCTCTACGGGGCGACTTTCGACCCGATTAAGGGTCTACCGGCGGAGGGAAAGCAGCCGGTGGGAGAGACAGATCTCTCCGTACGACTGCTGGTGCCGCGATCCGGAACCGGAAGCCAGGATTTTCCTTTTATTGCTCCTCTGGGATATCCATGTTCTCCATGTCAATTTAGATTAAATTGGCCGGCAGGATCCCAGCAGAGTTGGCTTGTCTGATGTCACAGAATATGATTGGCCTTCTCCCCTCATGAAGGCAAGGGCTAATGCTTTAACACCACCAAGCACAAAACAAGTATTTTGAGAGGAAATATCCACCTTTGGCGTGCCTAGTCCTCTTTTCAAAGAATGCAATATCTTCTGTGTACGTTATTTCTCTCACTTTCACTCATGCGACCAAGAATGAGAAAGCTACTGTATCATCACTGCAATAAAATTCAGGTAAAATTATCTGTCATCATGGAACTCCTGCCTCTGCATGGCTTGTGGATAAATTTCTGTGGCTCCTAATGGAAGAGGAGGAATTAAATATCGAACAGAATTTGAGACAGATTTCCACCAGAGCATTTCTGAAAGCCCCGGGATTTTCTTTCTTTTCTATTTTTCTTCAGGTTTTTTTTCTTTTCTTGAACTTTTTGCTTTTTCTTATTTTTTTCTTCCTTACTTTATATTAGTCTATGTTAGCCTTTAGCTTTTTATTTATGCATTGTGACTATGTGTGTGTGTGTGTGTGTTTGTGTGTGAGTGAGTGTGTATGTGTATTACATTTAGGTCTCCTGTTTTTCATATCCTACAAAACCTGACCATCCTTCTGTGATGTAGCTGTTTTGGAAAACTCACCCTGTACTTCTTTCAAGATTATTTGGATTCTATTTTGTCTGGACAATTTGGGAGGCAAACATTTCTAGGCTGTTTCTCTTTCCTTCTTCTCTTCTCCTTTCACCCACAGTTCTCAGCCTCCCATCTTCAAAACATAGCAACCAGAAGACAAACATAGTTGTGTTCCAGCAGATAATATAAAAAGACTGCAGAATGAGTTCCTGAAGAAAGGGTAGGTTATAAATCAAATAAATAAATTAGCTTGCTAGCTAGTTATTGGCCAGAGGTTTCCTATCCTTCCTCTCTGTAGACTACAATAAGCCTCAAACCAGTGTATTATTTAAAACTCCATGGCATGAAGGAAGGACTTCAGTAATGATTGACTGAGAAGTGTTTAAAGTTCCAAAGAACATAAGTAAGTTCAGGATGGAGTTTGTTAAAAATGAAAAGACTTTCTTCTCAGTCAGAGGCTATCTACCTGGGCTTTTGTTGTTCCTTCTTTCCGTCCTGACAAACTTATGTCATGGATATTTTAATTTGCTTGCAGATGTTTCCATCTCCATCTCCTTCCATCTCCATGATGATATTACATCATACTGTCCAAAGAAGCAGTCATAGATTGTTATCCATATCATTTACTGTATTTTCCAAACGCTGCAGCATGTGGCAAAATCAGAATCTGTTCCAAGTTAGGGCAATTAGGGTACTGTTTGGTTCTTATGTTAGTGATATACTGTAAGATGCATCCTTTGGCTATAACATCTGTTAAACCTCTTGAAACCCTTTTGCTCTGTTACCTCTTTAGTAACATTTTAATAAAGATAAAAACTAATAGAAACTGATATTTAGAATAAAGGAAAGAAGGACGATAAGAAGGAAAAAAGAAAGAAAGCCAAAAGTGTAGGAAAGAAAAAGAAAGAAAATACAAAGATGTAGCTACTTCTGATTTTCTTGACAGCAGTTGTAAATATAAATTTACCTCTTACTCTGTGGTTACAAGCAGGACTTTCATTTGGTCCCTCTGTAGGATGTACTGCTAAAGATTATGTTGCTAAAGATCTGTTTGTCACCCAGGTGGGGAAAAAGTGCATCCTTGCATTCTGTTCAGTGTAGTCCAGGGGTGTCAAACTGCCGGCCCGCAGGCCGAATGCGTCATGCCGAAACCGCACCCACTCCATTGCCAGCAACGGAAAAAAAGTCACAATATGTTGCGACACGTCACGTGATGTTGCGAGTTTGACACCCCTGGTCTAGGCAGTAAGTGGCACATACCTTGATTTGGAAAAGTATTTTATGGACTTTGGTTTTTATTTGTTGCTGGGTCGTATTTTAAATCAAATCCTTAGGTTACAAAAACAGAAAGACAAAAACAAGAACAGGCCAGAAGATGAGTATGAAGCAAAAGGAAATGCCATAAGGATTTAGTTGAAAGTAATACTAGTCATTTGAGGGATTCCATCAAGAAGCTCTTTGTTGTGCTAGACAGCATGGAGCTTTGATAGTAGAAGCCCTCAGAAAGGATTCTTTTGAACATTTTACTTAAAAATAGCCATTTATAGAAACAATAATATTTTACACAACCATTTTTTTTCCAATTCAAACAGGACTAGTAATGGCTATACTATTGTAATAATTTAGTTTAAGCTATTATATCAAATAAAACAACGGTGAAACTTATAAATTTATGAAATATAATTGTTCCGTTGGAAATCCTAAATAAATGCACATTTTTAATGGAAGGATGAGCTTGCTTGCTTTTGCATATTTTCTGAAATACGAATTTTACTCTCAAGACTGCCAATCTCACTCATTAAAATGAAGGAGAAAAAGAAAAAAATATATTTCCTTGCCTTAAATCAGCTTCTCTTACACAGCATTTCCAATGCTGCAGCTTGCAAAACACTGATAGGTTGTCAGTTGCTTTTGGGCAGAAACTGGAATGGATTGAGATAACCGTTACAGTCCACCTGCTCTTTCCCTTCCAGCTCAGTGCTTGTCAATTTCTCTCCCACACTTTCAGTTTCCTCTTCATCCTTCTTTCCTCCTCTCTCCTCTGTTGTATCTCCCTCTGCATAATAAAAACAGAGCTTGCATAAAATCTCGTGCTTTGAAAGACAAGGACTCTGGAAATCTTTTGTCACCTTAAACTAGTTCAGTTTACTAAGAAGGGGATTGTAGGGACAGTCCCTATCAGGGTGGATAATAATCAATGATTTTTTAAAAAAAAAAATCAGATTTTTTAAAATTTAAATTGGATTTTTTTATTTAAATTGGATTTTTTTTATCTCTTATCAAATTTATTTTAATAAAATGCTTTTGGAGTAAAAATCTTATCTAAAGATAGTTTTCTATTTAAGATACATTAATAATTTAGTTTACTCAGCATGAAATGGAGCTTAGTTATGTAGCATGAGGCTGTATATTCTGGAATATTTACATTTTTGGTAAACTCATTCAATGAATCCAAGCTCTGCAAGCTGAGATAACATGCATTGCATTGATGCATTCACACAATTTCACAGTAACCATGAGATAAATCATAAAACAAAGTTCAGGAATATTCCTTTATCCCATTGTTTTGCAAATCTATCTACATTACAAACTGTATGATTGTACCAGGCTCTAAGTGTTTTAGTTAAATAAAAGAATTTGAGTAGTTTTCCAGCTATGTGTGATTAACCTATTAACCTAAAATCGATTCTGATATCGCTGTTTTACTAACCTGACAGCTTATTATTCTAAATAGGAAACCTTCATTTTGTTTGCAAATAATATTAAAGATTCTAACTACCAGCAAGAATGAGTCTTTACATTTAAAGAGCAACTGTCATTTCAGATCCATCATGGCAGCGCCTGTTAGCGGACATCCACTCACCTGCTGCCCACCACGTCCCTCACCTTGTTGTGTCACTGCCGCATCACCAGCCATCCCATTAAAGTGAATGGGACGGTGAGTCAACAGAGGGTCAGAGGAGGAGGAGCTGCGGGCAGAGATGACAGTTGCTCTTTAAAAATTATGATTTAAATCAACTTGATTTAAATCAAGCCTTTTTACTAGTGATTTAAATCATGGTTTAACTCATGATTTAAATCAACTTGATTTAAATCAAATCCACCCTAGTCCCTATACAGTCATTCTCAAAACTGGAGAGACAGCATGATGTTGTGATGCTGAATAGGGAGACCCAGGTTCAGCTCCCACCCATCTACGGTGCTCACTGTATCTTGGGCTCCCAAAGGAAAGGGAAAGGTATAAGCATAAGAATAAATACTTACCTGACAAGGTCATTGTAGCAATAGGTGTTAAGAAAATCACGGTGCATTAGTTAGAGTTGCCATACCTAGGATGCAAAAAACTAGATCAGTAGATGGCAGAGAAGAGATTACAGACTAATAACTCTTTCCTGACATCTAGTGGTTTTCTAAATTTCTACAGCCCAGGTACTGGACCCCTAAAGAAATAATTCAATCTGAAAACTTACTTTTTTCCCATCCATTTTTTTGGATAGATCTTGATCTATTTCAGCCTTCCCATAAACTGGCATATTCAGAACAGTGTTTCATGATGTAGGTTCAACCCTCTGAATTCCCCAGGCAATATGGCCATTGCTGAAAATTCCCCAAGTTGAAACCCTACATCTGGAAGTTGATTGTTTAGAGTAGTTACTACAAATACAAATGGAATTTAATTGTTAAGGAATCGTGAATTTTTTGTTTGTTCGTTTTGCTATTATCTCTGCAACTGTAGTCATTATTGTTTCCTACAGACTCGTTCGTTCTGAACTGTATAAAATTGTTCCCAAATCAAGATTTAACATTTCTATATGTTTCCTATTAAAGGAAATCTCAAAAGGCTATAATATTAAAAAGTACAGTTAAAAACAATATGTTAATAACAATATGCATTAAGATGTTGTATAAAAGACAATACAAAATTACATCAAGAGGATAAACATTCAAATTAACAGAACGTAAAAGCTGCAATTAAAAAACTAAAAATTATGGCAGCATTAACACATTATTAAAAGACTTGAGAGAATAAAATGTTTTTGCTTGGCATCAAGAAGACAGCAAAGATGGCACAATTATGCTTAATTGCTTTAGAAGAGCATTTCCCCTCTCCAATTTGGGATTGCTATAAAATGAAACCAACTATTTCCAAGAGGCAAACATACAAAGGCGTTACGATCGTCTTTTATATTTTTAGTTGAGCTTGATGTGATGTTTTTCATATTCAGAAAAAAAATGCCTCACTTCACCCCCTTTCTCTTAGGTCACTTTCTCTTATTATTCACTTATGTGCAGATTCCATGTCTCTTAGGGACATTTGGTCTTCATTTCAGTTGCATAGTTTGTAGTAGATGTGTTTTACTTTAAAGATGGAAAGCTTACAAGGTCTCTTTTTTTAACGGCAGATTAACTATAGCCAAAAGTGTGTTTCTGTATTTAATAAATTAAACTTCCATCTCCTCTGATAATTAATTCAGCAAATCAAAATAATAATAAGTTGTTACAATACTTGTTTTATTGATTTCCCGAGTATTTAGTGTATATCAAGAGACCTAAGAGCTGTAGCCAAATTCTAGTCCTAAGTGTCTTGAAGATGAAAGTCTTGTAGTGTAAGAACTAATTTACATCACAAAGCACTTAGAAAATTACATCTGCACCACATGGTAAGATGTTTCTAAACCTTATACTTGGAAATTTATAAAAAAAAAACGAGAGAAAGACTTTCCAGTAACTGCAGTCTGGTCAATGTAGTTGCTGGGAGCTAGCTCTTTCCTTTTTTTATCACATTATTCATTTCCTTCTCTGCATGTATCTTTTTTCTTCTTTTAACTTTACTTGAATCTATTTGTAGATTCAAATGAAACAAGGAATTCTTTAGATATAAAAGGCACTGCTGTCACCCGCGTTTGTCTGATTTCAGAGAAATTAGAAACCTTTTTTTCCTCCATACATGAAAAGCATTCGCTCTTCTGCTAGAGAGAGGTTCCCTGAGGAGGAGGGGCTCCAGCATGAGTCTAAAAGCTCGGAAGACTAAAACTGGTCCCAGTGACCCAGCCAGATTGGATCCTGCAAAAGCAAATAGCATTTGTTAAAAGGTTTAATCCCCACCCCAACCCCTGAAATTCTATGGATCCTCTTTTGCAATATGCTGTCAACTCGAAGAATATTCTTTTCCCCTTACCAAGATAACTGATCTTTTGCTATAGTACAATGCGATAGTAAGCAAGAATTTAAAATAGTTCAGAAAACCTATGAGCAGTTCATAGGTATATGGCTTTGTTTATACTATTAATTTCCCTCACAGAAGCATGGGATGTTGCCTTATAAAATCTGTCTTAGTTTGCCTGTTATGAATGTGGACTTTTCCCCACTGCTATTGAAATGACCCCCCAATTCCACACGCTCACCTATCGCTCCCCCAATCTAGGCTGCCCTGCACAGTGGCATTTGGCCCTCGGGCTTAGGCCTAAAGTAGAGGCACAGCTCCCAGTCACACCAGGCCTTCTTTCCTGAAGCTGCCTTGAGGCCAGTTCTAGCGGACTTCAGAAGTCTTCAGAAGTGTCGGATAGACTGCGCAAGCCTCTCAGTAACAGGAGAAAAATGCCTGAAGGTAAGTGGTGTGTAGCTGATCTTGGTGAGCGCTGGACCGTGGAGGACAGTCATACCATTTCCCAAGGCTCACACATCTTGGAGAATAGTGCAAGGCAGCATTTCTGAGTGGCAATGGTGGTGGATAGGGCTGACTTTGAAGTCTGGGCCAGTGGCAGCTGACTGAGGCTGCTGTAGGCCCCAGGCCCAGGCCTGGTACTGTGGCTGAGTGCCATTGTGCAAGGCAGCCTAGATGCACAGGAGACTTGCAGCTCCCTGTAGTTGTAAGGATAGGTGTGCTGCCAAGTACCAATTGTGTTTATCGTATGACTGCAGGGGCATTGCAGTGTTCATAACTTCAAGCATGGGTCATAACCTCTTTGCTCAATGCCACAGTAATTTTGAACAAATGGTCATTTAGTGAGATTACCCATAGCTCTAGTGGCTAATTTTGTTGTTCCGTTTTAAAATCAGCTGTTTGCTCCTTGTGTATCTTTACCGGGTGGTTCCTGAATTTCAGGCCCCAACACCACCACAATTTCAGTGGCAACATGATTTAATAAAAGGTAGGGTGGCAGATCTTACAAATATGAGCTCTTCCTATCCTTGATACAAAGAATTCTCTGCTTACAGTGTTTTTATACTGTTGATTGAGCAAAGAAGTGAGTTCCTTCTTAAATGTATACTCTAATGCGCCATATTGCAGAAACTACTTGAGAAAAGCCCTCTGCCGTGGCATTTGGCCAGTAAATTTCATGGAAATGTACATTCTATCTGGTTTCACCTTTCTCAGTTTAGAGTTAAAGTAGCGCATGGGTCATTATAGATTTTTCTTGTCCGGGAAATGAAATCTGTGGCACTGGAAATGAAGGAGAAAGTCAGCTATTAAATAAATGGTGACACTTCCCTAACATGTTATCTGCTAAGTGTTGAAAAGGAACTGTCTCTCACTACCTGCACAATTGATTTTTCACTTAGCAGATTGTCTATTCACTGCCTTCTGCTATAGTGAAGTGGGGAAAAAAGTGCTTCCTTCCTAAAAACCTTTCCTTAGCCACACTGTATTCCTTCTGAAATCTCTCATTTTTTCTGTTTTGGATATGATTCACAATACGTGCATTTGCAAATAGTGACATAATTACTGTATTTTTGTAAATACATCTATTATTAGGCTTCCTTCCAATAAAGAAGAATTGTCCAAAGGAAAAGCTCCAAAGATTGAATTGATTCAGGGCAAACCTATACTGGGTCACATGTCCGCAGTATATGGAACCATCTCACAGCAGACATTCTGTCCCCAAGAAATTCCTCTTTCTTATACACATATATAGCATCCAGAATAGGGCCACTGTCACTATGAACTAATATGAAGCCCAATTAAAGCATGAAGAAAACTTGTTGAGCCATGGTGGCGCAGTGGTTAGAATGCAGAATTGCAGGCTATTTCTGCTGACTTGTCAGCTGCCAGCAGTTTGGCAGTTCGAGTCTCACCGGATCAAGGTTGACTCAGCCTTCCATCCCTCCGAGGTCGGTACAATGAGGACCCAAATTGTTGGGGGCCATAGGCTGACACCGTGAAAGCATTGTGAAGCAGTATGTAAGGCTATTGCTATTTTTTGGGCTTTTTTAGTGGAGATCACAGAGCTCAGGAAGACCTTATTCTTTCGTTCCTGTAGCAACCTTCCTCCTAAATTCATGTGTAGTAGTTAGGTTTTAACACAGCTCCCATTTCAGTATAATGCCTTTAAGGCAAATTGACAACAGTTATTTTTTATCATGGTTTGTTGCACAGTCAGCCAGATGTTCAGACTAGATTTGGCATTTTTGACCACCTATCAAGTCCTTTCCAAGGACCTGAGAGAGGCAGATGTTGATGTTTGATGGTGTTAGAAGTATTGTCGCAGGATGTAAGCTGTTCTGAGTAAAGCTGTCACTTGCTATTGTCAGATGGTAAATTTGTCAATGCTGGGTGGTGATCAAGTGGTGCTCCAGTTGTTTTGGAATTGCACCCAAGGTGCTTATTACTATTAGTACTAACTTTGCTTTCTTTTGCCAAGTCATTCTATTTCTATTTGCGAGTCTTTGTATTTTGTTATCTTCTCCAGTTCTTTCTCTTCTATTCTGCTGTCTCCAGGTACTGCCGCATTCACTATCCAGACTTTTTTGTCTTTCTTATTGACAGTTGTTAAAACTAGCGTGTTATATCTGAAGTCCTGTCTGAATTCAAATATCTCAGAGCACTTTAGCTTCTTCATTTTCGATTACTATCTCTATTTTATTGAGCCACCAGTTTTTGCTTGCAGGCAAATGGTATAGCTTGCAGATCTTCCAATGCAGTATTGTTGCTACTTTGTCATGCTGTTGTTTGTAGTCAGTCTATGCAAACCTATTATTATAGTTCACCGCACAGTCAGCCAGACTAAATTTGGCATTTTTATCCACTTATCAAATTCTTTCCAAGGACCTGCGTTAGGCACATGTTGATGTTTGATGGTGTCAGAGGTATTGCCACAGGATATAAGTAAAGCTGCCTTTTGCAATTGACGGATGGTGAATTGTTATTATTCTTTTGATTTGGGCCATATCATGTACTAGAGATTCTCTCAAGTTCTGCCACAAAATAAATAAGATTTGAAACAGTCTGTTGATAGAATTAAGAGAGATTTTAAGGCCTTCCATGATTCCAGATGCTTTCCATGTCTGTGCTATAAGATGTGAACAGTACATTTGCTTCTTAAACATATATCCAGATGAAAATATTCATAAGAAGCTCATGTCAGTGTATTAACTTTAGGTTGTCCCTAGAAGAGTGGGGAATTCTACCAAGTGATTCAAAGATCAGTACCTATTAAGCTAAGATTTCTGTTTGTATCTGCTATGGTCCATGTAAAAACAATGTGTCTTACTTATGTTAGGGCTGAATATCTATAAGCACTACTCTGATTTGGACACAGTTGTTTTGGACTATCTAGCTCAGGGGTAGGCAACCTTGGTTCTTTTATGACTCGTAGACTTCAACTCCCAGAATTCCTGAGCCAGCACAGCTGGCTCAGGAATTCTGGGAGTTGAAGTCCACGAGTCATAAAAGAACCAAGGTTGCCTACCCCTGGTCTAGCTTATTGGTTTTCATGAAGTAGCTAGGAAGTTAGTGGATTCCCATGTATCATTGTGTATTCCATTGTATTTTGATCTTGAGGATCATTACATCACAGACATACAACATAGTTTATTATGGTTCCTTGGTTCCCATTTGGACATTTGGACAGTGCACTAGTTTAATATAGTTCAAAACCAACTACCTGGCAATCTCTTACTTTGAAATACTTTACAAAATATGTGGATTTATTTTACATATGTGATTTAATGTCATGTTCTTGATGAAATATTCATACATGATAACTCTACTTCTACTGCTCATTTTAATAATGAAAAAATAATCTGTAATAACTAACCTGGCATGAATTTTATTTTGTATGTCTTACTTGGGCCTTGGGTGCTATTGTGCCAAAAAAAGTACGTATACACAGAGGGCATTTCATCTTAAAATTGCCCAAAAGAATTTCTTAAGTAAAGCTAGTTTAGTCCTATTTTCCTTAAGATGTTTGTCATAACGTTTTGCTATATTTAGTTTGTGGTAATAAATTTATGGAGGCTCTTACATTACATTTTGGTTCAGTGGCAAGATTATCTTTCTTCAAATGAAGCAGGTGTAGGTGTTCCAATGGATTGGGGACGGGGGAGTTGGACCTAAAGAAAAGTTTCCTTCATTTTATTTGAATTTTCTGCTTGGTAAGCATTCAAACAAGCATATTGAATAGCTCTGTAATTAGGTAATTTGAATTCACACTTGGAAATTAAGGGATGCATTCTGGCTAGCTGGTTTGCTGTAAGGTGGTGCATTCAGTCTTTAGTTGAAAGGCTTATAGCCTTTATATCATTGTTGCCTGCCTGCCTCCAAACTGCTTTGAGTGCAAAAACATATATGTGTTCGGTTTACCTCTCTTTTTCAAGAGAAGCAGCAGATGTTAACAGTGAATTTAGTAAAGAGGGTATAATGTGAAGTGGTCTCTTTAATGAAAGTATTAAGAAGATGGATTTGTGTTTATATAGTGAACAAACTATTACTCTAAGCTTTACACATAGATTTATAACATTCTCTTCCTAGCCCAGGAAAAAAAAATCCCAAGTATTTGTATGTCTGAACAAGGCTGTCATCAGTTGCCAAAAGTAGAATTTTGAAGTCTGGGGTTTCTTGGAACTGTAATTCAATATGAATCTACATCAGAGTTAATACAATTGTGGAGCAAAATGTGGATATTTAAATACTAAAAGCGTGGCTTGAACTATTTCCTGACCATTCGTACAATGAACAAAAAGAAAGGCCAGCCTTTTTTTTTTTTGGTGCAGCATAGAAGTACATAACTAGAGCCAGTTTAGCTATGCATCATAGTGAAGATAGCAGAGATCAAGGTCTCAGTAATGCAGGAAGACTTTTAAAATATTGGCTTTTGTGGCACCACAAGACATCTTTTGCTGGTGCTGCACATAGCTTAATTCACAAAGTTTTAAATTACTGCAACCCAGTGACCTACTTGTCCTTGTTGGAAAAACAAATATGTAAATAAGAGGGCTTTCTTTGAATAATCTGCTTTTCCAAACCAAATATGTTTCTTTGGTCCGTTATCTCCAGACTCCCAACTTGCCAGGACATCGTGTTTGCTGTAAAGCATCTATACATTTTAATCTTTATATGATATGCTTATAATACCATTTCTTGTGATCTTGTGGCAGTTTCAAGATTTACCATACGTGGATGGGGCTTGAAAGCTCCCTGAAAGCTATGTGAAGATTCTGATTTGATGTCTTGGCTAAAAGAACTCTTCTAATTTACATACTGAAGGAAATTGTTCTCACTGAAATAGAAACAAAATTCTATCACATGCATACTGACATTGAAGTGTAAGGAAAAAAGACACTGAAGTGTATGGAAAAAAATATTGTATTTCAGAATGAACAATTGAAAGCACTATTTTAAACTTTGCCATGCCTGTAATCATTTTCAGAATTTTAATTTTTTAATGGCTTGATAGAAGGCTTTTGTTGAGACTGAGTTACAGTGTTTCTTCCAGACACGTGCCTACATTTTCACATTGATATTTTTAAAAGCATATATATTTCCAGCAGGACTGACAAAAAAACTAGGTTTATTAAAATAGGCATTTCACTGCTTTATTGAATGGAAATATACTGCGATACTTCAAATGTCATTCTGTGGCATAGCTGTAGCTTACTATCTATTATTTAACAAAAGCATACATAAGGCTAAGGTCAACTATCAGAAGTGCTCATAAACTCTGAATAATATGGTTCTGATACATACTGAGAATTAATTTTTAATCTAGCGTGATTTTAGTTTGAAAATGTACCTATAATTTGTATTAACAAAAGATTCAGTACGGTAATAGCAATGTATTATATTTATGATAATTAGAAAGGAATGCTAAAAGCCTGTGGAAGCATTACAAATTCAATTCTTACAGTACTCAATGTCCTTTTCCTTATAAGTAATTTATAGCAAAGCTGGGCCTTGATATGTTTGGAAAAATCCATTTGTAAATATTCAGCAAATTATCCTTTGGCGCTTATTGTACCACGCTGATCTAATTTATAGATTTCATAAATGCCATGGTTTTCTAATTTAATCAACATATTAAGTCTGTGTTTTGAAACACTGTAGTATTTTGAAAAAGCATTGCCTTCAAAGTAAAAGGAAGTCTTGTGATGTTTAATAATTATATTATAATATTTTCTTTCATTCTTTAATGGGAATATATTTTTCAGAACAAGGGTAAATGCTTTTATGTCACTTTATAATGGATGTTTGCATTTTGGTTTGGGATATTTTGATTTACTAAACATCATATAGCTTCTGAAAGCTTATTTTGTTTCATATATTATACTGTTTCCTAATGCTAAGGTTCCATATGGAAACAGTGTAAATGTATAAACTGCTTCTGTCGGTCGGTCGGTCGGCCTGCCTGCCTGCCTCCCATCTTTCTATCTAATATTTAAAAGCCACAGAATAACCACATATATGTGTTTGTACACACAAACATTCATATATATATATATATATACATACACGTATACATACACATGTATATGTATACATATAAACACACGCACACACATATATATATATACACATACACACACAGAATAACTAAAACCAAAGAAATCACATGAGTCTTACAACACTTATATAGCTATAAATATAGGTAACAATTACATAACAGTTTTATACATTCGGGTGATGGAATGTCCATTATGGTATAAGTAACAAGAATGGGGAGATCTTGATTCAGACTTCTTGATAATGGGGGTAAGGTTGGGAGGGGGGAGGGACGTTACTTTCTTTGAAGAAATTGAGTCTACATGCTAGGATGTCATTTAGGGTTTTCAAAAATCCATCCTTTCCATTTGAACTATCCAAAGAATCTGCAAATACTGGAGCAATGAAATAATATGTTTTTCTCTCAATTAACCCACCAAATAAATGGGCTGTTACAGCATATTCTGCATTAGCCAGCAGTCTAAATATTCATCAAGAGCAGCTGGCCACATAGTGCCTTACCTCAATCTAGCCTCGAAATTACAAAGGCATGAATATTGTGCAGAAAGTATGAGTCTGTCAAAAATAGCTCTAGGAGCTCCAACGGTCAGGGCCTTTGGTCAGAAGAAGCCTTGGCTACCGCAGCCAGCAAGGCTCTAGAGAAGCCAAATGAGCAGGAGAGACATCACTCTGCAGTGGAACTGTCTCTTGTCTCTCTAGATGACAAGCCTTTCAGAGCATCATTGTTTCAATCCTGCCCTGTCATTAGCTTGTTTGACAGGATTTGCTATAACACACTGCTTCAGTCCAATAATAGGTCTCTCCTACTATTTAAATCACAATGTTCCCAACTTGTAATTGGCGGGCAATAAGCACCTGTAGTGTGGTTCACACTCTGCTTTAATTTTATCTAGCAGTCTGTGGAGAACAGATGATGTTTCCTATCTAGGGGCTAGTAAAAAGGAGAGGGGAAGAAACCTTCTGGTTAGATTGTGCTTGTCAGGCAAAGGTTTGACCTAAAATATGTACTTTGTATGGATTTCTCTCTTTCACATAGTGAGGTTCTGTGAGTCAGCCCTAAAATGTAATTGCGTGAACATTGGTCAAGCAGCAGCTTTAATTCAGTTGTCATTAATTCAAAGAAATAATTGTTGAAGTTGGCTATAAATTTGCTTGTGTAAAAGAATTGGAGCAGGGTACTTCTTAAAAGCTGAAATAGCAGGCAAGTGGAAGCCTAGTAAATGCATATTTCATTTGTTTAGTTGGTGTTTTTACTTCTTTTATCATCCTTGACACATGCTATGCTGCATCGTTGTTGAACTTGAAATCTAAATAAGAGGAATACATTATTTCGCAGAATCACAGACAGAAATAGGTAAGAACCCCTCAAGTTAAGTTTGACTCAACCATGTTGCTTTCTTGACAATAGTACACAGACATACTTTGCCAATTATTAGCTCCCAATAAAATTAAATAATTCAATTTACTAAGTATACACTTTCTCCCTTTCATCCCAACACCTCCCTCACCAGATTCAGAAACATGAACACATTAAATACCTAAATTCTGTGGATGAATTTGAGAAAGTGAAAAATGGGGGCACTAGATTCAAAGAAAAAAAAAGGTACTTCAGATTACTTATAGGCACAAATGTGATTCCTTTCTCCAGTTTCTTAAACCAGGGGCATCTTTTTCCAGGATCACATGGCCACTGTGTAGGAAAAGATTCAGTTGCCTTAACGAATTGTAGACAGGTGCCACATTTGCATCCTTGTGTCCCCTGAAGCATCTTTTTGCCTTCAAACCCAAAGCTCTGCACCACCATAAGAAAAAGGGAAAGACAATACCATATTGCAATTATGGGCAGTTTTAAATAGAATGGATAAAATGTTCTGGGACCTCTTTATTTCTAGTTAAAATAGATATTTGCAGATGAGAAGTATTGTGATTAATAAGTCCACATGCGAGGAGGAGGAGGGGGAGGAGGAGGAGGATCCTAAGCTATCCACTCTTTAATGGGTATGAAATAAAAATAACATGAAATAATCATAAAAGAAGGTTGTTTCTTCTGACTAATTGGAGTGATGTGCGTTTTGATTGATTATATTTGCCACTAGGCCAGGATTGACAGATCTTAGAAAGATCTTCTCCAGGATGATCTGTCCCCAGCAGGGCTTTCAAGCTTCTAGCAGTGCACCTGATGCTACTGGAATCAAATCCTTCCCCTTGCTGCTAATAGTTCTCTTCTTCTCTTTCTTGTCATCTTTCCTTTCCTTTATATTTTTTTATTTAAAAGTTTTACAAAGACAAAAAAACAAACTAATAAAGAGTAAAAGCAGTAAAGAAAGGAAAAAGAAAGCAAAAAAAGGAAAAATGCAGAAAGGATAAAAAGAAAGAAAAAAGCTTTTGATTTCCTCTAAAGCACATATAAGTACAATTATAAAATTATCTCCTACTCAATGATTACAAAAAGTTCATTATTTTCTATTATCATCAAAACCACAAATCATAATTCATTGTTCTATTTTATGCAACAAGTCTACAAAGGGTTTCCAATCAAACGTAAATGTAGTTTTTTCCCCCTCTTGTCACAGAAGTTAATTCAGCCACCTCTGCATGTTCCATCTTCTTCACCAACCATTCCTTTTTCTTAGAAATTCATGCTTTCCCACTTTTGGGCATATAATAGTCTTGTTGCAATTATCATATATAAAAACAAAGTCTCATGACTTTTTTCTAGTTGCTTACCCATTAGTTCCCCCCCCCCCAAAGTCTCTGGTTTCAGTTGTATTTTAACCTTTAAAATCTTCTGAATCAATGTACCTTTCTTTTCATCTTTCTAAACATTATGGACTCCTCAAGGGAGCTGGATCTGAGCCTGGGCCACAATATGTCTAACTGTGATACTTTCAATTTGATCATTTATGCCGCAAGTGAGAACTCTGAATTGATTTATTTTATGATCCATTTGTTTGTTTTCTTTAAAGAACTAGAATTTGCTGGAAGAAGGAAGAACCTCAAGGGATGATTAAAATGACTATGATAATCTTAAAATGGTAATGTCCACTTAGATTCTTATTGTTTTAGATTGTTAGAAATTATGAGTCAGTTGCTACCCATTATTTAATATCATGGTGCTATTAAGACTTTCTTATACAATTATTTTATTAGAAAGGAGCTAGCCATAGTGCATATTTTAGGTACAGATTTATATAGGCTGAAAGTTGTCAAGGATTTTCATTCTCTGAAAATAAAAATGCTTCACAGGACAAGTGATATTCGCATACTGTGAAACTTCAATTTTTCGGGTCTAAGCTTCTGCCTATACAGTTGAATATTTCTTTCCACCATGGGATTCCCACTTTCCTACTCATTCTCTACTTATCTTTTAAATTAATTGAATCTTAACTTTTTCAAAAAAAAAAATAAGGATGCTTCAACTCAGCATGGAAGTGAAATCAGATTTGTGAATAATAGCAATTTACTGGGAGTAGATTAAATAAAATAACATCTGAAGCACAATATGTGTAATCAGATTCAGACCAGGAATTATCATTTAAATTTTAAATTAGTATGTCATCAGTGAGAACAATTCAGTTGGTTATCCCACCTGATTTTTGAGATATTTTGAAGGGTTTAAAAAAATAGTTGCCTTTTACTGAGTTGGTTTACATGCAGTGCTAACCCATTTTAGTGCTTCATGTGCAGGCTGGAATAAGACTGACCAGTCTGCCTTAAATTAAGACATTTCTCATTCTTTCCTGTTGTTTTCATACATAGCTGACAAAAAAATATATGAAAAAAGTTTGATGCACTTTCCAAGAGACTGGCTTTTTCTTATAGACAAACTAGGGATACATTTTAAAAGAAACTGGTCACATTTAAACAGGCCAAATTCTCAAATCATGGATTGTTCAGTTGGTTTATTTACCTTCTCTGGTTTTAATTCAGATTCATAGGTAGCAACAAGTTCACTTCCATAAGATGTCAATTTTTCTTTAGAGTAATGGGCTATAGTGACTTACGGTTTATCCATATGATCCTTTTATAAAAATCCTAACTTTCTCCCGCTCCCAGTTAAATTTTATTCTGACTTTAAAATGTAATTGCTGCATTGCTGTATAGTATTCTTCCCAGCAAAAATATTTTTTCATCTCTTAAGAACCACTTATTAAACATCAGTGTAAATAATTTTTTGTTTGAAAGAATTTGTCCAGGAATAAAATGGGAAAGCTTGATAATAAAGATTTATTAAACATCTTACTTGATTATCCCTTACTAGAATATGAAGTTACAAACACACACAGGTTCCCTGTCCCTTCTAATTTTCTTTTCACACAGCTAGAAGTGTATTTAATTTGGATAAGTATACCTCAGTCATGTTACCTAGATAAAGGGTCTTTGGTGCTCTCTGAGCTTGGTTGTTTTCTTGCAGACATTTGATTACCCACACTAGGTAACATCATGAGTACTCAGACAACACCAAGGACCCCTCATTTCAACCCTGAGCTACAAATATTCTTCTTTATTGTTACCTAGATAGTTATTCATTTGGATCATCACTAGATTCATTAGAGATCGTTGAGGACTTGTGAGGAAGAGTTAACCCTGAAAAAATAGGTATTATTATTTTTTGATAATGTTAAGCCCTATCTATTTCTCTTTCTTAGGAAAGGATTTGTGTGCCATACTGTTCTTACGCTTTTTAACTTTACAAAGGAAACTTGGAGGTTAGAAGTCTTGTTCAGTAGTATTTCTGAATGAAAATAGATGATATAAGAAAGTGACTTTCTTCATATGATATCCTTATTTAAAGCCATCCTTTAGCTGATGTTTAACCAATGGCTGTGTTGAAAGAAAAATCTTCATCATGGTCCAGTCCAGGCTGGGAATAATCAAAATGGAGACTGCTTTAGAAAGAAGGTTGTAGTTTATTGAAGAGGAGAGCCAGACAGAAACATGGCTCTGGGAAAAAACTGACCACATGTAGTAGTGAGTGGGTTTTTATACCTTCTTAGGCTTTTGTTTGGAGTTGTTCCTGTGGCATGAACTTTGACCTGAGTCTGAGTGTGTCTTTCTGGGATTCTGATGGTAGTGGGTTAATCCTATTATGTCCCAAAGGTCATATCCTGCTTCCCTGGGGCTGATGGCTGATGAGTGTTGGATTTTTTTTGGTGTGAGGGATTGTTGATTCTAGAGATCTTTCTTTCTACTCCCAGCTTCCTGGCTCCAATCTTTCTGACAAGATTATCACATCTGCATTTCTGCAGAACTGGTTTCTGTTTGGGGGGGGGGGTTTCTGCCTTTAAGATCCTTTGGGTAAATATATTTTACCTTTTTAATATTTCCCAAAATATTTCTTTCTCTGGATTCTTCCCACAGTTGGGTTCCCATTTTGTCTTGTTTTGTTTTGTTTGAGTGCCTTCAAGTCTGTTTTTGTCTCCTGGCAACTGCCTGGACAAGTTCCTGCAGTTTTTCTGGCACGGTTTTCAGAAGTGGTTTATCATTGCCTGCTTACTAGGGCTGAGAGAGAGGGACTGGTCCAAGATTACCCATTTGGCTTCTTGCCTAAAACTCATGATCTCCCAGTTCCTAGCCTGGTGCCTTAACCACTACACCAAAGTGACTTTCTTAACCAATGTAGAAGTATTATTTTCTGCATACTTTTATTTAGCATATTTTATATCTTTTCTTTCTTCTATCGAAAGATGTGAAGTGCCATATGTTGAGTTCCCAAATATCTCCTATTCAGAAACTGCCAAATCTATACCTGTTTAACTGCATCATATCCCTCAGATCATGCCCTGGGAATACATTATTTGGTTAGCTGATGTTGGTTGCAGGAGCACAGAAAATGTTTTAAATAAATAGATCTGTGTTTGCATTTTTGGTCTTCACCGAATTTGGTGCTTATCACTCCACTAGTGATTGCTTACATTGCTTAACCCTGTTTCCAATGCTACTCCTGTGTTTCATATGTAGTTTGAATTACTGGTTGGCAGAATGTGTGCAGTTTCCCAATATTACATTCACACACATGAACCTTATATTATAATTGAAAGTGCAAAATGACATTTCTGTATCAGCAATTGCTCAGCACCATCTTACCAGGACAGCCAGAGGCAGGAATTTGAAATTCAATTTCTGAAGTGTGTCATCTGTAGAAATTTACTTTGGAGCAAAAATCTATACTTGCTATTATTCTGCTGTGATATGTTCTCTTCTTTAACAGTTTAACAGGGAATCAACTTCTTTTATGAAGTCTACAAAATAAAATCTCTTGTTGGTCTAAAGACAAACAGATCAATTGTAGGCTAAACATTTGTAATCCAGAATCATAAAGGCTTATTCCATAATAAATATGTTACCTTTAATAATTACACAGTTTTTATTGTTTTAAGTTTGCTTTTTCTTCTATATGTACAGTACTGATAAATGTCTTCAAATATCAGCAAGAAATCAAGAGATATTTGGGAAGGGAAAAGGGCTTTTGAATGATATTTTAATACATCTGAGTTGGTAAAGTTCACCTTTGTATAATCTTCTGTCCCTTAATTCCATTTAAACTTGAATTACAGCTTATTACCATTAAAAGCAACATCGTAAGGAGGAAACAGACCTTTAATTTGTCTTCTTTTAAACCAGTGAGGTTTAAAATACATAAAACACATAAAATATGTGTAATAGGATGCCTAACAGACTTTGGGTATACAGAGAAGGCAGCAAAACACTTAGGGGAAGGAAGCAGGATTTGAGTCCAAGGCAAGGGAGAAGCATGAATAACTTCAACTTAATTTCGCTGGATATAAGCTGTGTAAGAGCCTTATTTGGTTTGGCTTTCAAGATCCCTAATAGCAGTAAGGATCTTTTCCCAAAATCATAGTGATTACTGTTTCCTGGGTTTGCCAGTTAACAACAGGCAACTATGAACGGGAAGCTTGTAGAAATGAAAGAAACAAACCAAATTAATATTCTAGAATAACCTCATTACCCAAATGTATTCCCCAAATCAGCCTGTTATATTTTAAGTCAGTTGAAATTTTCAAATCTTTTCAGACACAGCTGTACAATATATTCATAATAATCTAGAATGAGGGTGCTAAAGGAACACATGACAATGGCCAGATATGTGTTAACTAGAAAATGATGTGCAAAACTCATTTGCACTTATAACCACATTTCAACATCCAGAGGTGAGATCATATCCAGAGAGGCTCTGGAAATCTTGTCTTGCAAAGTTTTCTGGGATTGGTTTGAGCCTGTGAGTCCTGAAGAAGTGGACAGGGTTCTCTGAGCTGTTAGCTTGGCCGCCTGTGTCCTAGCCTATATGGCTACTACCATAATGGGAGCTGGGTGTTGTGGTATATGCATCCTTTAGCGAGGGGGTGTTGCCTTCTGTTTTGAAAGAGGCATTTGTGCACTGCGCTGCTCAAGAAGTCATTGCTTGATCCACCCATTCTATATTGCTTTTGGTCAGTCTTCCCCTTTTAGGGACAATTGCTGAGAAGCTGGTTGCCGGTAAAGCTATAAAGCAGGGGTCTTCAAACTTGGCCCTTTTATGACTTGTGGACTTCAACTCCCAGAATTCCTCAGCCAGGCAAGTGGGAACAACATGACTGTGGGGTGCCACAGGGCTCAGCCTCTCTTTTCTTTTGTTTAATGTATTCTTCTTCTTATTGCTTGTGTTATTGTTATTGGTTTCTTTGTTTTATTTAATAGTTTTATATTGCAATTTATGAACTGCTTGGAGTCTTGGAAGGTAGTGTGGCATATAAGCTTAAATAATAAAAATAGAAAAAAATCCATTACTTGATACCCTTGGTAAATGCTATAGTAAGAATATGATTTTGCTTTAATTTGAAGCGTACTTACCTAAAACACTGAAATATAAAATTGCATTAATACATTGGACATATATTATAATAAGATACCTGTTATTTTTTATTAGTTAAGATAAGTTAACTAGATATGGTACTTGACTATATTTTCAGCTCCCCTTCCCTAATACAGTCCTCAACTTACAATCACAATTGAGCCCAACATCTCTGTTGTTAAGTGAGACATTTGTTAAGTGAATTTTGCCCCATTGTATGACCTTTCTTGCCACAGTTGTTAAGTGAATCACTGCAGTTGGTAAGTTAGCAACCCGGTTGTTCAGTGAATCTGGCTTCCCCATTGACTTTGCTTGTCAGTCAGTCACAAAAGATGATCACATGACACAGCAACAGTCATAAATATGAACCAGTTGCAAAGCATCTGAATTTTGATCACATGATCATGGGGATGCTGCAAAGGTCGTAACTGAAAAAAGTTCATAAGTCACAATTTTCAGTGCCATTGTAACTTTGAAATTTCACTAAATGAACTGTTGTAAGTCGAGGACTACCTGTATTCTTGTGTTTTTGTATATTTTCTTTATGTTTGTCGCATCAGTAGCAGCACCAAGCTCACAGTGTCTGGATTTGGTAGCTAAGCAGGGTTGGGCAGGGATAATACTTGGATGGAAGTCTTCCAAGGCTAAAGGCTAGATTGGGAAATTTAAAAAAAATCTGGAAGAAGCAATGGTAAATTTCTAACACACACACACACACACAAATGTATCAATGAAACCACCAGGAATTGATCTCAGCTTGAAAGAAACTTGATTCTACTCTCCATATGCTTAGGATACTGGCTGGTTTTCTGCTTATTTTATTTTTTTCTGTATGGTTGCAAATATTATTCTTGAGATGTTCATTTCATTATTATTTATGGCTTGTCAGAGTAATGTTATTATTGTTGATTACTCACAATAGGTTATTTCATCAAACTGTTTTCAGAATGCTTAAGGAAAAAAAACCCAAGAGGTGAAATTTCATAATTAATATGCCCACATGATTTGTAGTGCTGTGTGATTGATTTTTTTTTCACTCTGCAGAAAGAAATAAACACTTGAATTCCTCTTGTTTGGTTTCTAATGGCCTTGTTGTCAAAATAATAACCTTTTTCCCCCTTAAGCCTGCCCTTTATAGGCTTCAGAAAATTATTTGCAAGAGCAAGCTAATTTTAATGAATTTGGGGGCATAATATAAACTACATCATTATTAGTGAATATATACTTATCACAGAACTATACCAGAATCTTGTTATCTGCATGATATATGTAATTTTTTCCCCTCAGAGGCTCATATTATGGCTCTAGATTGAAATATTTTAAATGTGTGATGGACATAACCCTAAACATGGATTGAAATACACATAAAGAGAGTTTGGATGTGGATATATTCATTTGAAAAAAAATATGAATGTTAAGTTAGCTGATGTTAGGAAAACTAAACAGGATTGTTCTATTTGGATGGAAGATCGGTAATAAAAAGCCAAATTGAGGAACCGGAAAACATTGCAGAAGAAGGCACTTCTGTATTGCAGCCGATAAAACTACTGGGATATATTCATTCTCCATTTTATAATGATGGATTACACATGTTACCATCTCTAATGAAATTAATAGGCATATGTGTACCTAGTCTTAGATTCAGATAATCATTTGAGATTACTAATCCTTTATTCATGCACTGCATTCTGTTAGTGTCACTTCCTTTTATTCTGAGTTAGGTTTTATTTTGTGGGTTCTATCTGAAATTCATAATGGGATCCTTAATATTTTCCAAAATCAAGATTCAGAGTTTTGAATTTTTCTCAGTCATCACTGATGAATCACTGGAACTCTGACAGTGAAATGGGAGACAAATCCTTGAATCACCATAGGCTTTTATGGTTTATCTTCAATAAAAGGACAAAGAAATAAGGACTTTGAGATAAACATACATTATTTTTAAATATTCCCCTATTTAAGATGGAGCTTGCAAATGCACTCTAGTAAATTTTAAGGAACTCTGGACATTTTGAGTTCCTATTCTCTTTACTTTCTCTTGCTATGGAATCCTACTTATTGCTATGTTTATTAAAATCCAGTTTCTATAAATCCATATTGAACTACAATATGCTTTAACATCCCTTAATTTAACATCCCTTGATTTTCCTCCCAACATTCCTGCTATTTCTCCAAGGCTTCCTTATTAGTTAGCATCAGGCCAACAGTTGATATTCATTATTTCCTTCCACCTAAGACAGGGGTAGGCAACCTTGGCTCTTTTATGACTCGTGGACTTCAACTCCCAGAATTCCTGAGCCAGCCATGCTGGCTCAGGAATTCTGGGAGTTGAAGTCCACGAGTCATAAAGGAGCCAAGATTGCCTACCCCTGACCTAAGAAAAGAAAATATTAGTGAGGAATTTCCTAGAAAGGAGGAAGTTTGGCAGAGTTTCTCTTCCAGTAGATGTTTATCACTCCTACTTTATGTCTCTTTGGGGGAAAAAACATACAACACACAAACACTTTGCTTTTGGAAAGCAACATCCAATTCTCCCTTGCTAGAAACACTATTACATTCATTTATTGTTTCATTTTAATCTAAATACCCCCTGCAAAGCATCACCAAGTTCCTTTACTTGAACTTTTGAGCAAACTGTGTCCTTTCATT
Organism: Azemiops feae; assembly: GCA_023970755.1. Lineage (NCBI taxonomy): Eukaryota > Metazoa > Chordata > Lepidosauria > Squamata > Viperidae > Azemiops > Azemiops feae. Next base: position 708,476 of record JALGBA010004179.1, on the reverse strand, counting down.
GCCTAAATAAATTTGCTGTCCCATATTCAGAACTGAAAGACAATTTTAAAAATAAATTCCATTCTTAAAGTACTAACAGTAGGGATTACAAAGGCCATAACAACCAAAAAATGTTGTTCTTCCTATTTTCTGAAAAGTTTTATAGACCTCTTTGAAGCAAAAGTCTGCACCTAAGACCCGTCCAAGAATTTCTTTCTGTGACTTCAGCATCCTTCAGTTTTAAAGTCATCTTTATCAAGCTCGCCACATTTCAGCCAAATGAATGTGCAACCTATCTCATGTTACCAGTGCATCATCCAGATCAGGGGTCTGCAACCTTAAACACTCAAAGAGCCACTTGGACCCGTTTCCCAGAGAGACAAAAACACTGGGAGCCGCAAAACATGACTGCGCGCGCATGCGCGCACGCACACAAGGGGTGGGGAGCTTAATTGAAGAGTTTATTAAAAAAAATAGAGGCTGCTGTGCATGAGTTCTCTCTCTCTCTCTCTCTCTCTCTCTCTCTTTCCTCTCTCCCCTCTCTCTCTTTCTCTCTCTCTTTCCTCTCTCCCCTCTCTCTCTTTCCTCTCCCTCTCTCTCTCCCCCCTCTCTTTCCTCTCCCCCTTTCTCTCTTTCTCTTTCCTCTCCCTCCCTCTCTCTCTCCCTCTCTTTCCTCCCCCCCTCTCTCTTTCCTCTCCCCCCCCTCTCTCTCTCTCTGTCTCTCTGATCTTCTGCTCACCTGGCAAGCTGGCTTCAGGCTCTTCTCCAATAAGCTGACACACATTATTGGGCTGGCTCTCTCCTGCCCTTCCTGTTCCCTGCTTCCTGCAGAGATGCAGCAAAGGGAGGAGCCCCGCCCAATAAGCTTGTCAGCTCGTCGGAACAGCGTGAGGCCACTCTCTTTTTACACAGAGAGAGAGAGAGAAGCGAAGCGCAAGTGGCTCTCTCTGTCTCTGTCTCTGCAAATGGCAGAGGAGGCTGGGAGCCACAGGAGAAGGCTCAAAGAGCCACATGCGGCTCCGGAGCCGCAGGTTGCCGACCCGTGATCCAGATCATTCACATCAAAGTAATACCTCCTATCAGCACTTTTTGTTTAAAGAGTCATAACTGATTTCTTCTCCTACTTCCCAATCCTTTTCTTGCACCAGAAGGGATAGATGACAGCAACATTTCCTTATATCTTCAGTAGTTGTCACTGTTTGTAATAGTATAATTTGTGTCAGCTGATAAGTCTTAGAACTTGTTCTCTCACATCCCTGATCCTTGCCTCCAGCAGGCAGAATGTTTAATGAGCTGGTAGGTCTAATAAAGCACACATTCGGGAGCTATTTGGAATATTGAAGTCACTTTTATGCAACTCCGCATTTTGCAGAATTCAGTTTAAGTATCAGTTCTTTGGATCCAGAGCAAGAAGGATTCTTCAGAGCAAACATGGGTATACATGCCTCCTTTTGCTGATGCCTCTTTTCAAAAGGTTGCTTCTTTTGGTAGGGTTGCACAGTAGTCATATAATCCTAGAAAAAAATGCATGTTTCACTTAAGCAGATTCCACCAGGGTGCAACGGGACACTTCAGAGTGTGTTAGTGTTAATTCAGTGCATCTCATTTGTTCTTGAGGGATATCCTGTGCTGTTTTTTATGCAGGAAACTCAGAACTTGTAATTTTTCTATCCTCTTTGTCACTATGTTCAGTACATAAAATGAACACCTCAATAAGAGAAAGACACTCTCTCTGTTATGTAGGCACACACCATTTTTCCCTTGCCTGGATATAAAGACTTTGCTTCTAAAACAAAGCAGGACTTGAAAGGGGAACAGAGGTTGCTGGATGGAGGCTGATAAAAGAGGGGATTAACCTTCAGATATGTTGGCATTTCTAGGGACAAAGAAAGTCCAGATAAAAGGAAGTGAGTGTCTCTATTTCAAGAAAAAAAGTCCTATTTCGGTAGAATTAGGCAAATACATTTCAGCCAAGAACTGATAGGTTTTGTTGATCTTTTTTGTTTTTGTGTGTTAATGCTGAAGCCTCATTGTCTTTTTTTCTGTTTATAAACTCAGTAAATGTGTTTTGTCACAGCCTTTTTTCAGAGTTAAGGCATATTCCAGAATATCCAGTAATTTATTTTCCTACTCAGAATCTTCTTGTAATAATACTAATGATTCTTGAAAATCCCTTGTCCCTTTACTGCGACTGTGAAGTGAGGAAACTCTATTTATAATAGATCAGTAACTTGTCTATATTTGGAGTATCATGTTATCTTCTGAATTTTCTTTTTTTAAGAAATTCTTTTTCACTCTTAAATGGTTCAGATTGTAATTTTTCAAGTTAAATGGGCATTGTAACGGCTACATTTTTAATTACCTCTTGTGAGACTGGTCTCTCCCAATATGGGGGGAGAGATCTTGATTGCACTCCTGTATTCTTCATGGCCAAAAGGGGGTCCTGTAGAAGTGATTGGATTTGTGAGAGCTCCAACTCTCTAGTAGCCATGGAGGACATGGGGGATAACATTAATGGAAGAACTTCCTGAAAGGTAGCTGTTGGTAGATGAATTATCAAGTCTCCAATCCAAACAAGAGCATTGGAGGTAAGGATCCAAAGTGCTTCTGGGTGAAAGAGTTTGGGAGTTTCAGACTTCAGTTGTATAAGCTTATCTAGGTTCTGTTACAACTCAGAGCCTGTTTCAGCCATTAAGTCCTCAACACCTCATCTGATTTCTTTGAGGTTGTTTCTGAGTTCAATTTATCATTTAAAAAATCAAACTTACCTGTTTGAATTTCATTTTATTTAAATGTAAAATATTTAAAATATGTTAAAATGGCTTTTTCCACATTTTTAATATAAAACCATTTATATTTTTATGGATTTGGGTATATACGTAGCAATAAGTGCTTTCTCTCATTTAAAACATGCTAGATATTTGTTTGGAGCACATTTATCAGATTATATATAGCAATCTATAATTAATTCCTAAAAAACACTGTATCGTCTAGATCAGTTATAGAGAATTGTTTTGAGTGTCAGTATGATTCCTGGAGTAAATAAGAGATAAGTTACACATTTAACAAGAAAGCTGAAAAAGAACCACAATATTAGTATTAAGTTTTTCATCTTTTCTGTAGAATGGAAGAGATGGATGCTTCAGAGCTGACAGAGCTACTGTATACAACAGAGCTGTCAGCCAAAGATGTATGTAAGCTAGGCAGAACTTTAAACATTTTTACTGAGCCAAACAGATGTAGGTCAGCCAGGGAGGAAGTTGGCTTAAACTTCTGAGGAATAAACAAAATATGCCTAACAAAATCTTCAAAGCCATTGTTGAATGCATTAGTTGAACCAGTGGGACCTCTTGTCCTTCTGAGAAACTAATTTCTCAACTTTCTGGAGTTTCTTAGTGTGGTAGAATTCTAAGTGTCTCTAGTGTGAGGCTCTGGAAAATAAAGGAAGAAAAAGGACTGTTGCTAAAGAGATTTCTTAGCCCAGGGGAGGGTAGAATTATGAGAAAGAGACTCGGAGTACCCTACCTTAATAAATGAAAGTATAACTTGAACAGAAGAATTGCTTTGACAGGTTTTTGAGATTGTATAAAGCAATAAACATCTTTCCAGAATTCCAAGTAGTTCTTGTTTCTTGAGTTTGCTAGCTTCTTCATGTCCTGCTTCGGGTTTCAAATACTGACTCACACACAGTTGCTATGGTAGCTCATAGTTTACGCAAGGTCAAAGAGATGACCCCAATCAAGGCATGCAAATCAAAACAGAGTCTCTGACAGGCTGGCCTGAATGATTTGCTTTTAAAAGAATCCTGCAGAAGAATAGTCCAAAATTAGTCCAAGGTTCTGAGAGCCATATCTGAGTTGTCAGCCAGTCTGAAGGCCAGAGGTTCAAGGTTTCTTATGCAGACAGGATTCACACAAGAGCCAGAGGTCAGACATTATTTCCAGCAAAGGGAACAGAGATCAGGGCTGCCTCTTAAATCAAGCTGTAGCTAGTTGGTTCATCCCTGAAAGTTTCAAATGCTTGGGACCCAGATATCAAAAGGACTATCAACCTGTATTCTCCTGTGTGCCAAGGTGGCTTTCTGTGTAATTCAGTCACAGATATAAAATTTACTGGTAAAAAAAGAGGGACTTTCTTGGTAATTATAGAATGCCTTTCTTAAAGAAACTAATCAATTGTAAATTTTAATATTATTTAGCATCAGATTATATTGTATTAACCTTTTACCTATTTAAAAGCTTTATCTCCTATATTCTTGTTAGGTTTTTGTTTTTTAGATATCCATTGCAGTAAAATCTGACATGATGAAACTCAGCGCGTAGGTTTAAATATCTTAAAATAAATTCCAGGCTCTCTGAGCAGACTTAAGAATATTGTTGGCATGCTTACTTTCTATATTTACACATGTCATTTGAATACTCTCTATCCACAAGAAGTCAGATAGATTTTGTGGACCTTTTTTCAGCTTTACATGTGTGTTTCTGGTCCTTTCAAGTTTCCTGCTCATTTTGTTATTGAATGTTGAATCCTTCAGTCCACAGATTGATTTTGGTTTCAGGTATACCTATAATGAGATCCAGTTTGATGTAGTAGTTAAGGCATCAGACTGGAAACCAGGAAACCATGAGTTCTGGTCCCACCTTAAGCACAAAACCAGTTGGGTGACCTTGGGTTGGTCACTTTCTCTCAGTCCTAGGAAGGAGGCAGTGGCAAACCACTTCTGAAAAACCTTGCCAAGGAAACTTTTGTCTCTACAAACTTCTAAGAATGAGGGCAGGTAGATTTAAGATTTCCATTCAGAATGCAGAATGTTGCACTGGGTCCCATAAAACTGGCAATTGAAAAAAAATGCACTCCCACAAGTAACTTATATACACATACCCTCTGAAATAGTGTTAATTCTGTATGTAGCTCATGAGGCTATTGTATAGCCTTGCCATTTAGTGACTTGATGTGATCAGTTTGGTTTTTGCAGTCCCATACATATCAATTTCCTTAAACCTCTGTCTCAGTCAGCTTTTGTAACAGGCCCACATAGAATCATGAAGTTCTAAAGCTCTGCAAATCTTTTTAAGAGTGTTATTTTAAAACACATCAGAGGATTTACAGTTATCTCCATCATTCATTAAAGCAGTCTTGTCTTTTCTTTCTTTTTTTTTTGGTTCAAATTTCAGAAGATACTCTGGGCTTTCTTTGCATACATGTTCATGCAGAGCGTCTTTGCTTCAAAGCATTAAGTGAAAATGTTGCTTCTTTCTCTTAACACTGTCTCAGCCAGAAGAAAGGTAATTGTATTATAGCTAAGTCAGAAAATCATACCATATACATTTACTTTTTGCCAGTGCAAACTCTCATAAATGTAAAATAATTCATTTGTTAGGAAAAACAATATATTCTTGAATGAAATTTAGAGAGAAAGCTGCATTAATAAAAAGGCTGAAATAATGATTTATGCAAAAGAAGACTTTCTGAAGTCGGAAACTTAATAAAATATGTGATTGATTGGATAGATGACAGGTAGGTATATTTAATGGGGATTGTTATTTATTAGGAGTTATGTCTCGATTTATCTGATTTCTTTTGATTCTTAAACAAGGATTCATATAACTCTAATTCAGAAATTTGCAGGATAAGTTGCAGGCAGTCCAGTTCTACAGGCGTTAATAGTGACAATAACATGAAACTCTTGTTACTGAATTATTCACATTGGAATCAGTATTTATCCTTTTCTTTAAGCTAAAGTCCCCTAGAACTCAGTGAGGCTTACTTATGAATTTAACCCACATTGAATTGAATCTTTGAAATGAATGTGAAAAATGTTAAATGGTTCATATTTGATAGGTATTCAGTATATTCAAATATATATTTGTATTACCTTTCACATAAAACAAAACTGTCGCTAATTTTATAATAAGGTATTTATTTCAACTGAATTTTATCAGAATTTCTGTTATGAGGCAAGACTATTTTAGCTATGATACCCTGTAAATAACATCTGGTCCTAGAGATTTTTTACTTCTAAATTTTTCTCGAGTATTTCTGCATTGTTTTATTAGTCCTTGAAACCAACTGAAATTGTATTTATAACACTAGCAGATTTTGAATAAAGAGCCGTTTGGGATATATTCCAGTTTCAGTTTTTGTTTCTTTTGGTTCCTTTGGTTTCGCTTACACCAGGGGTCCCCAACCCCCGGTCCGTGGACCTGCACCGGTCCACAGCATACCAAGAAGCAGGCCACACAAACAAGCAAAGCTCCATTCTCGGGATGCAGACAGTATTCAAAACCACACCCCCTCTGGTCTGCGGAAAAACCTTTCTTCATGACACCAGTCCCTGGTACCCAAAAGATTGGGGACCTCTGGCTTACACCATGGCTCAAAATATTGTGGTGTTTTTTTTTTTAATTTCTTGCGACTCTTCTTTGGGAATTGATTGTAGTAGATGAAGCAAGAAGCTAATTATTTGATTTTTTTTCTGTTATATATTTTGTAGCTGGTACTTTCCACATCTATATTCCATGCTTTGTTTCAATAACTTGTTGGTATTATTTGTGCTAATTTACAATTTTTAAACAATTTTTACCTATGATTTTTAATAGAAATTTATCTCAAAACAGATGGCTTTAATTACATTTGTATTACTTGTGAATTCCATGTACGACTTCAGCTATTATGCCTTTGTTGGTTATTAATGAGCATTGTTTAAATTCTATAAAGATTCACACTAATTAAACTGAGAAAATTAAAACATTAATTTATAAATATAGAAGTTTTCCTGAACTTTCAAAGTTATATTTTCAAGCTTTCCTCTTGTGGCCTGCTAGTTTGTTTTGACATGCAGCACCTGTTGTTTTAAATCACCTAGGAAGTAGAAGGGTATCTCCAGAAGGTGCAATGTAATTGCTATTGTTGCTGATAAAGGCTTGATACAGAAAGTTCTCACACTTTGCTAATGTTTTTGACATCTTTTTGACTTCTCACTGTTCTCGTTGTCAGAGCTGATGCCTCAAAAGCATGTAGTTCAATAGGATAATAGGGACTGGAGTGAGTAGCTTTGACTGACAATTTGAAGTAAATGTGAACTTTAGTTGCTCCTCTTCGGCCAGTATAATTTTTAGGAAAGTGTAAACTCTTGTAGGCTGTTTAGTGATAGTATTGCAGTGTGACAGACATCAGCCCATGAGTTTCTCCTGACAGCATAACGTGGTGATGGAAAGAATAAGGTTTCTGGTACTCCTTATTGGAAATCTACAAATATCCACAAACCTAGAACTATCATTGTTTTGCATAAAACATAATCTTTATCCAGATAATTTTTATCAGTTGAGATGTGATCTGGCAGTGGAGGACATTCACACCAGCCCATTGCCATGAACAGATCACTCCCTGTTCCCCCTTTGACTCATACTGTCATTCCTCCCTGCAGGGAGACAGGGCCCATTTGATCTGCCCACCCCAGGCAATCAATGGACTCCAAGGAGTTCCAGAGAGAACTTGAGGTTTTCCCTGAGAATTTGGTGAACAGTTCAGGCAAGTCCTTAGTCTGTGCTTGGAATGGACATCTGGCTGGAGTGTGTGATTGTTCACTCCTATGTGGTTGCTTTCGGGGTTTCCAAAGAACTTAATCCTCCAGCAAACTCCTTCATTTAAGTTTAACCTCAGGGAGAAAGTTCTTCCTGTTTAAAGGAATGGAATGGAATGGAATGGAATGGAATGGAAGCTTGGAGGTCTTCTAGTCCAGCCCTCTGCTCAAGCAGGAGAACCTATGCCATCTCAGACAAGTGACTGTCTAGTCTCTTCTTAAATACCTCCAGTGATGGAGCGCCCACGATTTCTGAAGGCAAGCTGTTCCATTGGTTAATTGTCCTCACTGTTAGGAACTTTCTCCTTAATTCCATGTTGCTTCTCTCTTTGATCAGTTTCCAACCATTTGTCATAGGTGGAAGGGATTAGGGCAATTATGAATAATTTTCAGCTAATATGGTTGCTAGCAGGAATGCCAAATATGGCAATATTTGCAATAGAAGACTCCAATCACTGGAGAGCATAGACACAGCTATGCTCAAGACACAGTTACGCTGGTAATAAAATGCATCTTTTTAAACTGTACATGGCAATGGCAAATTTGCATTTCGAAGCAAGATTAAAGTGGTGACTTTAATTGATAATAACCATCTGATACAGGAGACAGGCAAGCTGACATTTGTTTTACAGTTTATCAAAAGGCTTTTATTGTTTCAAATATAACTTACTTTCATATGTACTATTTTTCCTTTGTTAACTATTATTTGTTAAACATTTTGCAAAGTAAATGGGAGTAAATATATGCAAGCCTCACTCTTATATCAAATAAAGTAGCAAACAGTGTATAGTGTTGTTGGCCACAATCAAGCATTTTAGGAAACTTATTTCTTTTCTGAAATGTGATTATTTTGTGATTTCCCCTTTCCTAAATTTAGAATGCACACAGTTCGGTGTTTTGTTGCCACAAAATTATTTCAAACGCTGTTGTTTATATTCCTTTTTAGTAAAATTAACTGTAGATAACAGTTTTTTTAACTTACCTATTATTAAATGAAGTGTAAAGTCACTGTTTATTCTTCATCTTATCTTTATTTCCCCCCCTCCCCCTTTTCTATAGTGCCATTTGATATATTGGCAGTCATGGAATAGATTTTAGGCTTCCTTATGCATTATACCATATGAAAGAATCTCAGGGTCTGTGAAGTACTGAGAAAACCTATGAGATTTTGAAGCATTAATTTACTTTTTAAAAGATAGCTTAGATAGCTTTTTGTTGCCTGCAGCAATAGTCTAACAACACCCTGTGGGAGTAAGACAACTGGGTAAACATAGCAGGAAGCTTGCGCTTATGATTCAAACACTCTGAAGATGTTTAGCTAAGGAGCATTGCTTTAAAAGAATCCTGTAAGTCTAATCTCTTGGGGTATAACCCTTTAAAATCATACGCACTTGGAATGAAGCCAGTATCAGTCCCTAAACAAAACTGGAAGCTGGATTCACAGCATTTCATTTGTGGATTGGTGTTTTAAGATTAGATTGATTTGCTGAAGAATGGAATAAGGCAGGATTATACTGTATTCTGCTGAAAATAGTAGTCTCCCAGTAAGGACTATCAAAAGTCCTCATGATCTCAAAAATATCATTTGCTCAGTTATTCCTCCATAGTCAATTCAGTCTATCTTATGAAACAAAACAACATTGGTACTTCCAGAAGAATATTTTACTTCTCATCAGATGCACTGTATAAAATGTAACTCACATTAATTATGCCATTAGGTAGATTATTATGCGTATTATATCAGACAAGCTCTCATGTGGCAATGCTGTTTAAAATGTTAGTACTTGCTTTGTGCTATTGAATTATAATTTAGCTCCACTTGTTTTAGACCTGCTATATTTTTTGAGAAATTTACTTCACATTGCAGTGGCATAGGAAGAAGTCATACGTACATACCTATTACCTTGGGGGGGGGGAAGCAATGTTACCACTGACAGCAGAAAAAGAATAAGGGAAAGTAAGCTAAAGGCATAGGATAAGAAAAAGAAAAGAAAGCATAACTGAACTCGATTAAATCACTATTCACTATACTTGTCTATACTTTTTTTTATCTTTGGCAATCTTCCTTGTTTTCATCACATCCAGTGGTTGAACTAAGCATTTCATTTTTTCTGAGTCATGCTTTACTTCCATATGTACTGCTCATCATACATCCAGAAATCAACTTTGAACTTCATATTTGCACAAAAACATTTTATAATTCAAGCCTATTTGCTTTATCACATTCCTTATTTTAGTGCTGCCTCCTAGCAGATGGGTAGTGATGTCCATCAACTCTGTTGTTATTTTGAAGTCAACTGTTTTGAGCTATTAATGATTTTCCTGAGAAAAATATATTATGCACCACTGTTCCATTGCCCTACAAACATGTGTTTTCCTTACCATATATGCGAAAGAAATATTTTTTTTAAACAGATATCAGCAGTCTCTGTTCTCTAAATGCCCCACTGATGTTTTGTATATTCTATCATCTTGTTGCTGTCCATCTATTTATGTCACCTGGCAGATTGTCTTCCCCTCCTACTCTACCCGCGATGACATTCATTCAGAAGGTTGTGCAGTTTTTCCTCACATTTCCCTTTTCCGTGTTCACTGGAGCATAACATTCAACTATCACCCACCTTATAGATTTATTTCCATTTGCACTTCCCACATCCTAAATAATACAAATTCATATTTTCTAGCACACCTTTAAAGCCCTTTCATTTACAACTAGACCTACACCTTCAATTTCCTGGATGTATTTATCAGTTCCATTCCACAAAATCAAATCATTTTCATTCAGATCTGTTCTATCCTTCTCTTCCATAGATATACATGTTTTTCTGAAAATTTCATTTCATTGTTAATACCTTCCTGTCCCTCCTAAGGACAGAACAGATCAGTTTTGCCACTTTTTGCTCAATAAGCTACAAAAGTTTACCTCAAGCACATTTATGCTATTCTTTAAAAAAAATAATTTAGATATGCTATATTATAAAAAAAGATAAATTTATTATTGTGATCATATATTTATATTATTATCTCAGTGTTGGCACACTGATAGCATATAAACTTATAAGCGAACTCTAAATTCTTTAAGGCCAATATATATTTTCATTAATCATTGATCTTCCATAGCCTAAATTATTTTTTTCCCCCAGGAAGAATTCTTACTTGCCCTGTTTAAATTTGCCTTTGTTTTGTTCTTAAATAAAAATGTTCCATTGCTATTCCTTTTAATTTTCTGATGGGAACGGCTTAATCAGTATTTCATTTGTTGCTAAGATTGTGCCTTGTCTTAACCTTATAATAAGACCATTTTCAAAAACTTGGTTTTTAAGCAGGTTGGGGAACATTTTTAATGTCTAAGACAATGTGGGATCTTTTTAGAATCCTGTTCACAATGTTCACAATCATGAACAGGATTCTAAAAAATGTACACTATGCAATAAAGAAAACATGCAAAGAAACTATGAAAGCAACGTGCTTCCTATGCGATATTTATGGAATGAGTGCATTAGAAAAGTAGCAGGAGAGTATTAATACCCCATTCCGTTTAGAAAAAGAAAGCCTGTCTGTATTTACATCGTAATTACAATATTTTTAAACTTTTGAAATTCTAAAGGGATAGTGGTAAGCAGCAGCAAACAGGCTAAGTAGCAACTTCATTGAAGTAAAATGCACCATGACCCTCATCAATGATAAGGGGACATTTATCATATCTGCAGATGACATAACACTGGGCAGAATGATTCATACTTGAGATCAAATGAAGAATATTAAAAATGAACTAGACAGAGATATTTATGTATTTAGTAGCGAACTATAGAAAACTACAACAGGAAGGAAGGGAGGGGGTGAGGGAGAGAAGGAGGGGGAAAGAGATATGATAATGGTAAAAAAACAAATCTTTATCCCCAGGCAATAGTGGTTGTCAGAATTTCTTAGGTCCTATTATGATTAAAAAGCACACTTTTTTCAAACAGGAAAATGCACAGGTTTATTACTATCATGTTTTTCTTTTTTTTAAAGTTTCATTAATGTTTATTATAACATAAAGTACAATGAAAATAAAGATTAAATGGGGGAGTTCAAGATAAAAAAAAGGGAGAAGAGGAATAAAAAATGTTGACTTCCGAGTCTTTCCAACACAGTAAAATACTAATATAATTATGACCTCAACTTTGTACATTACCTATAATTATTACTTTCTGTAACTGCAGTTATTAAATCTTCAAACTAAATTTTAAATTTCATTTTTTTCTATTTCAAGCATAAAAACCCGAAGCCATATCCAAATAGAAACAAGACCAAATACAATTTATTTGTTTAAAACAGTTTACATTGCCCATCTTGATCAAATCCATTTTTTCTTTTTCCTTCCCCCTGTTGTGGGAAATTATATATATTTCTATTTAAACTCCTTAATCTTTCTAAACTATCATCATCTACATTAACTATTCTAACCTTAAAGGAAAAACTCTTTTATATTCGTTTTAGGACTCTAAACCTTTCTTTAAAAAAATTCATCTTTATAACTAAAATCAATTAGTTCTAATGCATCTTTTAAACTTCCATTTAACATACATACTTTCAAATTCACTTTCAATAAAACTTTGCAAATTTTAGAAATTATTCAAGTGTTATATATAAAAAAGAAAAAAAATGAAAGATCAATTTTTTTTCCATTCTCAAACCCACTTTATAAGCACAAAAGAATGCACTGGAACTATTTTTTAATTACATATGTAATTAAAATTATCCTAACTCCAATTAACTTATTAAATTTAAGCACTCAGTACAGCTTGCCCTCATAAAATAAAATCTTTTTCTTCATTTGAAGGTCTATTAAATAAATATAATTTTCTCTTTTTCTCAACAAAAATATGAAATATGACTTTTTAAACAAGTATGTCAAAATTGTCAGTTTTCATTTTGATTTTGAAGTGGAGATCCCAAACTTGTTTCTTCAGAATAGTAGATTTACTTGTAACTCTTCTTCCTTCAGTTGCCCTGAGAGGCTTGTAATTAAACCATCTTCATAGTAGGCCCTGTTTGTGACAGATTTATATTCCAAAATTATAATTAAGTCCTTTGCATTGTCAAATACTTATGCAGTAGCTACAGTATTTTGGTATCTTTCTGCACTTGGTTGCATCTCTGGATTATACATACTTCTTCCAATTATTTAAGTAATTTGTTCCTCTTGCTCCTCTTTCATGACATCTTTGGAACATAGTTAATCTACAAAGTGAATTGTTTTGTTTAAATATTCCTTCAAAATAATTTTTGCAATTTCTTTCTGGCTTAAGTTCCTTAGATGCTGCTTCATCTTCTTCTATTCTTTAGCTCCCTCTAATGGTCAAAGAATAAAACTTCTTTGGGGAAAAAAAGGTTTTTTTGTAGATCAGCTGGTCAATCAGAATCCGTTAAAATTGGAAGATTTCAGCCTCGCACAACAAACAATCCAAAATTGCAAATTGTAACTCCCAACATCAAATAAAAATGGCAAATTCGTGGAAATGACAAAATAAAACTCCTTATGTTTCTTCATCAAAATTAGAAAGAAAAAAATATTGCACACTTCCTTATCTTAGCTTACCTCCAGCAATCCTCCTATCAATATCCCCGAAATGGTGCAGATTTTCAAAAAGGATTAACATACTATCACTGAAAAGAGACTTTTTAGCTCAGTAAAGATGAGAATCAACGTATTTAAGAAATGAAAGACTTGGCTTATTGTCCATTTGAAAAATAAATTCCAAAACAGCTGTTTTTTCAACAATGAATTGACCTGCTTCCCAGTTTATGGACAACTCATCTGGCTACTTTGAAGCACTGCTCCAGAGTTTTCTTGCAGATTGCCACCGTATGGAGGATCTTGTGGGATGATTCTGGGACTCTAAATCAGGAGAACTCGGGGAACTCAGTACCCTGTTTGTACATTGAAGAAGCTGCAGTCCAAAGGAGACCTTTCCAGACTGGTCAGTCAGCCATCTTCACCTGAAGTCCCTCCTACGATATTCTTATATTTATTGGACTTTAAGTTGGACTTTAACTTCTGGTGATTTTAGTGTTCCCCTAGAGAACACTGCTGAGTCCAGTCTGTCATGCATGCGCCCCTGGTTGAGAAAATCACTATAGCAAGGGTTTGCATGCTAGGTCAGCAAAGGACCATAAGAAATGTATCAATTCTGGCAATGCTCAGTATTTGACTGTATAAAAGATGACTGACAATAAGTTCCACAGAACTGATGAAAAGCATTTTGATGTGAAAATATAATGTAGGAGATGACCAGGCTGAGCCCGAGGGAGGGCTGAAATGCATCATCAGTCTCGAGTCCCTTTGCACCCACAAGAGATCTAAATCCAGCCCACCTTGAACTCCATTGACTCTTATCTACCGCCAATTTGCTTTGACCATTAGTAGTTCAGATTCTTGTAGAGAGCATAAGGTTGCAATAAACCTTTATATTCATTTTGAATTGCCTGGACTTCTGATTTCCCACTCTTGACCTATAGGTTGGTTCATAAAAAGTTGTGGTGATAATATTTTATAGGGACAATTTTTCAATAACTCTGTGAAAGTTTCCACCAGGCAGAGGGAATTTGGTTCAATGAATTATAGGCAGACTGGTTTAACGCAAGCTTCTTGATAAAAGCAGATTAGAAAGAACTATGAAATTACTCATACTCACTTATGATAAATAACTTTTTAATTATGTTTTAATAATGTAATCTGGAGAAAATGAGAAAATGTTATGGGCTTTAAAATGCAGTATCTGTATTATAGGACGTTTGGTTCCCTAACGGTACAGTCTTCGGTCATCCATTTTTTGTTGTCAGATTAGACATGTTATTCACAAGTCACTAAATGCCTTCCTGTATTGGAGTCAGGCTATTTATTTGTTCCCACATTTATTTGTTTATTTTGATTATTTTATTCAAAACATTTATATAGCATCTTATATCAAACTCTGGGTGGCTCCCAATTAACAATTAAAATACCAATAATAAAACAAAATCATACATATATTTATTAAAATCACAAACATTAAAAACCTGGCGCCAAAGTTAAGCTTCCACATGCCTTGTTAAAATCCTTGTTAAATTCTCTTGTCTATCTTACTTTCCCAGTCCTTAGGGGGAAAAAGACAGATCTTTACTGTTTTTTGGAAGGCAAGGAGGGTAGAGGCCTATTCTAAATTGGTTCAAGAAATTCAGCGGATACTGGTATGTTGGTTGTTTTTCTATAGAGAAGAAACATTTAAAGTGAAAGGATTACAGTATTTGCTTTTGTATTTGCTTTTATATTTTTTTAAAAAAATTATTAGTGCCATGGTGAAAAATGGGTACTAGATCTGAAGATCGCTTGAATGTTTGAAAGCATGTTAATGTGAATGAAGCATCTTTCTTTGAAGCAAAAAGTGACCAAGTCTTCCTCAAGGCTCACACACAGGTACTTTAAAAGCTGTTTCCAGTTCCATCTGTCCATGCGTTCATGCTCAGACCCAGTAGTTATGCTGGGAAAGCTTCCTGGCTGTGCATACACACGTAACTGGAGACAGCATAGGGCGTTATATTGCTTCAGAGAGAGGCTCTTGGTTTATGTCTAAACACTTGGTATAGTCTGTCTTCTAAAAGCTTTTACATAACCCTGTGATATATATAATAAGTGATGTATATATATTGGGGGAAAGTGTTAAGGTGGAGAACGGTAAAACTTTTGCAAAAGTTTTGTTTCCTGAAAAACTTTCAGTAATTATGATAGACTCCTTCAAACTGAACACAAATATAATTTCAGAATGACTATATCACATAGGAAGCTTGAGAAATATGAAATTAATTTTAATGCCTCCCAGAGGGAATAGCTTGCCTCCCAGATTTGTGGGTGCTCATCACTGGAGGTTTTCAAAAATAGATTGGATAACCATTTGACCAAGATGATGTAAGGTCTCCTGCCTTGAGCAGCTGTTGAACTAGGAGACCTCTAAGATCCCTTCCAGTCCTATGTTATGTTCTGTGTACCATGTTCTGTTTAATTGCATGCTTCCAATATGCTACATGAGTTCTACAGTATTCCAATTGCTCTGATACCATTTTTTTTATTGTGGCAATGTCCTGGTGAAACCTTTTATGATGTTCATCACTGACTGCACCTAGATTTTCAGGAAAAAAAATCCAAGTGTGAATGCAGAAAATGAATCTTAAGTGACATGTTGCACTTCAGGGTCTTATATACTGTAAGAAGTTTGTCAACCAGCTGAATATAGTTTGGTACTCTACAGTTTCCCAAAAAAATTATCAATGACATTCTTGAATGCTTTCCAGGTGATTTTCTCTGGCCCCACTAACACAGCAGTCCCCAACCTTTCCTGTTCCACAGACCGGCGGCAGGAAGGGGAGGGGATGGTTTTGCGCACACACAGTGCTTGCTATTCCTGAGCTGCATTCCAAGCAGCAGAGCCACTACTTTTAGATCTCTAAAGAAATTCCAGCTGTATTTGATGTCCTGGATGTGCTCCAACAATAGTTCCATGTTTTGTATGTTTCTTTCATATGTGCAGCATAGCCAGCAGGTTCTGAAGGGTGCATGTTGCCATTATGTATAAACAGAAGATTTCTATAAAACGGTATGTGATAGGTTAAATTACAGGTTATTTTGTGATTAATAACCAAAAATCTGTAAGATACACCCAAAAAGTATTCATGAAACAAAACCTTTGTTGTCCAGTGAAGTCTAATTTAAAGTTAATGAAAGATAACTACATAGACAATGATTTAGTGTTTTGGTTAGGAGTTGAATGAATCTATGTGTCAAGGTCCCAACAGATGAGACCAAATAAATCAGAACTCGGGGGCTAGAGATTTCCTCAAAGAACATGTTTATTGGCTACATAGTATTGGCATGGTCAAAAGTGAAACCAAGTCTGAAATTCCCTCCAAGGAGATACACTATTACAAAATTAAACTTCCCACCCCAGTGCTATGAAATCAGCTACGTTCCCCAATAGAATAGTTTGGCGGGCTTTCTAACCAAATGGTCACGCTGCCCCCCACCTAACTGACAGAAATGACCTTGGTTCCCATGGGACAGTAAAATGTTTAGACTAGCAGAAATCTTCCGCACCCCCTCCCATTCTTGTGGCAACCTAGAAGGAGCAAGATGGCTGCAGCCAGGTTCGTTGTAGAGTTGACACCATACAGGTTTTTATTGGTTAGATCAGACTCAGTTGTAAAAGACATCTCTGAAGGTATGGTACGTATTTATCCTAGGCCATTTTTCCGGGGCCAATTAAAATTGCATTTATGAATGGGTCCAATTGATCTTTGCCCAATCTTGTATAATACAATGAGTTGGATGTGTATTGACCAAAAACAGCAGTGCAGTTTTAATGCTTTTGACATGACTTGGTCCAAAGACAAGCTGCTGATGTCAGGAGAAGGATTTATTCATTTAGAAAACTTATTACCCTACCCTAAATTATGAATGAGATTTCTTAGTTCAGGTTTATGTTGTTATGTTTAGTTTGGCCCAGAAATGACAAAATGGAGCTGTGGAGAAAAACATACAGTATCTTACTTTCAAAAATTATACAATTTACGCTTTGAGTGCAAATAATCCCTTTGATTACAAGTAGATAAATACATGTCTTATAGTCATAGATCAAAAGAAAAACAACAACAGTAAAATAAAATGTAGCTATTAACAATTGGAGATTGCTATAGTATAGCAGAGCTTACACCCAGTGTAACAAAAGAACACAGAATTGTCTTTGTTGTCCATTAAGTAATGTAAGTGAAATAGATGAAAATGCCATCTGGAGTCCTTGGTGCTCTCTGAGCTTGGTTGTTTGCTTGCAGTCTATAGAAAATGCCCTGGGAATTTAGAAAGGAGATCAACTGCAAACAAGGATCCCCATGGAATTGGCAGTATAACAAAACATGGAATGTATTTTCTATCATACCTACATCAAAAGGACACTGTCATTTAGCAAAGGGGATTTTCTTCAGTATTAAAATAGACCAGGGATAAGCTTCTTCTGAAGTTTGCAACAGCGATCTTGTTCAGGTAAGTAGCTGATTTAAAATTTGCAAACTGACATGCTGCATAATCCAATTGGCCATCTACATCTAGAATCCTTTGCTTCAAAATTAAGTTGGCCTGCTCTAACCTCAGTGAATGTCCCAGAAAAAGCCATTGAAATGCAGTTTCCTAAAAATAGCCTTTTTTCTAGGAGGAGTCAAAATTATCTTCTATAGATAAAGAGGCCAATCCAGCTAAACTATGCAATAATTTCAACCCCAGCATTAAAGATTAGAATCCAAAGGCCAATTCAATTCTAGTGATTCCTGCTTCTTTACTGAAGCACAAGACAGCTAGAACATACTGGATGTAAATAGCTTAACAGCAGCCTTTTGGTAGCCAATTCAGACCATAAAGACATTGCTAAATATTTAAAGGTTTAAACTTGCTTTGCCAGTTCTCTTACTTGGGATTTTAATAGCTTATGATCAAGTCCTCATTATTTCAAAGAAATAAAAAATATGCAAAGCTCTTTTAAGAACAATAGAAGTCAAGGACACTGCTACCATATCATCAGCATATGAGTGAATTGATATGTTATAGGGCATGAGTCCCGAACCTGTGGGCCATGGCCCACTACCGGGCTGCAGCCTATTGGCCACCGGGCCGTGTGAATGGCTGGTCAGTGCACACATGTAGCGCACACGCACAGCCCCACTCGCATAAGCATCCTCGCCACAGGCATTCTCTGCCCCACTCTTTAGATGAACCACATCTAAAAATATTTTTCCACCACATCTGAAGCAATAGGGTCTAGTCTAAAGGAAATCTACCTGTCCAGAACCCTACTTGTTTGCCCCTTAGGTGGAATTCAGGTTTAATCTATCTAGGAATTTAACCTGCAGATGTTTAATACGCATTTTACTGATCTAATAGGGTGGAAATTGGCAAAGTCATCCCTTTTGCCTCTCTATAGATAGAATTGTGATAGTCAAGGCCCAGTCCTTCACGATGTTGGTGGAATTATCTCAACATGATTAAGGAAGCTAGTTGCATCAGTTCATATTGTTTTTCATAATTTCAAAAATAATATAATCTGTAACAGGATTGCACTGTTTATTTGATTTAAGAACATTAAACTGGGGGCCATGTGGTTAAAGAGGTCAAGTTTATCTATAAATCTAGAAAGCAGGTCTTTATCTGAGCATACAAGGTAGTGAAATGTTTTTCCCAAATTCCAGCCAGTATATGAGAGGACAGACACAAAACAGAAGAAATAGGGTTACAAGTGTTACCCAAAATTCCTAATTAGGATAAATGAAAAAGAAAAAAAATAAAATAATTTACTTAACATTAAGGAACAGGAACCTTTGGGTTATTCAAGCAATTATACTTGATGTCATCTGCTGAAGATTCTTTTTAGTATGGAATTATGTTTAGGTAAGTTCACAGCATCATAACTCTGATAATATATTAATACTATTAATAGTCTGTGGGGAGAGGAAGCAATAGTTAATAGAAAACTTTTAAAATCTTTCAGAGCTGTAGGATAAATTTCCCTGGCATTTTTAAGGATGCCTGAAGACACTCAAGCCTTAAAATATTCCCAGAACCACCCAAAACCCAGGAGGGTCTTACAAGAGGGTGACTGCTTGGGGAAAGGCAAATTAACTTTGAGAAAGCATTATGTTGCATATTTGAAAGTTTCAAATATCAGTAGAGATATCTGGAAATACTTTTAGAGAAATAGAAGTATTTTTAATATGCTTAATCATGGCGGTTATGTTAATGAATGGAATAATAAAACATACTAGATTTATAAATTTAGGAAGGAAGAATGAAATTTCTAGTCCATTTTAATGATATGTGAAGTTAAAGCTTGTATTGATGTTTGAGTTTAATTAATTTGGAGTTAAAAGAATAATTTTATGAAAGTTTATGTTGTTTTCTGGGTTCAGTTATGGTAAATATTAGTTGAATTTATTTTTGGAAGGAGCTGAATTAAAAAAAACAAATTCAACTAATACTTACCATAATTGAACTCAGAAAACAGCATAAACTTTCATAAAATTATTCTCATATTCTTTTGTGAACTATTCTCATTTTCTGTTGTGAACTGTAAGTTTAATGCAAGATCATTTATTTCAAATTAATGGACATTTGCTACCAAAAAGGTATTATAGCTATTAATGCATTCTTGTTGGGATAGTTCAGCCAAATGCTTCATTCATGTTCCAGACAATTGGATTGTCCTTTATAAATAGAGTTTGAAGGACAGAAATAACCCTTTGTCCTCCTGTAACATTTTTGGATCACCCAGTAAGTATGAGGTTTAAGCATCCAGATAAAATATGCAATCTTTTTTATTTAAAAAAAATTAAGTGAAAACATTTCACCATAACATTTTTGGATACGTATTTTTAAAATGTTCTATCAGTAGATCCTGCTGTTTAATATGAAGAATAGAGTTTGTGGCTGTTGTTCTTTCTGTCACTTTTGTCTTTAGCAGCATGACAGATTTTGTGGAAAATGTTCTTAGTAGGATGACTTGACCTTTGAACAGAAGCCCTCTGTTCGGTTTTAGTCCAAAGACGGGCCAGGGGTGGTGCCGTGGTGCATTTGCTCATCCTCCTTACAAAAGGGAGTTAGTTAGTATAAAAACTGACTGGCTCTATGGTATGGCTGGCAGGCTTCTCCGTATTGTTCAGCATTTATATTTCTACAAAGGGGCTTTGTGTTCTGTTGAAAACAAGCAGTGCTATATTAAATAGGAATTTAGAAGCCAGAGGGGTTTACTCAAACATGGAGTAAATGGCAACAGAACAATAAAAGATGACTGTTATGAGTAGATAAATCTGATTAGTAAATATTTATTTGACCAAAAAAAGGCTGTTGTAATATTTGGGATCAGAGTGCAGTTTACCAAATTGAGTAATGCACTATCCTAATCACATTCATTTCAGCTTTTTAAATTATATTCTGTAGAACAGTATTTGTTAAAGTTTTGTTTTTAGACCCATTGGGGAGGGGTCCTCTGAGACCCTCTCAGGGGTCCATGAAATCAAAATTATTTGCCAGCTATGGGAAGTATTTGCAAAAATGTAAAACAATGTCACTCTTCTGATTATCTTTAATTTCTTTAAAAAATAGGATTCTTTTCATTAAAATGTTATATTTATATTAATATCTCATGGGTTTAATATTTTTATATTATATTTTATATTTTATATTAATATGTTAATATGTATATTAATATGTTCAATAAATAAATATACAAATGCATCAATTTTAATTTTGAATATGGTAATTATTGAAAATATAACACTTACAATAAAAGTTCTTTCACGGTCCTCCATAATTTTTAAAAATGAAAAAGTATGCCTAGATTAAAAAAAAATCCAAAAGGTTTAAGCAACATTGCTGTAGAGCATCAACCAGAGAGGCAAAATAACCAAGCATGTGTGCTGGAGAACTAAGATTTAGAAATAAGTACATTTATATTGGGTGATGGTGAATGCCATTTGGTGCAGTGGGTTTAGTTGTTCTAGTCTACATTGTTTAAAAAGCAAGGCAGGTTTGAAAATTCCAAATAAGGGTGTTTCTGTATAAAACTTTTAATTAGCATTCTAATTTCTACACAGTTTAAAATGGCCTAGAGGCAAAAATCAGTAGATTAGTGATATCTTCTTTTGAACAGACATGTACAGAGAATAGCAGTATCTCTTCTGATAGTGGGATGGTATATGAAATGCATCTCAGCCCTCTCTACAGAAGCTGCATTCAAAATACATGTTAGTCAGCCAATATATTGTATTGATTAACTCCTCACATCAATATGCAAGAGAGAAATGGAAAGAGAAACTTATTCCGCCCCATCACCACCACCACCACCACCACCACTGCTCCCCTTGTTCAGTGGGAATGTTTTATATTAAGGAGTCACTTTTAGTTGGCTCCATGGCTCATTTCTTTATTATTTTATCTTGAGTGCAGAAAGTGCTTTTTACTACTTTAGAAATTCTACTGATGCTATCCTCTCCTTTTTGCATCACTTGATACACACTCCATCAATGTAATATTCTATGATTTTGTAGTTCTCTTATAGAGAAGAGAGGAGTATTACTTAGATCTGATAGAGCTTGGTTCATGTACTGTACAAAGAATTAAATTTTAAAGGAAAATAAGTGCTGCATTGTATCGTATTATTAAGCAGTTTGCAGAGAGTACTTAGATCTGGGATCTCCAATGTGAAGTCTGTGCATATCACTGTGCCAACAACTCCTTTCCTATGCATCAAACACACCCTTTCCCTGTTCCACTTTTTAAATGTTTAAAATATGTCTGTTTTCAAGAATGCCCTTGTATTTCACACAGGCCCTATTGTTTGTGTAGATGTTAACTACAGACCCCTGTTTTGTTGATAGATGTAACTATTTGCGAAGGCATGCTTGAGGTTGAAAGATATCCAGATGGAAGCAGGGCTTTAGAGGGCATGCAAGATGGTGCTTCTGGTGAACCGATGTTAGATGTAAGCAACCAGAACCACTCATGAATAATCTCAAACAGAAGCTTTATTGTTAGTCACCTATGTTACAGGAATCTTGCCAGACTGACTGAATTTGCTTGGGAACGGTCAGATAAGGCTTTAGGGATTCTGGGGGAGGTCAGGCCTGTGCTATTTTCTGCAGTGCAAAGACTCTAAGCTTGGTCCCCTCTTAACATCTCCCTCCAGTCTAGCTAGAGATTTCACCATGTGGATGTTTTGTGAGCGTAGCTGGCATTTTGTGAAAGAACCAGCTCTCCCCCCATTTTCTTTGCATGCCCACAGCTTAGAAAACCCCAATGCTAAATATATCTGATTCATAATAATAGGTAATGGGGCCTTGTTCGAGAAAATTATTCTTAGCATTGCCGCCTGTTTTAAAAGAAGGTTGTGGTTGTTGCTAGAGGCTGGAACGAGTGAGCTTCCCTAGTCCCAGAGTAAAGTTCAGCATTTCCCGATAAACAAAAGACAAGGCCAAATAGAATCGAATCTGGAAGGAACTTCTGAATTAGTACAAGGCTAATGTAAGTAAGAACCTAGGGGCCTGGGATTTTCAGGATGAGGGTTACATGACTAGATATAAGCAAGGACCTAAGTAACGGTATAGTTAACATTACACCATTAATTCTTTGTTTTGGGGGGTGTTTTAAAGAATGGGTTTTTGGGCATGGGGGTCTTTGGTATTCATTGTATCATCTGAATGGCTGGAACTAAAGTTTTGACCTAGATGCTTGAGGAAATTTTGCAAAGGCTTAGTGGATATTTTTCCCATTAGGTTCTTCCCCTCCTCCCTGGGAAATAGCAATAAATTTAGAGGATGTTTCAGTGTTTTTTAAGAATACAATTGATGCCTTAGTCATTTACATGGATTAGAATTAGAGTATCCAAATTCAAAAGCCAGGATTGGAATATTTTGGCAAGAGGAATGTTAGGATTCAGCAGTGAGGGTGGGATGAGGGAGTTGCAAATGGGCTCCTATGGGCCACATAAAGTTCAGAGCTATGTGTTCTTCACACTCATCTTTGGTGAGCGGTAATGTAACATTTACCAGGTTCCATTGAAAATAGCCCTTTTCTTCATCTCAACCTTCTAAACATTGTGTAGCAATATTAATACTTTCCTTTTGGGTAATGATAAATGTGGTTAACTTTGACCAGAGTGTGAAATCAAATCCCCGTTTCAAACTAACGAAGGTGAGTATTAAATTTGATATGAATATTATCATTATTGTATTATTGATTATTTATTTTGCTTTCAACGTTCATGTCCTTGACAAAATTAGAATGACAGTTACTTAAAAGAACAGCAAAGCTGATGATAGGTCTAAGTACTACCTTTGCCAATCAAATCCTGATTTCAAATTAACCAAATTGAATAATAAATTTGACATGGACAACATCAGGATTAGTTCTGGGAAATGAGTTTGTATTTCTATTTATACATATTTGTTTCATTAGAAATATTTTTTTTTTCCTAACTCCTTTCAAATTATTGCTTTCCTGAAATTTGAGGAGTTTCTGAAATCCAAAGATCACATTTAATTGCTTTTTCTTTATCAGTGGTGTAAAGTATATTGGCTGTGATTATTATCATGATGATGATGAAGATGATGATGATGGTTGGTCATATAATTAGCCAGATGTTTAGACTAGATTTGGCATTTTTAGATACCTATCAAGTCCTTCCCAAAGGATCTGAGTAGGCAGATGTTGTGTTTGATGATGTGAAAGGTATTGTTGCAGGGTACTGTGTAAGCTATTCCAACTAAAGCTGCCTTTTGCAATTGACTGATGGGATTTTGTCAATGCCGATGGTGTTCAAGTGGTACTCCAGAACTTTTGGAATTGCATTTGCAAGTCTTATATTTTGTGATTTTCTCCAATTCTTTCTCTTCTCTTCTATTGTCTCAGGTATGGCAATGTCCAATATCTAGACTTTTTTGTCTTTGTTATCAACAATTGTTACGTGTGGGGTGTGTTGTGGCAGGTACTTCTCTGTTTCAATTCTAAAATCTCAGAGCCCCTTAGCTTCTTCTTTTTCTATCATTTTATCTATTTTGTAATCCCATCAGTTAATTATTGTTATGTTTTGCTTTTTTCGGTCATTATCCAGGCTGGTTTCAAATCTTTTCATACCTTTCTTACTTTTACTCTTAGCTACTGAGAAAGGAAAATTATGCTTAGCCTTCATTGCAAAAATATTTTACATTTCTTCCTCATGATGTAAACATATAGAAAGAAAAATAGCATTTACATAAATTTAAATTAATTACACTTGTTTTTAAGAATCTTTTTAATTTTGTTGTTTATTCTGTCAAAGAGACATGATGCAGATGTGCATGGACCATGAAAATGAGAATTGTGCTCTTGCAAATTATTCTTTATTCTTAGAAGTCCCATTTCATCAGACCAGAGTCTTCTATAGTCCAGTGTCTTGTCTTTCACATTTTCATTTTGAAGCCTACCAGAAGAATGTAATAATGAAGTTCCTCATTAGCAATGTTTGTGTATTTATTTGTTGAATGGCCATAGACCAAAAGAATCAGCTTTGGTGAACTTGTACAGTAATTGAAGGAAGGTAAAAACCAGGAATTTAACTGTGTTTAGTATATAACAAGGGCCAATATGATGTGAATTATATAAATTCACGTCATATTGGCCCCACATTATATAAATTAAAGTCAAGAGAGACTGAAAAATATGGGCAGCAAACCTCTATCCAGAGATAAATGGAAGAAATTGGAACAGAACAGTCAACAGTTAAAAGTGAGTGGAATATAAAACTAAACCCAGACATAGCTATTTGTAGAGTAAAGAATTGTAGAGCAAACCCATCCTTTTTTGTGGCCATTGCTTCAGAGTTATGATGGAATGTGCACCTAGAGAAGCGGTAGAGGGGAGTCTTGGCAGCACAGAACTTTCCCAAGAGGAAGCAGTACATTCTGTCAGAAAGAAGCCTAAATTAGCAGAGTGTGCAGTCTCAAGCTTGATGGGAGACAGGGAAGAGGTCCTGAGTAGACATACCTTAGAATCTTTCAAGATATATTTATTAGGGTGGAGAGATATAGCTTTAGTTTGGCAAGATTCTGCCCATTAGATGCAAGCAAACAAAAGATGGGGTTCAATTGGATTTCACTATGCCATCTTTGAGACTGGGGCTTACTATGATGGTCTTGCAACGGTTGATCTATAATAACTGATTGTGGTAGATGGGAAGATTTACTAAGTGATTCAATGAGTTCCATATGCAGATGTATTATATGAAGCAGTCTGATTCTCCAGCATGAGATGGGAGAATCCACCAATGGGTTTAGACTATCTTCCTGCCCAATAAGACTAAGTCTGTCAGAGTTAATACGCCTCCTGCTGGGCTGATGCTCCCCAGACACGACTTAGTCTTCAGCCCAAACAGGACGCGTGTTGACTCTGAAGGCAGGTTGTATCTATCCATTGGTGAATTCTCCTAGCATCCCCCAGATCAAAAACAGGGAAAAAAGACTCACAGCCCGTAAATCGCCGATAAATCAGCTGAGCGTCGGGCTTTCCTTCTCTCTCCCGCTGAACAGCTGAGCGGCGGCCTCCGGGCCTGATCGCGGGCCGATCGGCGTGCCCGCCAAAGAGAGAAGATTTAAACTTGAGCGGAGGCTGCAGGGGGGAGCAGGAAGGGACAGCCTAGGCTCGCGCAGCCCGCTCGTTTTTGCCCTGTTCCCAGCGCTGCCGCGAAGCAGCTGAGCACAGCAAAGAAGCTTCGGAGGCAATTTCTTGCTGCCTGGGAGCAGCCGGCGGTGGGCGAACTCGCCGCGGCCGCCAAACAGCTGAGCATCGGCTCGGAGCCACGCTCTAATAGATCCTTCAGCCCGAGCCTTGGAGAGGCACCAGGCCCCTGGGAGCCTCAGCCGGGCCAGGACAGCTGTTTTTGTACCTCTCCTGCACACAGTCGGAGCCAAGATCTGACGGGCTCTAACGGACTGGAGTTTGGCGCGCAAACAGCGGCCGCCATTTTGAGACGCATCGGCCTCACAGGGAAGGCCCAGTAACTGTCAGCCTTTGATTCAAGGCCACAGACAGGCCAAAAGCGTGCAAGAATAAAAGGACTGCTATTGGGACTTGGGTCCAAAAATCTGATTAGGCCCTCACGCCAGGCAAACCACTACACTGTCTCAGCCGCAGTCAATCTGCAGCCATTTTGTGTCTGGACAGGGCGGCCATTACAGCCCAGTTAATTAGGGCCTCCACTGGCACAGCTAACCCAGATTCTGGTCGGCATCCGCCTTCCCAGGGCATCCAAGCCCAAGCCTCAGTCAGGCAGACACTATTAGCGTGAGCTGGCACGCCTCTTGGCACCGCCGCCACCACCTAGGCTTCGTGTGCAGGCACAGTTCACTCTGGTGACAGCCGCCACCATAAGGAGAGGAGTGTGCAGGCACAGATCACTGAGGTGATAGCCGCCACTGATCGGCCAAAGTGCGTGCCGGCACTCGCCGATTGCGGTTCAACCGCTACTGAGAGATATCTTGCAAGACGCCCAGCCGCGCGCCACAGCACCTTGGGGGGCATTGTCAGCCGTTTGGAGCCTTGAACGGGGGCGTAAGGGCGCTTAGGCGATCACAGCCCCGGAGCCTTGACGGCACGTCAACCTCTGTTGCACCATTAGCCTGGTGCTCGGCTCCTGCTCCTGATACACCAAGGCCACTGGCCACAGGCTATAATGGCTGACAGCGCAGTTCCTCAGTCTGCGCAGGGCGCACCCGGCACTCCCGCTTCAAGCAAACGCAGGTCCTCCAAGCAGGAGGCAGCGGGAAAGATCAGGGCCAAGGCCAAGGCCATCTCTGCTAAGCGGACCTCTAAGGCTGCTGAAAAGGAGGCTAGCAGGAGACATACTGCACTTGAGAAGCAGTTCTCCAGAGCTCAGCAGCTAAATGAGGGGGAACAGGTACCCCTGGCCCCTCAGGAGAGCTCACTTGCTATCCCGCTGTTTGGCCCACCTGCTCCAGCAGCTCAGCAGGCCTGGTCTCCGCAGGGCCTACCAATACAGGGCACGGCTCTGTTTACAGACCGTGGGTTAAGCCCACAGGTATTGCCCCCCCCCTAAAGTATAAGAAAGGCCAAAGACTCACCACACAATATTTGTTTTAACCAGAATTTAACTTAGCAAACTCTTGGATGGGCCTCAAAAGACAAAGACAAGTTTCAGTCACGAGGAAGTGCATTTATGGTTCATCGAGATAAAGTTGGATTGAATTATTACCAGGGTAAATATGTCCTTGTACACAGAGTTGTGTACCATTAGCAGCAACATTAAGATCTTAACTAATTTCATTGCAGCAGGGACATAATTATTGCCACCAGCAGTTACTGAGAAGTATATTTTTCTAATACAGGTGCAGTATATTGGCACCATGGTTTCCAGGCACTGATACTCTTGAATTTTATACATTTGTTTCCCATGAAATCTTCTTCAAACCAAGCTCAAGTCTTGGCAACTTCATGGACACATTGTAATGGGCAGAAGGAATAATCTTGACAGACAGGAGGAAGAGCCTTTACCAAGACAAAGGTCAGATAAAAGAAATCTGAGTCCAGGGCAGAACTGTAACCTGAGAAAACATTTAAACAAAACCCTCCCTAATTGTCATGAAGATAAAGGGAGGGAGAGGGGTAGTACGTTAAGACTTGCAAGATTCCATTACCATAACCAATAAAAAAATGCATGACCTTGATTTCCTAATTAACTCTTATCTACCTTGAAGGACTGATGTACATATATCTAGTTTTCTTGGCAATAGTATATAAGTTGTTAGTCATCTTTGCTCTATGAACAGAGGGCTTAACAGCCTGCTTCCTGGCTTTATCTGGCTGCATACACCGAAGAAAAATTGGGATCAAGCTTGCGTGGCAAGTCTTTACACTTTTTAAAATACTGCTGATTGATAGGTCAGTTCACACATCACATTTACTTAGGCTTATAATTAAAAATTCTATCTGCCCGATGGCTCCTCCTGCAAGCAAAGTGGCTAGCTTGTGTGATTTATTTAGAATTAACTACGGCATTGAAATGTGGGACTCAGATTATTTCTATCAATAAAAACTAGAGGGTATAAACTTAAGAGAAGTGAGAGCTACATTATCTAGGTAACTGCCTAGTCAGAAATAGCCTCTTTCTGGTAATTGAATGGGATGTTTAAGTTTAAAGTGTGCCAGCCACACTATTTATGAGAGGAGCCAGCAGGCCTGTTCAACATTGATTATTCAAAAAAAACTACATCTGTGGTAGAAAGGGCTACCTAACCTATACATTAAGGTCATTTGTGATGTCATTGCTTTGTTTTCTGTGTTTATTTATTTATGATTCTTTCAAGTCAATCTTGACTCTTGGTGGCTGCCTGAATGTGTCCGGCAGTTTTCTTGGCAAGCTTTTTGGAAGCAGTTTGCCATTGCCCATTCCCAGGGCTGAGTGAAAGTGACTAGTCCAAGGTTACCCAGCTGACTTTGTGCCTAAATTGGGACTAGAGCTCCCAGTTTCTAGTCCAATTCCTTTAATCTCTATATCAAAATGGGGTTCATCTATATATGCATGATGTAAACATTATTGATTATTCTTTTGCTGAAAAAATTACTATTGTTTTATTTCTCCCCCAACCACCACCACTTTTCAGAATGTATTTCATGCACTATTTATGATCCACCATTGTCACCAGTTGTGTTTTCCCAATTTTATACAACCCTTGATTTACCATTTCTATAGCAGTTCAGGAAGGACTCATTGGAGAAGAGCCTAATGCTGGGAAAGATTGAGGGCAATAGAAGAAGGGGACGACAGAGAATGAGGTGGCTGGATGGAGTCACTGAAGCAGTAGGCGTGAGCTTAAATGGACTCCAGAAGATGGTAGAGGACAGGAAGGCCTGGAGGAACATTGTCCATGGGGTCGCGATGGATTGGACACGACTTCACAACTAACAACAAATAGCAGTTCAGGGTTTTCCTTAAAGTTCAGAGATATGTATTAATACTACAATTTTATAGATTTGCCATTGTGCTTTTCTGTGTGAAACATAAAAAATTCAGAATTTATTTTTAAAAATCCTCTCATAACGAGGTAGATACATCTGCTTCTTTCTCTCTCTGTCTCTCCCTGTCTCTGTCTCTCTCTCTCTCTTTGTATGTGTGTGTATATGTGTAAAAATGGATATTGTTGCTTTATTTTATTCCTACTTTGTTTTCCTTTGCCTCCCAAGGTCTTAATTATTTGGACAATTTACAAAGATTATACATAAATAAATTAAACTGCTGGCAAAATACTTTGTTCTACTAATTCCTGTTTACCAAGTTCCTAAACTTTCTGAGAAGAAAGTTCTTTAGTTTTCTCCTGCCATTCTGTGTCCTGCTGTTTTATACTCAACGGTTGTTGGCTTTCTTTTGGGATGCTGTTCCTCCAGGCAGTTTTTGAGGCTTAAAAAGAAAAGAAAAAGTCCAAACCTTTCCTTTAAAGGAACTTATACAACCCTCTCTTTGATGCATAACAGACCTTGGATTAAAATCAATGCAAAAGCTACAACAGAAGAAAATAATTATCAATATTGTGTACAACTTCTAAATTTTCTAAAAGAAAGCTGCTTTCAAGTTTTTCACATGTTAAAACACAAGGGGAGAGCTTTGACCTGATTCTCTAGGGATATTCCTTTAGAAAATGCTGTTTCTTTGATATTTTGTGTGTGTGTGTGTCAAGATTTCATGTCATGCTCTTCTTAAACAATTTCTTGAAAGCATCTAGAAATAAAGTTGAAAAAACAACAAAATAGGTCAGAAAAATAGGCAAGGGTCCAGATTATGCAAATAGATATTAAGATAAAACAGTTTCTGAGAAACCTTAGTTCACTCTGGGAGAGAGTGAAGGAAGATGTTATATATTTGTTAAGTACAAGAGTTTAAATTTTATCTCTGAAATGTTGATGTAGAGGATTTTTCCCCCTTATGCTGAGAAACAAGCACGCCCAATTTGTAATCTGAAATGGTACAAAAAACTTTTTTTTTTTTTTTTTACTACAGTATGTGATCTATTGTGTGCTATCTCCAAAGCCGAACTGCTGAGGAGATAGAAAAATATAACTGGAATAAAGAACACACAGCAAGAGAAATTTAGTCTTCGTAGACATTTCAGAAGAGTTTTGCAAAGTTTATTTTCTACACCCAACAAAAAATTACTTTTCCTTGTATTCAGTTTTTCACCATTTGTTTGTTGTGAAAAAAAAAACCCTTTTGCAATAGTCCTTTCACCATTTACAAGTTTCAAAGGTAAAAAAATGGAGTGTTTCTTAATCTTTGATATCAGAAGGGTTCATCACCAAGCCCTGGTTGAAGAAGCAGTTCCTAGCTGTTTGCAGCTAAGTGATAAATGTTTGTTGGTTCACTTCTCTCATTCATTATTTCCTATATTTTCTCATTTCCTTTCCTATCTATGCATTACTTTACCACTTAGTAAAATGAAGTAGCTTCAACACATCTTTTTCTATCTTCTCCTTTCCAAACTGTTCGAAGTCTCATTCAGATATTGCAGATAAACTGAAAGATACCGAGCTTTTCATTGCCAGATCACTCTGACAAATAAATAACATGTGATGCTTCAAAAGTTGATATACCTATTTATTTTGTCATAGTACAATGAATAGCTGACTTGATCTTAATCTCATGCGTTGGTTTGTTCAAGCGGTGAGGTGGAAAAATCTTTGTAGCAAATACAAAAATTACACAGCTGCTGATCTCAAACATGAGTATTTGTGGCACATGTCTAACCCAAGTGATATTGGTATATCTAGAGTGTTCTGGTCTTTGTGTTTGAATTAGCCCTAGATACATATAAATAATGGTTATATATTTTTGTCTTTTAAATTTGAGAATTTCATTTTGTTTGATTATTTAAGCAGAATGCTACAGAATTCCTTTTTACAAGGTCACAAATATCTATGGCAGCACAGCACATGTGTTGTGCATTTTAAAAATATTTGTGGCCTATGAAATACATCCCCATAATGATTTTATTACACTTATGATCAAGTTGTTGTTTTTTAAGCTCAGGCCTGGTTGTGGCTGTTTTCTTAGTGGACTTCTTGATAAATATTTTTACAATAATTTATTTTGTAATGTGAGAAGAAGAGAGCTGATAGATGTTTTTACTGCACTGGAATGCTGTCATACATGATTCCATAAGGCCAAAGGTTGGATCTATTGGTTTAGATGGAACCATATTGGAAGCTCAGAAACTGGCACTGAGATAGGTCATGGAGATGGACAAAGATAAGAACAGATTTCTCTGTTACTGGCAGGTGCTGATTAGAATGGACGTCATCTTATCTTTAGCTGACAGTACTGCAGTTTAGTTCTTTTGAAGTGACAGCAACAGTGGGGACGAACTTTGCAATCCTGGCCTTGTGATTTGGGAAGCTGCAGCCATAAAAGAACATTCAGTTCATGTGCAGTTACCATTACAAGTGGGATACTTCTAGAGAGATAGGATGGTCAGATGGAAGCCTGTTTGCTGTCCGTTCCTTATTTAAAGGAATAGTTCCTTACACAAATATATTTTCAATAAACAGAATGAGAGACACCTTTCCAAGCAGTGTATTTCTTTTTACTTTATCTTACTTTCTTATATCATGGAAAAATATCAAAAGAACCTCTACATCTGCTTTATTAATGACAAGAAAGCCTTCTATTGTGTTGATCATGTCAAGCTATGGAGTGTCCTAGAACCATGTGATCAAGTTGGTGCAGTCACTGTACACAGACCAGGAGCACCATATAGAGAAGTGATGGGTTCAAGATAGTGAAAGGAGCATCGTAAGGTTGCATTCTTTCATTTTTCAAAATTCAACCTGTATGCTTAAGTCATCGTGAAGAAGGTAGAACTTGAAGAATCAAAAATCGGAATAATCTTCAAAAGGCTGACAACACAACTCTCCTCTTAGAAACCAAAGAAGGCCTAAAAAATCTAATCAGAAGAATTAAAGTAAAGAAGAAAGCAAGAATGTTGGCCTCTCGCTGAATGTCACAAAGAGTAAGCTTATGACCACTGCATGAATCAAGTATGAAAAGTAATAACCTCAATCTCGCAACTAAATGCAGATTAGTTCATACTATCGTATTTCCCATAGCTACCTACAATTATGAAAGTTGGACTATGAGAAAAAGTAGACAGAAAACTAGACAGAAAAATTCATTTGAGCTGTTGTGTTGGAAAAGGCTCCTGCATATTCCTTGGACAGTAGAGGTGACTAACAAGCAAGTACTGGGGTATATAAAGCCAGACGTATCACTGGAAGGCAAAAGCACAAAGATTGTTCTTACTTATTTCAGCCATGTCACACAATCAAACTCACTCCAAAAGGCAGTTATTTGTTTTAGAAAATTTATATAGATGCTCACATTGATTCTAGGCAGCTTACAAACAAAAACACAAAATAGAGAAGAAAAAAAAACAGTAACCCATCCACCCCTGGCGACAGCACATGATTAAATAAGCCATTTGATGGGCTCCATCGCACTCTGGCTTCCCTAGGCCCACTTGCACAGCCACATCTTCAGGGCCTTCCGAAAGACTGTCAAAATGGGGGCCAGCCTAAATTCTGCAGGGATGATGTTTCACCACAGAGAAGGACCTTCTTCTGGGTTCTGCCAGATGTACCTCCATAGGGATCAGGACCTTCTACATTCCTTGCCTCCCCGCTCTAGTGAGTTGGGTGGATGTGATCGGCAAGAGACAGTCCCTCAAATAATCTGGTCCCAAGCCAGGAAGGGCTTTAAAGTTATGCTTGGAATAGTCAGCCGTAAAGGGAAACGGGGCTGCCAGAAATGTTAATACCAGTCAGAGCATAAAAACAACTGAAGGAAACTGTACAAAATCAGAAAATGTGGAGAGAGATATTCGA
Source organism: Azemiops feae (assembly GCA_023970755.1). NCBI lineage: Eukaryota > Metazoa > Chordata > Lepidosauria > Squamata > Viperidae > Azemiops > Azemiops feae. Next base: position 675,441 of record JALGBA010004179.1, on the reverse strand, counting down.
TAGAATCTCTGGGAATCGGACATGATTGAGAGGATATCATCATCATCATCATCACCACTTTCCTGCAAAATAATTAAAGCATTGTGTATATCACATAAACATTCATTGGATAAAGCCAAAAATATAGCAGTCAAACAGAACAACAGTGACAAAACAGTCCCAAATGGCTGAAATATAAACATTTCAGAAATGTGACAAAAGAACTATGAAGAAAAATACTTGATACACCCTGAGTTTCACTTTAAGAAAGAAAAAACAGAAAGAATGCCAAAAATTGAACGCTAGCCATTATGCCAAATGCTGCATATCACTATGTTAATGAAATAAGCTATTGCTCTTAGCTTAATATTATTTTATGAGCTAATTTTATTAGGATGCTGGGAGTTTATTAATAATTTTTATTAAGTATGATACAGAAAGGATAAATCAAATTTTTATCTGACTATTAGACATAGCTTCTGCCCACTCTGATGTCTAAGCAAGTTCACTGGTTTAAAGATCAATACAAATTCTAGCTGTAAAACATTAAATAGAATGATAATTTAATTATCATTAGAATCAAAACCTTGAGGTTAACACAAGGGCAACAGCTGCTTAATTCTCTTAGATCTCCCATTTGTTATGCATTCACTAGTTACATACAGAAGTTGAAAGGAACATGGAGAAAAAGAGAGCTCTGATTTTTATCTCAATTAATGATCAAGTGAACAATAGGAATATTTCTCCTGCAAAGGTCCCCTTGTATGTGAATGGGATACTTTATTCTTCATCGAAAGAGGCTTCTTGGTTTCAGGGTAAAGCTCCAAAAATAGCCTACTGCCTTCTCTAATCCACAAGCCTGAAGATGCCTCTTCTTGAAATATGGCACTTCAAATTGACATCCAATCACTAGATGCCATCAACTTGGAAAAGAAAATACTTAACTTTCATCAACTGTTTTATATCAAGGTGACTAATTTGAGTGATACTTATATCACTTGATCTTCTTAACGAGGAAGAATTGTGAAGAGAGCAAATAAGACTTTAACAGCAACAAAATTATGAAGGAATCGAATAATGTATTCCACCTGGAATGAACAAAAGGCTACATAGGATGGCTATGGACAGGGAGAAAGTCTTCTTGCCTTATAAAGGCAAGCAGTCAGGCTAATAAAAATTACAGTTACCAATTCAAAGCATTAGCAGTATTTTATGCACAAACTTGTAGGACGAAATGTTCAATTTAAAAAAATCTTACTAATTTTTACTGATGGTAAAGTCTTAGTAAAGAAAATCTTTGCTAATAATTACACAAATACAATCATATCAGTGCAAAATATTTATCATTAAGGGAGGCTAATAACATAAACTTTATGGTTGGAGAAAAATGAAACAGGGATACGTGAATTTGGCTAACAAGGTAAAAAATAAAGCAGACAAAATCCTTCTCAGAATTCCTGCCCGTTCAGAGTGGTGGCATCTTCCTTGTTTGTACTGCAGAAGTAGCAGGGAAGGATTGAAGCTAATTATTTGTAGTACTGTTTCTTTCTTTGATGTAGAAAACATAAATCTGATAGAAAACAGTGGTGATAAGAGGAAAAAGCTCAGCATATAACCTTTTGCTTTTCAGCTGTAAATTGGATAGACAGGGCACCATAGCCAGCAAGGTAAAACGAACTGTACTGTAGTTCTAAAATGGGTGCTGGCCATTAGTCATTCATTTCAGCTAGTGATAGATCCATGTAAGGTATGTACATATTTGTTATAAAACATCTTAAGAAATACGCTAAAGGTGGTACCACATTAGTTGCTGAATATAAAGAAGTTGTCCAATTAAGAGGTGAGAGAGTAAAATACCAAAGGCTGCAGCAGTTTACTTTACTTACTGGATTTATTATCCCCTGTAATTTCAGGACACTTAGTGGTATACGGTGAAGTGGAAAAATAGATTATCAATAGAATAGGCACCCATCTAAACCCACCCGAACCTTTTACAGAAGTCTGATGAAGTAAGCTTTCTGGAGGAAAGAGAACTGACAGAAATGTCAGGGGCAGTTCTCCAAAATGAAGCAGAGCAATTCAAGGAAGTGTAAGAGAAGGATCATAACTTATGCAAGATCTGGGAGGAGGTGGAAAATATTCCCCACACTTCAGCCAAGTTCAGAATTCCAGCTTCATTAAAAGAAATGGATGTTTCACCCACAAGGACACAGGGAGACTTTGGAGGCAGCTAATTGTGCCTGCGAAAATTTTTAAGCATATCTCAAGCTTGGCCCCATAGTCACCGAAATGGAAACCTGGGGTGGATGGAACTAAGGAAAGGCAATATTTTTGCTGATCTATATATGACAGGGACTTGACTGACTATCTAAAACGATGTGGGGTTTGCCAGAGAGTGAGAAATAGCATGGAAGGATAAAGCTGTCTTTACAGTCCTTACCTACCATGGAAACAGTACTATGTAGAATATTTTGTTCATTTTGAAAGAGTAAGAGATAATATGTATAAAAAGAATAGACGCTCTTTATCGCATAACAGTGACAGTAGTGTTTAGTTGGAAATAATTTTGCAATTATATAAAATTTCTTTTAAGCTCCCAAGCCTGCACAATATGTGGCATACCAAACTAAATACAGTACGAGTTTTTTATTGTATTTTGCTAAGAGTATGACAACCACCTTGTGTTTGTAGTCACAGACAGATGGTTTATCAAGGTGTGCAGTTCTGCCTTTCTTGGGTATTTTTAGATTTGTTCTTCTTTCTAAAAATAAATGTAATAAGATATGTAATTTATTCATTCCTTGAGAGTCCACATATTTCTCAGAATATAACTTGAGCTCTGCTTACCTTTTATTTTCTAGGACGTGTATTTACTGAATGTAAGTATGTATGTATATTGTCCTTCAGTGAGTGAACTGTTCTAATTTAACTGAATCTGGTATTTCTTCAGCTACTCCCACTAAGTGATAGTACTTTTGGAAGAACCTACAAAGTGTAATATTCCAACTAATTCAGCATAGTACCCCAGTCCTTTCTGATAAATGATGATGGCATGTGAAGATTTGCAGACCAGTGTCAGAGCTTCATGTAAGCTGGGTTAACTGAAATTACAATCAGTTTTCTGATTTTTAAAGATATCTTTAAAGATATGTTGTTCTCTAGTAACCATTTAAAGTTAATTAAAAATAACTCATTATAATCATTTCCAGAACTTTAGGTGGATTCCTTATATGGATTCTTAAATACAACAGCTTAAATATAGATTTTGCCAGTAAAAGGCCCCGGTAGTAGCAGGGAAATTTAGCCTTTTCAGATCTTTCTGAAAAAGATCCATGAAAATTTGCTCCAGAGAGATCCCGAATCCCCAAGAATTCAGAGTGTTACAGTTAATGTTAAACTGAGTGGTTGTGGGAGGAGATTTATAACTGCTGCATGTGTCCTTTGACTGAAAAACTGCTGGTAGAAGCATGTTCAGAGACACACATGGCCAGTGCCTTTTGAGCAGGACATTCCAAAGTGGCTAGAACCACTGATCCCAAGGAATTCACTGATGGATCCACAGGTAGCAAAGATGTTCTCTTTGTCCAGGAATACTCTCTCATGCCTCCCCTTTCTGGAGTCATTCAACAAAGTCCAGAAGGCAGAACGGGAACCTCTAGAACAACAGTCAAAGGTTATAGCTTCCTTCAGGTTATAACTTTCTGCATAGCTTCCTGAAGGTGCTCACCTTACTCCCAAAGATGTACCCATGGCAGCATTGGTATGGGAGTCATATTAAATTAGGACCAAAAAAAACCCCGCAAGCACCCAGAAGATAGAAAAATGGAAATCCTCTTAACACAAAGCTCATGAGATATAGCTATAGATAATACAGCCACCATTGGTATCTCCAATTTGCCAGTTTGAACATATCTCATGTTCTCTTGAATGAGACCATGAGATTGAGGGAAATGGGCGGTTCATAAATGAGATAGACAGACAAGAATAGAGAGAGAGGGATGGAGAGAGAGAGTCTCGGCCTCATAGTATTTGAACAAGTGAAATTAACCTTTAGGAAGCCAGTTCCATTTTGTTCTATCAACCCTACCTGCAAGATTGAGTATTTCATTTCATCTTTAGAGGATAATTGGCACAAGTTGGATATCAGGTGAACAGTAAAGAACTACCTGAGCAGAACAGAGGAATTAAGAATTTCAGATGACCTCTTAGTCTCCTTCTGGCAGATGCGCCTGGGCCCCAGAGCTTTACAGAATAGTTCCAGGTGGATCAAACCTTGCATCAAAGTAGCCTACAAGGTTCAAAATGAGCCTGCCACATAGAGAATTGTAATCCTCTTTCCTAGAATAGTTTTAGCTATAGTTCACATCAAAGCACCCAGGTCATATCTGTAGGGCTGCAGGTGGTCTTCCTTTATAAAGCATTACAGGTTTGATTCTTATGCCTAGGTCTAGGATGAAACTCCTTCAGCAGGTTGCTACAAAATATAATTTCCAGTAGGGACTAGAGCGTATAATCATCTGCCCCTAAAGATACCTCTGATTGGGTCAGGATACTCTGGCTCCCCTAAGGTGCTTTTCAAAAGGCAACTGGGCTTTCTTGACATTTTTCCTTGAAAACGTTTTGCTTCTCATCCAAGAAGTTTTTCAGTTCTTAGACGAGAAGCGAAACATTTTCAAGGGGGAAAAACAAGAAAGTCCAGTTGCCTTTTAAAAAGCGCCTTGGGGCAACCATGACCTGGAAGATTGAGAATCTCCATAGACACAGTTCTCTGGCTCTGCCATAGGAAAACTGCATATTGTTTGTTAGGATATTAAATTCAGTAGCTAGAACAGTAAAGTGTACAATAGGCCAGAACACATAGTTCTGGCTCGTATATGAGGTAATCTACGCTATGATTGGTTGCTATGGGTGTAAAGGGGGAGCTTTTCCTTCTCCTGCCTTTTTTCTTCTATGTGCACTGTTGAATTTACCTCCTGATGTTCCTGCATTCCTGACTATCTTGCCTGCTATAAATATAAATGCAAATGCAGTTATGTAAAACTACAAGTTTGTGTCAGTGTCTCTTGAGTTCATGTGGACAGCTGCTGTGCAATTCCCTGACATTGTTTTTACTGTGGAAGTCCTTTTTTAAGGAAAGAGTCAGGGCATCTCTAGCCCACGCATGTATTAAAGAGATAGAGAAAGGGGACTATATGAGGTTTGCAAACATATTCATATATTCTAATTTGTCTCATTTTCTATCTATAGCTCCCAAGTTCTCTGTACTTTGAGATTACTCTTTATTTGCATTTCTTCCCACCAGCTGCATTTTCAAAACCTTTCCTAGACTTGCATCCCAAGTGAGTAGAAGAATGATACTTACTCATGAATAGCCTGTCTCTAGTGTAGGAAAAGGGCTTTCTTGATAAGTATAGTGTGGTGTTCTCTGTTTTGGTTTAGACCTAGAACACTTGTTTATTCAGTTATGAGCAGTTTTGCAAAATTGTAATGAATAATGTAAGAAAAAAGCATGATAATTCATGAATAGTTAATTTCAGCATGACTTCCCCTTTATATAAGTTTGTTAGGTTTATTAAAAAGTTTCAAAGATATATTTCTCTTTGTGTGTGTATATATATATACACATAGATACATACTTTGACTTCAGAAATATATGTATTTAAAATGTTTTAATTTATTTAATTTATTTCTGTAGTTATATGGAATTATTCAGTGATATCTCTTTAGAGGACATTCCTTTGATGATATTATTTTTAATGGAATATATGAGTTTTCTTTATAAAAAGAAATATTTTAAATAATAAGAAAGGATGCAAAGCATGTACCAAGGGTGTAGGACTTATTCCAGTTTAACCAAGGAATAGCTTTCTGGTTTTTTTTTAAAGCTCCTTCAGCTTCCATTTCAGAGATTTTAATTCTCCCAAAATTGCCATATTGAAGTCTTAATTTCTTTCTATTACTGTGCTCCAAGACCTTTTATGATGATGAGCAAAATTAATCTTTTTAGCAAGTAATTACTTAAATTACTTTAATTATCTAATAATGTAACGTCAGCAACAAAAATTATATATACTCCAGCAGAACCATTATAATGCTGATTAAAGTAATTGTTAGATCCTAAATACTAGCCTATCTTTTCCCAAAGCCAAGAATTTATACAATTTCAGTGTTCCTTGCTTAGCATAATTTGGCTTGAGGTGTTTATCATACCAGTCAGTGATAGCTAGAAAGGTATTTGGCATAATTAGTTAAGTGATTCATAATTACTAAAACATCTGTCTGAATTAATCCCAGCAAGGTAACTGTTTTATTAAACTAAAATATTCTCATAATGTATTTGGCCATATTGTCTCTTGGAATAATTGAAAAGGCACCTTAGAGAAATATATTTTCTTTTTTTTTTTCTTTGTATATTACACGTCATAGATTCTTAAAAAATATATTTTGGAATGAAGCTTTGGGGCTGCGCTTTAATAGCATCTTTTGGATTCTTACAGAAAAGTTATTTTTCCTTCACCTGCTTGTATTGTATTTTCAGGCACGGTAACGTTTTCTTCAATTCAGTTATATCATCCTTGCTTTTTGAAGAAAAGACTGAGAGCATTATAGTAACAGTTTATGCTTGAATTGGTGGAACAAATATTTTTACTTAATTTTTATCAAGCTAGCTTTTGTTTTATGATTAAACAATTCTCTCTGATGCAGAAATAAAATCACTTTTCTATTTATGTTGAACATAAAAAAGGATTTGGAATTGTGCTTTAAAGTATTTTTGAGTTTCATTATATCACAGAAAAGCCAGCCCTATTCATGCTCTAGGGCTGTTTGTGCGTTTGTCGGTGTGTCTTTCTCTGTGTGTAAGAATCACTTAGTTCTAATTGCAGAATTGCAGAATCAAAAGTTACTGTCTCATTTCTTGCATTTTAACATTTAATGGCGAATGCGGTAGTCAAAATATATATATTGGAGCCAATGCTGCCTAAGGTTTTTTTTTTTTACCCATTCTGTTATTCCTTAATTGTTTCTAATCGGCGTTCCATGTTTTGACATCCAAATGGTATTGGAAACAACAATGTTTTATCTGATGCAATTGGTTGGCTAATTTGAAACAAAATCTAAAACCTTTCAGCTCTAGTTGGCCTATTTAAATTAGGAATGGAGTGTAAAGTGACTAACTCTCACTTTAAGTCAGTGGCATCCAGGAGAAAACAGTTGCGACAGTGGAAGGATGTTTCATATTAGGGAAAATGTGTCTTCCTTATATGTCACATTATGTGATGTTATGATGATAACTATGATGAATAGTTCATCACACAATAATGCTTACTATTTAGAAGTATTTACAATGACCTCTGGTCATGAAGGTAATACAAAAAGGCCAAAAGGATAGCCTTACAATTGGCGGAGGATAGAGAAAACACTATTTGAAGCAACCAAACCCAATATGATTTGAAGTTGTTTTAGCCTTTGAGGCTGTTTAGTGATATGACTGCAAACAGTTTTGACATGGGGGGGGGGAGCTACAAGGCAGCAGAATTTATATTTAGTCCTGCTCAAAATTGTTAGTTCAAAGGAATAGTGATCATACTTTTTATAGGAATGTTTAAAGAAAGAAATAAACAGTGACTTTCCTTCCATGTACCCTTCCATTAATTTAAAAATAGCAACCAATCTTGATAGACTTCTTTAGGTATATGGATAAGAGACAGATTTCCAATTGACCATTGGTTTCTTTATCACTTTCAAAAAGTGCTGAAAGATTATTTGTCAGATTTGCAAGAGGGATTGCTTTTGAAAGAAGTGGTATGATGGGCCTTCAAAGGAATTTCACAAGTTTCCTTTGTTTAAGTCTGAAAGTCCGTCTGTCTTTCTACATCAAGGTATCACAGGAAACGGAAGCCATTGTGTTCATGAACCAACTTCAGAAGAATGGATGTGTGAAAAGAACCTATAAAAATGGAAACCTTTTTTAAAAAAATTCAAAGAATGCTCAGGTTTTATTTTACTATTGAATAGATATGATTTCAAAGCTACTTTGAAAATTTAATATTTTGTGATATAGGAAAACTTCATTGGAAATAAGAAAGGGTTTAAAAAACAACAACAAAGCATTAACCAAAGCTGATAAATGCTTTGTTGTGAATTCTGATTATTCCTGTTTTCTGTACTGCATTTCTGAAGAGATTAGTAGAATAGTAAATATAGTACAATCAACAAAAATGTATATTGGAACTAGTAGGTTAAAATCAATGATGCACATTTAAATAGAATAGATTAAAACTGTTTAAAAGAAAGGGTATATACAGTTTCAGGTATATTTTATAATAGTTGCTTGATCATTTCTTTTAGTAGCATGATCCACTGGGCCAAACTGCAGCCCCTAAGCTATATATGCAAATTGGCGTCATACCCTAGCCTGCAGTTCATCCTCAGAAGAAGAAGGAAGGTACTTGTACAGGTAGTATTTGCTTAATAACGTTACTTGCGACCAACAATTCTGTGTTGCTAAAGGATGCAGTTGTACAATATGGCATCATGACTGTGCTGATTTCTGATGGCAGTTGTGGCAATTCTGATTACCACTGTGATTTATATCACAATACCCTTCACCCTAAAACACCCTAGACTGAATTCCAGCTCAGAATAAGAAACTCGGATGCTAATAAAGATGTAATATAGATATAAACATTACAATGTCTGTTCAATTACAATAGATTATAAGAACGTCTTGTACAGATTGTGTTTCAGAACACCCAAACCAGGATTAGTTATTAGTTAACTGACTAGTTATTCACTAATGAGTCAGAAATCATGGTTTCTTTTTAGTTTTTGTTCTATGAGGCAAGCTATCAAAACTCGTCAAGATGATATGATAAACAAACTGCAAAGAGCACTCCCATGATCTGTTTGTCTGCTCCTCCTGACAGGAGAAGCCATGCAGGAGCAATTATACCACACACGCTACACTGGTTTGTTCACAGCAAGCTGGATGTCACTGAAATTCTAACTTACTGGATTGTAGCCAGTAGCTTGTAAGTTTTAGCCTAAAAAAAAATGCAGAAAAAGAAATCTTGTTTGTGCAAGTATTCAAACCTATTTCTCTGGATGAATCCTGATGTGTTGTTGACTTACATGCTAGAGCTGTGATGTACAATGTGAGATCCAAATTAGACATTTTTAGGAAGACCATTAGTGCAATATCATCTGCAGCGTTTATTATACTGTGTACGTTTCCTTCTTTGAAAAAGTTGTGCAAAACTTATTATCGGTCCCTTCTCATCTAAAATGAGCCGTGCCTCATAATACTTTACACAATGTGGTTAAGTGTATGTGGAAAAAAATAGCTGTTTCCTGCGTAATACGTTCTGTCTGCAATACTGCACAGCAAAAAAAAACACTTGGTTAACCTTATAAGTTGTAAGCAACACTGTAAGACATGACATTGTGCTGACACAATGGCTAAGCACATGACCCAAACATGTGTTTCACAGTTTTTGCAGAGTTAGGGATTCAGATGTCACAATTCTTAGGTTTATTTATATATCTTATAGTAGTAGCTTTTCTCCATGGAAATTAAGATTGGATATAAAATGAGATTTAGTAAACTGAGATGTACTGATCTCAAATTATGTAGGAAGTTTAATGTCTGTGTTATCATTAAACCTCAGTCTTCCTGGTCAGAATCCTATGTGTTAATACTATTGCCTTTTGGTTAAATTATAAAGTAGAGGAATTTTTAAACATATTATTGATATTTTTTTTGTGAAGAAAACAGACTGAAATCTATAGAATGTATACGATTTATGCCACTCGTACATAATTTTGGTTATGGTTGTTTTTATCCCTAGAAATGTCTGCAGTATCTTCTTTATAACCCATCTAGCCTTTCAACACTGCTCACTCACCAATATTAAAACTTGGAGAGCCATCAAGTTGTGATGTAGCAGTTTGTGACTTCAATGCCCGCCCAGCGGGGATTAATTTATCTTCAGCTGCTCAGGTTTTTGGTTTGTTTGTTTGTTTGCAGCAGGACTCAAATTATTTAGGGTCTGTGGCATCTAAACCACAAACATTACAAAAATAGAATTAATGAGCTTTGTGCATTTTGATCAGCTGAAAACTCTAAGCTTAAATAGAAGAGTAATCACAGGACCAATTTTAAAATCCCTTTATTTTTAAGCCCTTGCATTTGCATTGCTCATCTTACTCCTGTGTTGCAAGACCGTGTTGATATTTACAGTCTTCCTTCTGCAGAAGCATGGAATATTTTAGCTCAGAAATCTCTTGTGCTTCCAGACTTGAGCAATCAGGGATGTCAAACCAATGGAGACTAACGGTGCTCATCAACAAAATAGCCAGGGGGAAGGAAAGATAAAACATTTGAAATGCTGTTTAGCACTCAAACAGCAGAATGCCACTTTGCATTTGTATTTCTGAATTTATATTCTTTACCTATCTTACCATAACGTTTTTAATTTGGGGTTGGCTCAGCAGAGAAATTATGAGTGCAATCTAACACATGCCCAAATAGAGTTTGAAAATCTGGGCTTCACAGAGGAAGCTTGGTAAAAACTGATAAGGGAAAAACAGGGATGTGGGATCAGAACATGTAATAATAACTTTTATAAGTCACTTAATAGACAAATTAAAGTTGGAATCCATTGGCGCACATTTTATTAAATGACCTTAAGTAGTTTGCATTTAATCTGACATTAAAGTTAAAATTCCTATATTGTGCAGAGGCCAAAATTGTTGTTTCTTGCAACTTGGAAATCTGTTCAAAAGTGCACTGCTTTGATTTTTGCCAATAATGGTGCAACCCACAAGACTATATTGTTTTTTCCTCTTGTTATTTATTTTCTATAAAAAAGGGAAAGTTGGTGAGATGGCAGGAGGGAAACAATGAAGAATATTCTGAAATACACTTTCAGACAAGCACAAAATTCTTGGCCCTTTGTTGATCTATAGTTATGTTTATTCAGTTCTAGTGGCTGCATACTCCTTTCCAAAACACTAGAAAATTGTCTTAGATCACATGTCCCAAACCTTTGAGAGAGTGACTCTGGGCATGACGTGGCATTGAGTGGTTCCCAAGCTAAAGAAGACCATTACATAAATATGCTTGAGCTGCCTAAGATACCAAGTGAATCAATGAGTGTTTATTAACTCACTATTACCTGAGACATCACTTTTTTTCCCAAGAGTCTCTATCTGCCCAAACCAATTTAATAGAATGGGCATACTACAGATTTCATCAGCCAAAGAATGTGGGGATTAGAAAACGGGCTTTTTTGTTGAGTGGCCCCTGCTTTATAGAATGGCCCCCAACCATGTTAGCCTTTCGTAAGGCCCTAAAAACCTGGTTTTGTTCCCAAGTCTGGGTACTAAATATGTTAAGGGCCCCACTTCCTGGCTGCACTGCTAACAGGCCAAGTATCTTGGCTGCTATGTATATATATTCTGAATTTTTATTGTTTTAAAATGTTTTCAGCATCTTAATTTAATATATTTTTTTGAATTGTAAGCCACCCAGAGTCATTGACTGAGATGGGCCAGTAGAAGGAAGGAAGGAAGGAAGGAAGGAAGGAAGGAAGGAAGGAAGGAAGGAAGGAAGGAAGGAAGGATTCAAAAGACAGAAGGAAAATGCACCGGGTTTGAACTCTTGGAAGCTAGATTTAAAACAAAAACTTTGCCTTTTTCGCACTGCAGGGAGCAAATATTTTGGGTGACTGTGGCTTCCTTCTTGTCTGCAGTAAAGGAACTTATCTAGCCAAGTCATTTCTGAGAGTCTTCTGCCAGGATAAGTCTCTTCCTAAATAAGGAATTGACTGTCTGGAAAGTCAAGACTTACTGTCAGGGTCTGATGCAAAACCTGGCTTTATTTGGAGGGCATTTTGCCCACTCACAATGGGCTCTTTCAGATGCTTTTCATAGATACCCCTAAGAACCTTCCATTCCTCAAACGTTCTATTGTACTGTTATCCTCTTTTCTTGTACTGATGTTTTTATAAGCTCATTTAACTTTGTTTGTGCCTCCTCTATTCTTCATGTTTTTGACCACTCCAGATATTTTTGATAATAAAATATAGTTTTAATATGTATGAGTACTATTGAAGATTTTAAAAAAAACTAGAGAAAAATATATAGTAACAGAACAGCAACTTAGAAAAGTATCTTATGATAATTTTAAGTCACAGTGAATCTTCCTTAGTATCATCAGACATTTTGCTGGCTTGTGAAGTGTAGTCCATTTTGCCAAAATGGAAACCTAGCAACTCAGGAAGACTACAGCAGCAGACAACACTCTTGTGAAGCTTATGGACCCTGTGGGAAGTCAGTCACTAGGAAATATCACCCTGCTACTTTTCTACTAATATAAATGTTCTGAAATGTTCTGAATGGAAGTTTAGAATGAGTTGAATAATTCCATAGTGCATGTTGAGTTTAATAAAATAAATTGAGTCAGGGAAACTAATTAGTATTTAGTACACTGAAGATGCTCTGATCTCTACATTTTCTTCAAATGATCTCTATAGTCTGGAAATATTTTCTTCTCTTCCTCAAGAGTTGCAAAGACAGTCTTTGCTGAAGAAATGGAAGCATAGTGAGAAAAAAATCTAAATTTTGTCAGGGTTTAACTTAAAACTATATGAAAAAAGATGGGAGAATGAGGGAAAGAAAGAAAACATGTACTAAACAAAATTAGTCTTGCATATACAGATAGTCCTTGATTTACGGCCACAATTGAGCCCAAATTTTCTCTTGCTAAGTAAGACAATTAAGTGAATTTTGCCCCATTTTATGACCTTTCTTGCTACATTTGTTAAGTAAATCATTTCAGTTGTTAATTTAGTAACGGGATTGTTAAGTGAATCCGCCTTCCCCATTGAGTTTGCTTGTCAGAAGTTCACAAAAGGTGATCACATGACCCCAGGATACTGCAACTGTCATAAATATGAGTCAGTTGCCAAGCTTCTAAATTTTAATCACGTGGCCGTGGGAATTCTGCAATGGTCATAAGTGTGAAAAATAATCATAAGTCACTTTTTTCAGTGCCGTTGTAGCTTTGAACGGTTGTAAGTCGAGGACTACCTGTATATTCATGTCATGCAGTTAAATAATTTATGAGATTGTTACTCTATTTAACCCTAGAAACAATTGGAAATCCAACATATAATATAATAATTTATAAAAGTTATAATTAAAATTAAAATAAAATGTTATTTTATTGAATATGTAATGCAAAAGAAAGAGAGGGAGAGAATTAATGCTCTTCTGCCAAAGAATATGAAACTTACTGGAGAAGCTGATAAGGATAATCAAATTTAAAAATCTGCAGAACTATTCTTTACGAGGTTTACTTAGGAATCTGGACTTATATGAAGCCCAGTTTCCTAAGTAAACCTCATAAAGAATAGCTCTGCAGATTTTTAAATTTGATTATCCTTATCAGCTTCTCCAGTAAGTTTCATATTCTTTGGCAGAAGAGCATTAATTCTCTCCCTCTCTTTTTTTTGCATTACATATTTAATAAAATTAAATCATCATAATGAAATCGTACATATCAGACATGGTGCATCCTGAAAGCTGCAAAATGTAAAAATAAGAGTAGTTTGTTACTTACTGACTTTGGGGTAAACAGAAGCAGTAGAATGTGTAAAATGATTTTTAAAAAAATAAATAAATGCAGATTTAGATGGGACTATGCTCCCATTTATTGGAAGTAGGTATTTTTATTTCAGAAAATATGAAACAGAGAGGAATGATACAGATCTGTAGCTCCACCCAGCTCTGAATGGCTTGCTGCAGTCCTTTCTCAATTGTTTCTCCTGTCATTGCTCTGCCTCAAAGCAACTGCTATTGCAAATAGAAAAAGAGCCATGTCACTTGGACACACTTCAAAAATACATTACAGTTGACTTACATGTCAAGGAAGGGGAGCGCCACAATTTCAAAGGCATGTTACTCTTTTACTGATGGGGTGTACAGTTATATTCCATACCGCAATTTGTTACATCTAATGTTTACACATATCTTCTAGAGAAGAACATAATGTAGATGGATAACAGAAGGCACCAACTTTGTCATGCTTACCTTTCATATAGATCTGTCATAGGCAGGAACGGAAAAGCACAACTCTACTATTGTAGTTAATATGTTAGACTTTATCTCCATAATTTATCAACTGGTTCCCCTTGGTTCAAAAGGAACTATTAACTTTCAACCAGGTTTTGAGTACATCCAAAGTTAATTTATACTATGATTGAATAGGATTACTTAACAATTCCCCCCCCCCTGCAAAGCACAATAAGATTTGTACTGGAAACAGGTAGGTTGGTGATGGAAAGGCAGCTCCAAAAGTCTGGTGAAGGGTGATGGAAAGGGAGAGGTTCAAGCAGCTCCTTGTCATCTTGCTGTTCTGTATTTCCTCTCTAATACCATGGTGTTCCAGACTTAGCCAAGTTTCTCAGACACATCATGGATGCCAATTAGCTACACCCCATTCAGAAAGGTCCCTATTCATAAACAGTACAAAGCACCTCATATAGTAACAGTAGAATAATGCCATTCCTAATTTAGAATCATAGGGTTGGAAGGTGATCATCTAGTCCAATCTCCTGCCCAATACAAGAATTCTCATGCTATCCCAGACATGTGATTGCCCAACCTTTTCTTGAAAACATCCACTGATGGGGCACCAACAACTCCAGGAAGCAAGATGTCCCACTGCTTAATGGTGTTCACAGGCAAGAAATTCCTCCTTATTTCAAGTCTGGATCTCTCTCTGTTAACCCACTGGTTCTTGTCTTATCTATCAGCCCTTTCAGGTAAACCAAACAGGAAACACAACTGAGTTAATTTTACTTTGGTTACCAGTTTGCTTCTGGATCCAGTTCAAGATATTGGTTGTTACCTTTAAAGCCCTGTATGGCATGGGTCCAGGGTATCTAAGGAGCCATCTCTCTCCAGCAGAAGAGGCCTGCTATGAATTCCATCTGCTAAGGAATTCCAGCAAGTGGGTTCAAGGAGAAGAGCCTTTTCTGCTGTGGCCCCATTCTGTGGGACACTATACCACTGGAGGTGAGAACTGGTCCCACCCTTTTGGCTTTCTGGAAGGGTATTAAACCATGGCTTTGCCAGTTGACCTAGGGCCCTGAGGATGGTACTTACTGCTGGAGGTGGTCGATAGGGTAAGAGGACCTCATCCCCATCCATCTCTTAGTTCTGGTTTCAGCATAGTTTTTAAAATCTTAATTTATAGTTTTAATGTTTTAATAGTTTAATTATTTTTCTACTTGTTTTATAATCTGTAAGCTGCCCAGAATTGCCTTACAGGGCGAGATGATGGCATAAAAATTCAATAAAAAATAAATAAAATAATAAACATATCAAGTTCTTTTAACTGTTCTTCGTAGGATTTAGCCTCTTAACATTTTTATTGCTCTTCTCTGCTTTCTTTCCAGTTCCTCTGCATCCTTTTTGTGTTGATGAGAATTGGACACATATATATAAATCACATTTATATATTATGTTACTAAGGGTATAATACCTAAGGAACAGTATAGGCTGCCTTTGTAGGAGTTAAGTTGTTGAATTTAAGACCAAGGAGGCCCAGAGCCTTGGAAACTGACTGGATGATTTTCAACTGTGCTGTCAGGCCATTCTTCTTGGCAGAGTTTATACTGTGGAAAAAAATAGAAGAAGTTGCTGAATGAAAGGCAGAAAATTTAGTAAATAAAGATAAAAAGTGTACTAGAATTCAGAAATATCTTCTCTAATACAAAGTGACCTTAGGTGTTCTCTATTTTTCCAGAAGCAGAAACCACAGTCTGAACTATCTATATTTACTTTCTATGCTTTTAATCAGTGCTGGCTGAACACTTTTTGCTGAATAATATTGTGGATGAATATAATAATGCCGTCACCCATCAAATAAATTATTCAGTAAGTTTATTTTTATAGATGGTTGAAAGGTATCCATTGAATAATATATTTTAATTATTCATAGTGTGTGTATTCTATTTGTTTACACTCCTACTATGCAATGAGTTTGACACCTGAAGATTCCAAAGTTTTCATTCATAAACACAATTCTAGCACTTACAAGAAGCTGTAAATTTGGGGGCAATATCTGCAGAATGTTGAGAACTATGCATATTAAGTATAATTTCCTGATTTAAAAAAAGGTTCAGAGATTTTTTTTTCCAGTGATTGCTGAATAAGTGATCTGATTCTGTCCCGATTTGTTTGCACAAAGTCTTGTAAAATGTCAGGAAGGCTTGTCTGCAGAGAGAGCAGCAACAGGCAGAAGGAGAAGTAAGAGAAAGCACCTGTGTGTGCATGGCAGCTTCTTGGCACCCATATTTCTTAAAGAAAGATTGGTGCTGGCCACATCGTGGAGCCTGGCTCTGAGGCCATGACTGGTCCACAAAGTTATGGTCATTATAGCTCCTCTGCATCAGACAATAAAAATTCAGGCACTTAGCAGCTCACCCGCATTATAGAGGCATCACAAAAGTCTAGCCGAAAGGACCAGCTGAGCATGCCTTTCCAGCAGCAGGAGGAAGAAGATAGTGAAGGTCAGCTGGGGACGTTGGGGATGGGTAGTAAGCTAAAGGGAGACAGCAGAATATAGGGTAGCCAAAGGGCAGAGACGGGGAGACATAGGTGGGTGGTGGATGTTGAAGTGGAGGTGAGATGCTGGAGTCTCATCTGCCAAAGGGAGTTCATTGGGAAGCCCAGGAGGAGGCAGCAGGATAGACCCACCTGTTTGCACCAGATGGGAGAAACATTAGATAATGGCCTTATGAGGGCATAGTCCTCCCCTAACTACTGCAACCCAGACTAGGAGAACCGCCGTTGCTAAGCAGTGCAGTCACATGATGTTTTGCCTAATGACTGCTTCATTTAGTGATGGAAACTCTAGTCCTAATTAGGATCGTGAAGTAAGGACTACCAGTATTGAGGCATTCCATTAAAGCATTCCTGTAAGATATACCTCGTTGTACTTGTCATGAGGCAACCTGGTTACAAGGACTGCTTTTATTAAAGTCATTATTTCAGAGGTATTGTCTCCAGTTTTATAATTCCCAATTTCAGGTAGGACTGATGATAATGATCCAAGTATGTGAGCCTTATTATGCTTTGTTGACTGGTTGTGTCAGAATTTGCCCTATCTATGCATGCTTCCTGCTCAAAATCAGGAAGAATACCTTGGGCTTGGTCTGTTAAAGAAAAGGAATTGGTGGGGGTCTTATTTTCTCATGCAGCATATATCTGCTTCCTTTAAAAATCTTGAGCTCTGGAACATTCTAATGTGAATCAATGCAGGAGGAAAATTTACATTGAATTTATAGGTAATCACTTAAAGAAATACAATTACAGATAAGTAACCAGTCATTTTAAAATATAATCTTTCAGACTCTTTGAGAGCTAGGCATTCTTTCTGATTTTCCAGAATAACTTCAATAGACAGTGAGAAAGTGAGTTAAAAGTTATCTGCTAATGTATTAAAAACAAGTTATTCTGGAGGGAAAGTTAATATATTAAGAAATTGTGCTACTTATTGTTCAAAAAATAAAAGGGAGGGAAACGACATAAATTTATGTATCATAGAAATACTGTAGAACAGTAATTTCTTTTGTTATTATTATTTTAGAAGTTGAAGTGTGAAGAAAGGAGCTGATGATGGTTTTGTATTGGGTTTCTTTAATAAACCTGAAAATGGAGCTTTGATAGTTCTTCAGTTAGATTACTTTCAGTAAAATTCATACAGAATAGCAGTTTTAAAAATCATTCAAAGGGGAAATGAGACTCATGCCATTAAATTTATTTTCCTATATTATAGTACCAATTAGTACAATTAAAGTGTGACTTAAAGATTTAGAAGTTCTCTGTGAAGTATGAAATAAACCAGAGGCACAAGAGCCTCTTGAACATTTGAATGATAACTGGTTCTCCATTACAGTCTTCAATCTTATGAAAATTAAATGGGTATTGATGTCAAGCTTTCATCCAAAGTTTTTGTTTTAAAGAGAAGGTTTGAATTCCTTCTAAACTGTATAACACTGTGTTCTTTTTCCACAATCCGACATATATGTATATGCCTATGCAAATGTGCTACAACGCTGGGGATGTAAGAAGCCCCTGAACCACAGCACAAAATCACAGCTGGCCCTGGAAGCCTTAAATCTTTATCTGAAAAGGTATAGGGTTTTCTGCTTGAGCAGAGGGTTGGAATAGAAGACCTCCAAGGTCCCTTCCAACTCTGTTATTCTGCTATTGTTTGTCTAAAGTGCCTGGCCGCTGCATTCTAGGAAGCCCAAGCAGTGTAAAGCAAAGCCATCGCCCCATATCTGCCCTTTTGGCCGCTCTGCACAGCAGCACTTCTCAGAAGTGGTGGCAGCAATGCGGGGGATGAAGTATAGCCTGGGGTCTTTAGCAATCTCAGCCGGCCACTGCTGCGCCCGGGCCTTTACTTCAACTTCAGCACCATCACTATTGCCACAGTGGAGTGCCACCTGAATCCCCATCCTAGTACCACAGCACAAAGCCCTCGCTGCAACTTCTGCCTTGTATTCCATAGGCTCTGCCACACCAAGATGAATTTTTGCCATCTTCTGTTGCTGATGAGGTGCACACATCCTGGCCCTATGCAATGCACACCAGGCCTTTTTCCTAAGGTTGCACATACCCTTCTCCAAATCATATTCATCCCTCTCCAAATATTGCTCTGCCTTCTCACAATGCTTTGGAAGACTTCTGAGGCCTTCTAAAAGCTTTCAAGAAAGCCACGCTTACCCCTCTCCAAATTGTGCTCACCCGTCTCCAAATTATACACTGCCTTCTTGGGGAGTTATGGAAGGCCTCAGTAACCTTCTAGAAGCATCATGAGAAGGCAGTGTGCGAGACTGTCAGTAGAGACTGCTGAAGGCCCCCGGCCTTCTACTTCAGCCTCAGCACTGCCACTACCTTCCTCTGTGCATGGAGGCCAAAGGGCAGGGATGGTGGGTGGGGAGATAGGCAGATCAGAGGGAGTTCAAGAGGAGGCAGGGAAAGCAGTCATCTTAAATTACCGAGGCTCAGAGCAGGGAGAGGCCAAGCTGGGAGTGATTTGGATCGGGATGGGTCCTTACCTAACGACCAGTGGGATTCATTTTTTTATGGCAACAAGGTCTGCTGGGATTTCCATCACTATTCAGTGGGATCACATAACACCATTTTATGGCTGCATTGCTTAGCAATGAAAATTCTGTTCCCAATTACCCTAGTCGTCCAAGGACTACCTGTAGTTTCCATTCAAATTCTTTGGATCTTAAAATAGCTTTGATTCCTAAACTAATGTATAAAGTATAATTTACGTAAGCCGCAGAGAAGTTGTAATAATAAAATGAAAAGTTTGTATATACTGTAAATGTTAATAAATTTCATTAATGAAATTGGGGGTGTGACTATGAGGACAATAACAATAACCATTAATAGATTCTAAAGGGAAATAGTTTTTATGCAAAACAAAGTTGAGTTGCCTAACTGAACAATATGCATCATGAAAAAAGGAAATTCTACAGTACCGTAAAAGAATTGAGTTACCTTATTTGGCACCTTTTCAATTCCTAATTTGTGTTACTTCATGAACTGCTTCTATTCTGCCCTGAAAATGTGCTCATAGTGTTACTTTACAATAATGTATCAGCAAAGAAACAGAAATCAAGAACAAATAATGAACACCTTTGTTAAATAAAAGGTTACAATAATAAATCCTATGTTAAGCATTTTGTATTGTATTTTGAAATGCATACAGTCAGTGCTATAGATTTAAGTTATGTGTTTGTAAATCTTGTAAATGTAAAAAAAGACAAAATTTGTAGCACTGCATTCATATGCATGCTTTCAATGGATCAACCTTAAGAATGTATTAGCATATAAAAATCAGCTGCATCAGTTATCAATTAAAAATGTAGATATAAATCTCTATGATATATATGAATCCTATGAGTCATTAGGGAAATTGACAGAATGGAAACCAATCCCAGCATGTAATAGCTTAGTTTGCTAGGAAGAAAAACAGTTTAGAACAAGTCTAACACAATATATCCTGATGTAATGGGATTTTTTTCAAGGAGGAAACATACAGTCTCTTTTGCCAACCAATGGAGAGGTTATAGTCCAAGAAAATTTGCACGAGTTTGTAACATGTACCAATAGTTAATCTTACAATCCCCCCCAAAATGCAATCAAAGTCTATAAAATATAGCTGAATTATTTAATAATTGTATTATTATTAACTATAGACTACTAAAACTTTCATGTCTGTTTATTTGTAACTCTCAGTTGGGTGAAACAGTGCATCATAGGACAACAATTTTTCAGCCAAGGAACCTCAAATGGGCTAACTTGCAGAATGTGTCCAAAATCTGGGACTCATTATTCCCATGGGATTGAAATTTGGCAAAATTGTGGGCCGCTTCAGCACCACTGAGCCTTCCATTTATGCTTCTCAGAACCCTGTAAGTTGTGTGATACAAAGGAAGATGGGAAGGGGTGTATTCACACTCTCTTGTATGCCTGCTTGCAAGGTAGACCTGCTTGAGGGGCGCAACAGTCAATAGATGAGGACTCTTCCTCCTTGGAAGGAAGGGGCCCTTGGAGACACCCCAGGGTGAGGGAATGAGAGTGCAATTTTCCTCACAGTCCATGGCTCCCTTTGTTCCCCCTCCCACCCAGCAAAGTGGCAGGCAGTTCCACGGGTCAGCAAAGGAGGAAGAGTGATTTCCAACTTTTGCTGAAAGCGTCCCACATCAGTGGGGAAGCCAGTAGGAAGTCCGAAGTTGCTTCCACTCCCATTGCTTTTTTCCCTCCTGTGATCATTCTGTTTCTCTGTTTAAGTAGGGAGATATATTTGAAAGATTGACCCCATGTGGCATGGGGTATCTAGTTAGTATTTAAACTGATATACCACCTGACTCCCAACAACTCTGGGAGCTCACAGCAATCAAACAAGAAATTAAGATAAAATGATTTATTATTTGATATTATTGCTTCAATGTGTTCATGAAATGACAAGGAGGTGACTGATGAGCATGTATGTACGAGCACATATGTGCTGTCCTTCTTTAAGGGAGAGGATCTCATTTCATGCCTCTTTTGAAGAACTTGACCTCTAGCTGTAAGTTTCTTCCTTTTCACTGTCCACCACTGAAATGGATGCCAATGATGAATATCCCATCATCAACTGTGAGGTGATATGTTAAAGAAGAAACCATTGCACTGCTGTCCATGGAGCCTTGCTTCTTAAGGACCTTTTACTTCAGCTTCTTGACTTAACCTTCATCATATGAGCTGTTTTAGTATATGATGCCTAACCAGCATAGTTATGAAGAGGGAAAGATGGATTGGGATATTTGAGAAATTAATTTTTGCAGGGTCTTTGCTGCAGTCCGAGTTTGGTTGTTTTCTTGCAGGAATTAATTTTTGTAATATATAGCTGTAGAATCTTTATATGTAAATAATCATTTCATCCCATAGTTATCTGTGTGTAAGTTAAGAATTTCTCTTTGGGGTTTTTTTCCCAGATGCTCTTACTTTTGGGGGGGGGAAATGGTTGATGACCAGGAAAACATTTTTTTTTATTATTATTATTATTTTTTGCAGTAGCTCATATTTGTTCACCACAATTTACCTTGGCCCTATTATTGTGTTGTCAGCATTGCAGGAAGACCCTTTTTCCCTGTTTTCCGAAGGACCACTTTTTAAAAATATCCTGAATCTTCCTAGTTATTTCAATTTATTCCTGATAGTTCCTGATTATAGTCTTATCTTCAAAATCCATTTGACTCTTTTTGCCAGCTTTGTATTTAGTGAGCCTGAGATTTGGGAACTTGAATCAAATCTGCCAAATCTTACTAATTAGCCACTATGCTACACTTAAATATTGTGAGTTTGAGAGCAGGGGCTGGAAATACAGTTAGTATGATGACAAAGATTCCTTAGTAACACTATGTTTCCAATCAATTTTTATTTGAAGAAATTGAGGCGAACAGCTCCCAAAGATCTAAGACATAGTTGCAGAACATATTTTCTTCCCATTCTCACTTCAACCAAAAAAAAAAAAAGATAATAGCAAGCTCAGCCTGAATTTAAAAAAAAAGAATAGAAAGAAATTGGGAGAGTTGCTCCAGTTTGGGAGGGAAATGCAGAGAGGCCGGGAGAGAACAAATTCTGGAAATGATAGGAGCTGCTTTTATTTGGAGATCTGATGTGGAGAAGGGATTTGGTTGTCGGCTTGTAGGCTGAGTTATACTTCCCTGGGGTTCAACTTCTATATTGCAATTTTTAAATGAGTATACAGCTGGCTTCTATTTTTCTTGTTTTCATCTGAATTGTTTGCATTTGATAGCTATCCTGAGTACACCAGGATATATATCAACTTACAGTATGAGTATCTCCAGAGATTTTCTCTTCTAGCAATTGACTTTTGCTATGAAATGAGTGATTACAAGATTACAAGTTCCACAATTATTGGGCAAGTATGCTTAAGAAATAAACACATCAGAAAAAAAAAGATCCTCAAAGTACATATGTTTTTTATATATATATATATATATATATATATATATAAATTAGTATTAGACTCTGAATTAAATAGCTTTAGCGGTTGCTATATTATACACGCAATCTATATTTTAACCAAATCAAATATAATCCAAAAGAAGTTGCTTAATTTTTTTTCTTAATGTATTTTCTCTTTATGTATTCTTTCAATAGATAAACTACTTAATTGGCAATTGTGTTTTTATTAATTGCTAGCAATCTTAAACATTTTTATTTAATATATCACTATTATAGATATGCCAGATAGTAACAAATCTGAATAAAAGTCATATTCCCTTCATTTTCAATCTGACTATTAATTATAGAATCTATATGGCCACAAACTTACTATTTTTATGTCAATTGCTTGTCATGGCCTTAACAGTGTACTGCCAGTGTGGTGTAAAGGTTAAGATATTGGTTTAGGACTAAGAAGAACCAGGTTCTTAATCTACTTTCATCCATGAAAATTAATTGGGTGACTTTGGGACAATCACTTTTTCTCCCAGCCATTGTAGTGGGGGGGGGGGAATAGAGAAGGTGTTACGATAAAACAACTATCCTTATACCCTTGTATGTAGTATAATAATACTGGCTGGTCCAAATATAATGGGTTCTTTAAATTTCAATGGATTGTTCACCATCAGGTGCAGATTAATGCATGTGGCTAAATTAATGTTACGTATTTGAGCCGATAACACCATTAAATGATGATTCCCAATTAGGAAATATCATGAGCTGGGGAAGAATAGGGAAAAATAATATATAGGAAGTCCTCAATTTACAAATGTTTGAACTTACAACAACAAGTTTAAAAAAACTGGTTTTCACAATTACAACCATTGCAGATCCTCGTGGTCACATGATCAAAATTTGTGTGCTTGGCAACTGGCATGTATTTATGACAGTCACACTGTCTTGGGGTAATGTGATCACCATGTATATAAACTTCCTAGCCAGCTTTCAACAAGCAAAGTCAATGGGGGAAGTCAGATTCACTTAACAACCATATGATTTACTTAACAACAAAGGCAAAAGAGGTCATAAAATGGGGCAAAATTCACTTAACTGCCTTGCTTAGCAACAGAAATGTTGGGCTCAATTGCGGTCGTAAGTCAAGGACTACCTGTAATAAAAAAATAACGGAAAAGAAATATGCAAATAAAACAAGAAATAATAGAAAAATGTATACCTCAAGCATTAAGACAAATCTACTTACCTAAAAATTATTTTACCAACTGGTGCTATAAAACAAATGAATGGCATTTCTTTAAAGAAATACCTGTTCCTTAAGAAAAGTGGTTATAAAGTAACCTATTTATAATTTAAAACTGGCATAATCGAAATGAATAGAAATGTTTGCAAAAATCACTACCATATGCATTTAGTTAGGTAAACCACCTACTGTTACTAATCAGGGGCTCATATATACAAGTAAGGTTACTTTGTAAAAACTTTTCAAAATTCGATCAATTTTGACCAATAATGTCACTCTTAATTCTAGAAATAGCTATTCAGTAGTTGAAATGGCAATTTAATGAAACTGAATTGCTCAGACTGAACACCATGCCTTGGACCTTTGCACTTAGGCAGACAAAGTCTTAGCAATAATAGTGTAACCAGATGGGTTGATTCTTTCTTCAGTAATTCAGTTGCTGTTAGCCTGTCAAGGAAAAGGCCTGTGCTAGACATCTACCATGGAAGCAATTCCTAACGTGCCATTTAGGTTGATTTTAATGTAGAGGGGCCCACTTACATCATTACAAAAAAAAAAAAGGACCGTTTTGTGCTTTTGCCTTTTTATATCTTGCAGATTGTTTCCATCGCCAGCTTGGAGTGGGCTGAATTTTGACAGAAAATTAAATTTGCCCTTTACAGTTTATCAGATCCTCTCAGTCACTTTGTGGATTTTCTTTTATTACAGTTTTGGTCAATCATGGTATAGTGCTGTTACAGCAAACACTTTTTACCTTCTGAAAGGAGTGACTTTTAAAAGGTATCTTTGTGCTAGTAGAAAAGGTTGACTTATGGCAAGGCAGATTCTGATGTAGCAAAAGAGCATTACCAAGAATAAATAAGAATGGGTGGCTCTAACATGAAAAATAAATCTAATTTGTTTTAATATAATTAAATGATGTTAATAGTATTGTTTCACATGTATGTGTTATTCATCACTAAATATTACAATTCAGCATCATTTTTGAAGGAGCTTTGGAATGGCACGTAAGGATTTTGTAGGTCATGTAACTTTGGATTTACCCTGTCTGAAGCATGTAGTGATATAGTGTAAACAGATCAAATTAAGTGTGATTGGTCATCCTTTCAGCAGATTTTGAGATAAATGTCATTTCCACACCAAGTATGAGCCATGGTGGAGTGCAGTATTGCAGGCTAATTCTACCGATTGCCAGCAGTTCGATCTTGACCTGCTCAAAACTGACTCAGCCTTCCATCCTTCTGAGGTCGGTAAAATGAGGACCCAGATTGTTGGGGGCAATATGCGGACTCTGTAAACTGCTTAGAGAGGGCTATAAAGCACTATGAAGTGGTATATGGCTAAGTGCTGTTGCTATGGGTTAACACAGAGGCCCCAACCTTTTGGACACCAGGGACCGATTACGTGGAGAGAGGTTTTTTCATAGACCAGAGGGGGCATGGTTTTGTGTGCTGCCTGATTCCCACAGATGGAACTTTGCTTGTTTCTGCAGCCCAATTGCTGGCATGCCACGGACCGGGGGTTGGGGACCCCTGGGTTAACATACTTGAATAACAGAAACACTTCATCTTTTTGGTCAGTAATGCCTTCATATTATTGCAAGGTAATTTTTGGATTTCTTTAATATTTTAGGTATATCATTCAACTCACAATAATTTCCCATAGGTGCCAATTTCAACTTAGAATTACATTTACAGAAAATTGGATTTCCCCCCAGGTTTTCAGTTAGATTGTTGAAGATGTATTCTTTCCAAAAGATTTTCAAGCCTGTAAAATATATATCATTTTCTAAAAAGTTCAAATCTAAACAGGAGACATACTTGAATTCTCTAAAATAATGACATGACATGACATTGCAGTTTCTATTTAGGTCAGGGGTAGGCAACCTTGGCTCTTTTATGACTCGTGGACTTCAACTCCCAGAATTCCTGAGCCAGCATGGCTGGCTCAGGAATTCTGGGAGTTGAAGTCCACGAGTCATAAAAGAGCCAAGGTTGCCTACCCCCGAATTAGGTTGTTGTAATTGTTACTACATTTACAATTATGTTTATAAGTTAGCACTCACATACAGTATTTTATACAAGTCTTGTTATTTACTCTTTCTGCATGGTAAATCTCTTTGATGGTGAAGTATCTAAAGCTATTTACTTTCAATACATTTTATTTTTTTAATAATTTCTTGAAATTTAAAAATACAAAGATAAAAATCTAATACAAAGTAAGAAAAATACAAAAAAAAGTACAGAGAGGAAAAAAGGGAAGAAGGAAGAAAAAAAGGTTTAGAATGTTAAAAAAAAGGAAAATATATAGAAATTACTTACACCTTCATCAAGACAAGAACAAACCATTTCAGTAACTTATCAGCTTTTCTAATTTCAGCCGAAATCTGTTCATACCATATCTTATTGTTTATCTATTAGCAAATAATAAACCATATCATTCAATCTTAATCAGCAAAATACCATATTCCTCAAATAATGTCTCAGAAATTTTTATCTTCATCTCCTCTCAGAAATGTCTTTGCATGTATAATACTTTCCTTCAATTTTAATACCATAGCTTATCACTTTCTCTAAAATACAACAAAACAAATCTCTTCTTCCCATATCTTATCCATAAAGAAATCTCTAAAGCTTCATCATTCAATCCTAGTCAAGAAAAACCCACTAAAAGTTGCTAAGAAAAAAAAACATATCCACTTTAACTTTGGTTGAATAACAGAACATTATAAATCCTTTTCCTTTTAAAAGTTCTGATGTTTATTCCTTTTAAGTAATGTCCCAGAAGGTGATCTCTTTTCATTCACTCTTATCTTTTCTCAGGAATTCCTTCATAGGTATAACACATCTTTTTTGTATGTGAAAAATAAGAAAATTCACTTTTCTGAGTAGAAATCCAAGTCATTCTTTTGACTCATTATATACAGTGCTTTTTTTTGGAAAAAAAAAAAAAAAAGGTGCCGGAACTCACACACGTCATACAACCCGCCTTGCCTATCCTACAAGGTTCCATCCAAGAAAGGTGCCGGAACTCTGTTCTGGGCGTTCTATGACAAAAAAAAGCCCTGATTATATATATGCCCCTTTTACCTATTAAAACATGCAGCAGTTTTATTTGTAAATCCCGTGTAACATCTTTGTCAATATCATTCTTGTATCCTGTCAGTTTTAAATCCATATCCAAAAGAGCCTGATTCTCAGCTGTATCTTCTATCTCCTCTTTTGAACCCATTTTATAGTAGTGGATAATCTAAAAATAAAGCTTTGAGTGTATTGTTACCAATATCCTTGAAATTCTTCCAGAGTTAAAATATTTTTCTACATTCTGTATTATTGGTAGATCTTCTTTAATTATAATCTTTAGTTCTTTCTGATTGCCTCTAGTAACCAGTCTTCAATGTTTCTGCTTATCATTTTTTCTCTAATCCACATTTTCCCAGGGAAAGATTTTTTTACACTTATCTTCTTTTACACTTATCTATCTTTAATAGAATTTTAAACAAATCTCAAGAACTATTCTTATAATTACAAAATTTTATTTCCAGTCAATCTGGCCCTTTAGTCCATTTAAATATTCCCAAATCAACATTCTAATCACCCCTTTGCTGCTAATTTTTAAATAAAAATTTAGCTCTTAAATTTACAGGAGCCTTCTATTGCTGAGGATTGGAGGAAAAAAAACCTTTTCTGGGAATTGAAGGAAAATCATCCAGTATAATAAAACTTTTCCTTCTAATGTTTCTGAATATCCAATTTGCAACTTATTTCCAGTGTAAGTGATTAAGAAAGGAAGTGGGTGAACCTAGTGTTTCTTTGAAGGCTCTGAATGGCGGCTTGGGCAAAGTTCAATATTCCAGTTCCTAGAGCTCTAAAACCCGCTAGAAATCTTTCTTTTATCGTCTCATTATGAGGAGCATCTGTGTGAAGCACTATGGGTGATCCCAAATCCTCTCTTTATCTGGAGAGGAGTTGGGAGAGCTGATACATTCACCACCTCCTCTTTCTGCCATGCTTGTGCCATCTTCAATTCACCATGTTTCCCTTGAAATCACTGTCAATACATTTTACAGTATGCATGAAGTCAGAATTCTAATCTATATTAATGATTTTGCATATGGAATTAATAAAATTAATAATCACTGCATGTAAATAAAAACAACATTCAATACATATCACACAAATAAAAGGTTTCAGAATGAAAAATAGAAATTACTTTCAAAGAATTTCATGTATGCATTGTGGAGGTCTTGTCAGAGCATAAACCATACCAGTAATTTCATAAGCTCTATAGAATAATGCTAACATTCTTACTTTACAGACAACCCTTTGACAAGGGTTACATGTTTTGTTGCATAGACCTCTTAAGTGCTTGGTTGCTAACCAGTTTATTTATTGCTTCCTGCAAGATCTCGTGCTCCACTTTGACTTTTCATTTAATAGATATGAAATTATTTAGTACAAAGCTATTTTGTCTATGCAAGCTGTCAGTAAAATTAACAGCTGTGGAAAATCAAGATCTTTGACCATAGATTCTGTGCTATGGAAGTTCAGCACCATCATGTGAAGTTTCTGAAGGAACCAGGTGACCTTGGGGATTTGGTTAATTCATTGACCCCACAACAAGCTTAGGCATACAAGGTCCTTCATGACTATAGTTTGAAGCATATTTTTCCATCTTCAGAACTGATGGAAAAGTATATTGTACTATTGTATATTACTGCTTTTTCACTATTTTTCATTTGACTATAAACATCTAGAATTTTAAAAGTTTTCAAGTAATATCCTGAGCATATAAATGTACTGCTTGTACTTCTTTGTTGTTGGGATATAGGCAACAGTATGTTGTCTTGCAACATAATCTCTCTAATCAAGATTGCATAGAATAGTGTGAGCAAGTTTGGAGTAAAACTGGGCTTTGATGACACTTGGAGCTTACTGCTCAAAATATACCTAAATTGTCCAGTACTATACTTAACTACCGTGTTTACCCAAAAGTAAGCCCCACCCTGAAAATAAGCCCTAGCTTGATTTTTTGGAGTAGGCCTAATATAAGCCCTACCCCAAAAATAAGCCCTAGTTTTGGGGTGAGGCACACACTTAAAAATCAAGCTAGGGCGGGGGTAGGGGTTTGGATCTGCCCCACGTGCCCGCACCCACTTAACTTGCAGCCAGGCCTCTCCTCACCGGCCCACTTCTTCTGCGGCATCTTCTGCAGCCAGGCCTGCATTTCTCAGTCACAGGCCTTTCCAGAAGGCCTGTGCAGCTGAGAACCAAGCTATGGATTCAATCCAGTTCTGTAAGACCTCTGCAGCCAAGGACCGAGCTATGGATTGAATCCATAGCTTGGTACTCGGCTGCATAGGCCTTCCAGAAAGGCCTGACTACAAAATGCAGACCGGAATGCAACTGCAGAATGAAGCTGCTCCTTTGGCCCCAGAAGTAGTGGACCTGCTGGGCAGGGCTATCGGTGCCGGAGGCGAGTAAGACATCCTCCAAAAATAAGACCTGGTGCCTCTTTTGGAGGCAAAAATAAAAAAAAAAGACCCGGTCTTATTTTCGGGGAAACACGGTATTAACAGGAAATGCAGTATGTGGTGCAGGTATAATTAAAGTAACCCATTTACTCCTATCTTACTAAAAACATTACCTGAAAGCCTATTTCAACCAATGATGTAATTAAGAACAGAGGTGTCTTTACTTACAAATATTGGTTAAACAAGAAAGTATAATAATAAGCATTATTTGAATAATGACATCACCACACAAAAATATAAATCAGGTTGGAACATTTTTCCAATGCATATGAATTCTCTGTGAGTTCCATTAAATTAAGATTAGAAGGCCTTGCTGACAGTTCCTCATAGCTCTCGTATGGATTACTGCAGTGTGGTTTACGTGGGACTAGCCTTGAAAAATATTCAGAAGCTTCAGCTGGTGCAGTACGCAGTTGTGTGGGCAGTTAAGTGTGGCTCTTGATTAGTGCACTTACTTCCCTGTTCTGTGGGATGGATGGATGATCAGTCTGCTTCCCAGTGTAATTCACGGTAGTGGTGATGATCTATAAAGTCCTTTATGGTGTGGGAATGGATTATTTGAGGGACTGCCTATTTCCAATCACACCTGTCCATCCCATCAGCTCAGGTAGGAGGGACATGCTCTGGGGTCCCATCTGTTATCTGGTGGGACTCAGAAAGAGGGCCTTTTCTGACATGGTGCCTACCCTGTGGTACAGCATTCCCCCGGATATCAGATTGGCCCTGACCCTGCTGGTCTTTCTCAAAACCTTAAAAACATAGTTGTGCCAATGGGCAGTGACTATATTAGCTGTGAAATATGGAGACAACTACCTCAGCTGTGGATTTTGTTTTATGATTTTATTCTGTTTACTTGTATAGGTTTGTTGTTTTTAATATTATTCTTTTAATTCTTTGTGAGCCGCCTAGATTGTAAGGAGATGGGCAGCTATATAAATATGATTAATAAATAAGTAGGCCTAGAAAGGGTTAGGCAGAATTCTGATTGAAAAATTACAAGACAATAAGCAAAATTTGGGAAGTACAATGCAACTTGGTAACATGCAGGGGATTTTTTTATCTTCAGCAGGACATAGCATGTCAGAAATGTGAAGAATGTAGGATTGTAAGAAAAAAAACTTATAGTATATATTGATTTTATGCAAAGCTCTGAGTAAAGCAAAGCTACAGATTATATACTTTTGGTGTGTTGCATAGGAATGATAAAATATTTTATCACAATATAACCTTTAAGCTGGAATGCTTTTGATAAACTATCAGAATTAACCTGCCTGTTACTTTTTACACTATTAGGATTCTATCCTGTTAGATATGATCAACATGTTCAATAAACAGTGATGTTTAATGTATGTGCATCCTTTCACAGCATTCCATTCACATTCTGAAGGAAGGGCAGCTGTTCTGGTTTCTATAGCCATTCCAGGGTCACTGAGCTCCATGCCCCTTAGATATTTAAGCTAACTTCTAAAGTTAAAAATGAACATATGAATTAACTTTCAAATATTCATGGGGAAAAGTATATGGAAGGCTTGTGGTAACACTAGAAATATGTTGGTCAGGAACATAAATGTGCATGTCATTAAATTTTTAGATAATATGCTATTTTTGGCTGAAAAGATAAATGTTTGTTTCTATTCATTACAGTCAAAGACCAGTACAGAGAATCTAAATGATCTGTAGTAGATGTTTTGATGCATTATGCAACAAAATATGGATCTGAAAATTAACATATTGAAGATTATAGTGGCTGTGCTTGACAATGAAAATGATGTGGAGAACTATAGGTTACACAAAAATCCCCCAAAATCAGACAATGTAAATTAATTTGTCTACAATGGCAGAATGTTTTTCTAAAGAATGGGAATGGATGAATGCTGGTAGAAAAGTAGTGGGTAACGTGATTTCTTGAGATAAGTATATCTCAAAGAAAGCAAAGATGGCCACTTTCTTCCCTTATTATAAAACCCCAAATCCTAATTCAAACATTGTTAGATCACTCGTATCAGAAATCCCTTTTTACAACTCTTGATAGATATTTCATTTTCCAACTTTGTAGAGTAAAATTTTTGGCTATTCCTAATTCATGAAAAATGTATATTTATTGGTGTCTTGATAGATTCCAATTTTGGAGACGGAGCTAAACAGAGCATATGCATTGTTAAGTAGCAATAATTCATTTAAAACCAGGTTACCAATTCTATGAATTTCAATCCAAGTTGGGGAAATATAAGACATGTCTTATAGCTGCCCATCTCACTTTTACATGACTCTAGGCAACTTACAATAAACAAATAAAAATACAAAATACATACTAGGAAGCAGAAATAAAAACACATAGCAGGTTGGTATTATCTAACCTAGCATCCATACAACCAAGAGATGGGCTCTAACCAGGGCCCCAGACTCAATCAGAAAGCCAAGTTTTCAAGGCTTTGCAAAAGGCCAATAGGCATTAGGGCAATCTAATTTCAGGAGAAATGATGTTCAAAAAGCGGGTACCATGACAGAAAAGGCTCTCCTTTCGGGCTCTGCCAGCCAAACTACCTAGCTGACAGTACCCAGTGCATGCCAGATCAAATAGGACAGGTAGAAAAATGTCCTGAGTGATACTATAGTTCTGTAAACAACCCAGTCTTAAGCAATGAGCACTTTAAAGGTGAATTACACCTGGAAGCCAATGCAGCCCACAAAGCAGTGGGGTCAAATGTTCTGGTACCAGTAACTGCCTGCACTGCCACATTTTAACAGAGTAACAGAGTTGGAAGGGACCTTGAAAGTCTTCTAATCCAACCCTTACTCAAGCAGGAAATCTATATACCATTTCAGACAATCTCTTCTTAAAAACTTCCAGTGTTGGAGCACCCACAACTTCTGGAAGCAAGTCGTTCCAATGATTAATTGTTCTGTCAGGAAATTTCTCCTTACTTCTAGGTTGGTTCTCTCCTGAATTAGTTTCCATCCATTGCTTCTTGTTTTGTCTTCTGGTGCTTTGGAAAATAGGTTGACTCCCTCTTCTTTGTGGCAGCCCCTTAGATGATCTCCAAGGTCCATTCCAACATTATTATTATTGTTGTTGTTGTTATATATTGGAACATTGCTATCATGTCACCTCTAGTCCTTCTTTTCATTTTGCATTTTCATTTTGCATCAGTTGAAGCTTCCGGATAATGTTCTAGGACAGACCCATGTTAACCCATTGAAGTAGTCCAACCTGGAGGGCATAAAAGACCATGAGCAGGGTCCTATGGAACAGGTGCAATTGACACAGACTCTGAAGCTGTGCAAAAGCCCTCCTAACCACAGCACACTGGGCCTCTCTGGGGCAGTGCCACCCAATTTAGAACCAAAGATAGAAAGTACCTGGAACCAAAATCCCAGAGCCACCCAGTCTTGCTTAATTTGAGCTGAAGCCTGTTGTGCCCCATCCAGGCTTCATAACTTCCAGGCACTGATACAAATAGCATCACTCAGGTGGCCTGGGGTGAAGATAAAAAGATATATAAAGATATAAACTCAAACATGGGATGACCTCACTCATCAGTTTCATGTAGATGTTAAACAGGAGGGAGAGAGTACTGAGCCCTGAGGTACCCCATAAACAAGGACTGTAAGGTTTTATAGAACCAATGCAAAAATTTGGAAGAAGTTATATCAAAATTAAAACAGTCCAAAGTAGTAATGCGAAAGCCCAATGTACCCAACGAATCAATTTGCCAGCTATTTTTTACAGAGGAATTGTCCTATAATGTAATTTTTTTTCATAGGCAAAAGAATCCAAGCTATGTCTAGAAATCACTTTTTTCCATGCATCTTGCAGCATTAAAGCAAATATTTATGATTCCTAACCAAACAAGCCAGAATGGAACGTCTTGCCTCCAGAAGTTGTGGGTACTCCAATACTGGTAAGAAGAGATTGGACAACCGTTTGTCTGAAATGGAAAAAGGATTTCCTACTTGAGTAGGGGGTTAGACTAGAAGACCTCCAAGGTCCCTCCCAACTCTGTTATTTTGTTTGCCACAATTTAAATGGGGCTTCACATCATGGCTGTAAATGAGGACTAAGATTGGGCAATCAGGAGCTGTCACACAGTCTCCCAGCCTTGGCAACAATGGTGAGATGGCATCAGGATCCACCCTCCTGGCCCAAGTGATTCCACATATCTTATTATTCAGTACCATGTACAGAAAGGTCCTCTTAAAATATCCATAAGAGCATGTTTCTAGTTATTCTTAAATAAAAAAACCTTGAACATCCAAGTCAGAGAACGCCTACAACAGTAGGCATCTGGCATTATCATAACACAAACAGTCCCAAAGGACAAGATCAACTCTTTCTTTCTTTCCACAAATATCACACAGTCCCATGACATCTCTTCCAGTTATGAAAATATGCACTGTGACCTAACAGTATTTGAAAACAACCAACTTGCTTCACCTGGCCCAGGCAGTGAAAACCTCAATAATTTATTAACACATTGAGACTTGCAGACTGAGGGGGAGGAGAGGGGCTGCCCCAAAACATTATTACAGTAAACAGTACCTTGTTTTCTTTAGATACTTGATAAAGTTATATAGAATTATTGATGTGTGGTTTATTATTTATCAGCATTTGATAGACTTTGTTTATTTTGTCTGTTTATTTCAGGGGTGTCAAACTCGCAACATCACGTGATGTATCGCGACTTTTTTTCCATTGCCAGCAATGGGGTAGGCGCGGTTTCGGCATGACGCATCCAGCCCGCAGGCCGGCAGTTTGACACCCTTGGTTTATTTGAATGTGACAGGGAAGAAGCCTTTACAGAATCTGGTTAAGGTTTGGGGGATTACTTTGTTTATATAATTTTCCAATTTCTTTTTTTCTTTTCTTTCAGTTTTTCTTTTTTTAAATGTAATTTCATATTTATACTGCATTGTAAATAGTGTGTCATGGTTCGACAGATGAATCTCTTCAAAGAATTTCAAGGCATTGTTTACCTTAAAGAATCTTTATTTTGAGTAGCATAGCATCGGCACTGGCATAAACGAAGCCAAAAACTAAATTCCCCTGCCCTGAGCACATAGTATCAAAGCACAATTCCCTCCTCCAATTAACTGTCATAAATCACATTCCCCAATTAGCTTGAAGTGCGGGCTTCCTCTCCCGTTCTCCAGCCCGCCAATTTCTTATCAGCTCTGGTTACAAAAACTTTGTTTCTCACGCTGGGTCCAGTGTTGTTATGTCTAGCTGGACTCTGGCTCACATTCTCCCTCCCAGCATCATCTAACTCTAAAAGCAAAAGGTAAAAGATGGCTACATTTCCATTTGTTGTTAATGCAAAAACATCCGATGTTAGCAACACTGACATAGTGTGTGTGAGTGTGTGTTGCCTGGAATTATCTATCTATCTAAAACTGAAATAAAAAAGAGTTTTTCAGCCATTGTAAGTAAGCATGGCAAACAATTTATAGTATAATCTGTGCAAGAATAAACAGGCTGCTGTTCATTGTTATGCATCCTTGGCCCTTTGAGGGCTTAATCAGTAGGAAGTAGGATGACTGAAATAGGTAAGACTATTGGCCCTGGGTCCTTCTACCTTCTTCCAAGAAGTGGCCATGCATGTTACCCCCGGAAAGGATTGCTTCTACTCATCAAAGAATCATAATGATTTTATGAAAGAAAAGCCATCCTGCTGTAAAAAATGTAGAAATTACTGCAGTAAAGTAATATGTGAAGGGCTGTAGAATCTCCCAAATATTAAAAATTGTGGGGTTACAAGCAAATGCACTGAATTTCTGACTGATTCATGTTTGATATTTGACATAAAGATATGATCACAGGATGTTTGATATGATCACAAAGCCAGATAAAAACATTTATAAATGTCTCTTCCTCGAAAGTGCTCAAATGCAAACAGAAGAATGTGTTTGATTTAGTATATTTGATTTATACATTTCTTACGGTACAAACATAATACATTGTTTGCTGTAGAGCTGAAACATCAAAACAACAGAGATAATCTTGGGGGAAACTTGAAACCTGATGGGGTAGTAACTATTTGCCATGGCGAATGTGTTAGCCCAATTTTAAAGATAGGAGGAAGCACTGTTCTGAATTTCTTTATTATTTATTGAACTGAACAAACATACATTAGGTTT
Source organism: Azemiops feae (assembly GCA_023970755.1). Taxonomy (NCBI): domain Eukaryota; kingdom Metazoa; phylum Chordata; class Lepidosauria; order Squamata; family Viperidae; genus Azemiops; species Azemiops feae. Next base: position 639,988 of record JALGBA010004179.1, on the reverse strand, counting down.
GGCCTGTAATGCACATGGGAGAGCAGTCTTCCAGATATGTTGTTACTCTCTCTTGTAAAATAAAGGGGGGGGGAGAAGGAAAGGTAGAAAGATGGAATGTATTATAGATAACTCCCAGATGGCTAAATACTTTCTGGAATTTGAATTCTCAATACATCTGAAGAATCCAAATTAGGGAAGTCTGGATTACAGTTATCTATGAGATTCATTGCTGAAAGTACTGGAAATGGTAATTGAGGCACACATGCTTCATTTATTGTGTATTGATTATTACACAATATTAAAAAGAGAAAATATGAGCTTGTCAGATGACCAGGACCATAATCTTTGATGCTCTGTCTACTGATCTTGATTTTCTAGTACATCCTTATGTAACTACCTAGTTCCCACCATCTCTTCCTGCATTTCAAGTATCCAAAAAGCCTGCATGTTGATGATACCACTTGGCTTCTTATTGTTAGATACATGACATTTTGAAATGAAAATAATTACTATTATGACTGTCAGTCATTCCGATCTTTTTCTAAAGGGAACTATGGCTTTGGCATACATCATTATTATTGTTGGAGCACTGTTAAACTTTTCAGAAATATAGGCTTCCTGAGAAATTAAACATAGCTGAAGAAATATCAGTATTGTTACTTGATAGTTGTGAATACTTCATTCTGCAGATTGTTGCAGTCTTACTGCATTGCTCTTATTTTATGTTTTTTAACTTATCTCTAGTGATGCCATGATACTTCTTCACAGAGAAAAAGCTACTTCACTTGAAATGTTTTCCATATGTAAACCTAAAATGAGTGCAGAACACTATTTGGCACTAGATAATGGAGCTGGAACAGCGCCAGAATAGTGTTCTGATAATACTTTGTCGTTATAAGTATGCATTCTGAAGCAGAAGTAATTGGGTTTCGTTCATTTTTGTTGCCTTGTTCAGTAGCTGCTTCTATCCTAGCAGATATTTTGCACATTCCATGCTAAGAATAAACCAACTAACATATTGTGACTCTAAAGCACCTGCCTCCTTCAGGCTATGGCTCCTCTCATTCCATCTCCCTGTTTTGGTGCATTTTTAATCACTCTCCCTAGATGCAATCGTCTTTCTTTCTTTCTTTCCTTTTTCCCTTCCTTCCTTCCTTCCTTCCTGCTCTCCCTCTCCCTCTTCATTTTGCTTAAAGCATTTCAACTGGGCTGGTTTTTATATTGCTACATTCCAGATACTAAGATTGGATAAATTAGAAATGTAGCTAGATCTAAGGAAGTATTAGAGTTGCAGGCTCTTTTTACCAGATAACTGATCAAAAACTTTTTTCCCAATACAGTCAGCATATTCTTTGTGAAAAGCAAATTTCTTAAGGAGAATGAAATTAAAAGTATCATCTAGGTATAGCTAAGCAGTTGGGGGGGGGGGCATAATTGGATAGATACCATCTCACTAATGAAGGGTAAGGATGTAAGACGTTGGTAGCTAGGTTAAAAAAAAGATTGTGAAATTTATATATTGATTTTTCCCAAAAGAACTCTATATGAATCATCATTTTGTGCCTTCTTTATTCAATACAGATATTCTATTCTGGGGACTATTATTTAATGGTATAACTTTTAGTGTAGTTGATAATTAAACATGAAGAAGTGTGTGTATAAAGATAATTACATTTGTATATTGGACAGTGAGAGGAAGGAACTAACCAGATTGTTTCAAAGAGATGTTACATACAAACCATATTCAGGCTGACACAGGATTGGCGATTTACCTTTCATAGGAAGGATTATCCTAAAAGATCTGTGACACAGTTTGGAAAAACATCTGCATCTAACAATGTTTATGGGCATTAGCTGTGCCCTCGTCTAACAATGAACAAAGCATTAAACCATAATGGCTACATGCCACCAGTCACAAAAAGCTGTTGCTTTCACTCATCTGAGATAGAACATTTGTTTCTAATGCACAAAATACTTTGAAAGACTGGTAACAACTGGTAACTTCTCAGTTGTCTATATATGATCATTTTCCCCATATTAAGGACTGTATGGGGAGAAAAAATTAAGACCATTCAGGGATATACAATATAAGCTCCAAATTAGGTACCAGGAGATTAGTGCTCCAGTTTTCATCATTGTTTTCAACAATAACCATCATACCACTGGCTTAGCACAAGGCTGTGATATCATAATGATAGGGATACAAACAGATGTTTTAAATTTACATCCTACAGTCTACACACAACTAACACGGTGTAACAATTTAGGCTGTAACCCTACATTCCTTTAAACCCTTTCAGAGGCACATCCTTTACATTTTTTTTGTTTGTTTTTGCCATGGGTTAGTGCAGAGTGATAGAACAGCTTTGAGAGATAAGTATGTATTGTTTATTTGCAATCAAGGATAGAAAATGGCAAAACAGAAATCTAAAAATAAACTGAAGTAAAGTAAAACTTTTACTTTGCATAAGAAACAGCTGTTTTACTGTTACAGAACATTTTCATTAAATTTCTTGCATTATGAGTTTAATACAGCTGTAAAAACATCAGAGGAATGCAAGAAACCTAACAGCCTTTGTTCCCTGAATTTATACATCTGTGTTAGAGCTTGGTTTTTACTTGTACATATGCCTTTAGTTTGAAAAACTGAAAAAGTGTTAGAATCTGATCATTTCATTGAAAAGAATTCCGTTTATTTTGCTGCAGGCAAAACAGAAACTATTTATTAGGACTGGCAGTCCTCGACTTTACAACCATTTGTTTAATGACCATTCAAATATATGACACTGAAAAAAGTGACTTATGACCATTTTTCGCATGACTGTTGCAACATCCCCATGGTCACATGATCAAAATTCAGATGCTTGGCAACTGGCATGTATATATGACAGTTGCAACGTCTGGAGGTCATGTGATGACCTTTTGCGACCTTCTGACAAGTAAAATCAATGGGGAAGCCAGATTTACTTAACAACCGTGTTACTAACTTAACAACTGCAGTGATTTAACGACTGTGGCAAGAAAAGTTATGAAATGCAACAAAACTCATTTAACAACTGTTTTGCTTAGCAATGGAAATTTTGGGCTCAATTATGGTCGTAAGTCAAGGACTACCTCTATAATAAGAGAGACTCATCATTTTTATTTAATTGCTGAAACATTCTCCATCCTATCTATTTGATGTGGAATCAATGTAGTTTATTGAGACAAATGTTTTCTTCACTATCAATACAATGTGCAATTGTAACTGTAGAGATGCTTCACCTTTATTGAAAGTGGCAGTTTCAGCCTTAGTTATATATGTTTTTCACTGGCTGTATGTGAATCTTACATTCCATCCATTCTCTTCCACATTTTGAACTTACAGACCTTTAAAACATTTAGCTTAGCCTTTTCTTTTTCACAGCTTGTTTCCCCATGTTTTTGGTGTCCAATTCGTGCTTGGTATTGAGAGGATTACTGTACTTATTGATAGGTGTGTGACAATTACAGGTTTTCAAATGAATTATTGGGAAGTGTGTTAAAAGATATCTAGTAAGTGTGGCTACCATGGAAAAGCAGCTTGTAAACAAATAGGTGACCATCATACCTACACTAGGTGATTACAATAGGCTACATGGGGCTCTTTTTGGAAAGCAGTTCGAAATGATAGATTTGGCAGATTACATCAGCCAAAATACTGTTGGGATACATATTACGTTAACATTGTACATCAATAAGCATCTGGGCTCAATTTAAGATTCTGGTTCTTATATTTCAAGCCCTAATTAGATTGGGGCCAGGTTATTCCAAAGGCCATCTACTGATTTTCTATTATTTTAAAAACAAGGATATAACTCAGGGCACCCACTGTATTCATCACATGAGGAAATTGTCTAGGTTCCACCATCAAAAGTGAACCAGTTTGTTATTTCAGTTTATAAGTCCTTTTGCTCAAGGGCCCAGTTTTGGAGGCTTTCTTGGTGATGACCCTCAGCTGATAAAACTCTCTTCCCAGATAGAATAGACCAGCTTCTTTTATCTTCTTCCTGTTGTTTTGTCTGAAGAATTCTGTAGTTCTGCTCTATTTTTTATGACTGATTCAAGAAATTGTGTATGTATATATTGTTAAACATTTTTTTCCTGAAAGGTGTGCATCTATTGACTGAAAGGCAGGCTTAGCAATCTTATAAGTAAATAAACAAAATAATGCCATTGGGTATCTTGATATTTAATACCTTTCCTTTCTGTCTCTTCCTGAAGTACATGCTTTTGAAGTATCACAGCCACAAAGCCTTTCAGAGGTTGTCTATTCAAGCAAGTAGACATTTGGCCTCTCTTTCCTTTCCTTTTGAAATGCACACCTGAAAGTGTGTTTCAAGCAATTTACCTCTTTCATGTGTTCCTTATTTAATCCAAATAAGCGTGTGACATGAAAGCTAAAAAGCAAAGTACATCATAATGCAATTAGTTCCTGTGATGTCTACAGAACATTTTAGAAAGCCCATCTCTTTACAGTGGCCAACGAATATATCAGATAATTAAAGCTAAAATAAATGTTCCTGTGTTCTACCAAAGACAAAACATTCCTTTTACCATGGCTCTGAATTTCCAAAGCAATAATTTATATCTTCTGGACCACCGAAATGTAGCATTCTAAAACAACAATGGGTTTAACAGAAAAATAAGTCTATTATTAGTTTTTTTTCCCATTTAGCATTGAACATTTAATAAATAATCAGGAACTTTATTGGATTATTTCTTCTGTATCTTTTCATTTCCTGCATTGTACCCCATGATTATTAGGCACTGTAAATTAAAATCTGTAGCTTTTTTCTGACTGAATCAATACTAGTTTGGGAGTGTGCTTGTCTTCTGACAGGTAAACCTACTTATTAAGAACCAGGAATTGTGAGCCATGTTTTGATGGGAGGCAGAATAAAAGAATTTTTTGACTGACAGGATATTCTGTTTAATCTAACCAACATGATATTTTCTCCCCAAATACATATAAATTAGAACACACATATTTTGGACAATTTCTTTTTCTGTTGGGACCTGGCTAGATATCTGTTGGGACCTGGCTAGATACCAAGAGCAGAGACAAGGAGAAACTGGGAAGCACCTTGGTTATCATATTAAACATTTATTTTCCTTTGGATAGTTATATAAAGCTGTCTTTTTGCTTGTATTACAGAACCCTACTCTTTTCCGCTCTTTTCTTTTAATACCCTGAAAAATAGCCAGTACGGAACGGACTTGGTGCAACTTATATTGTCTTCATGTATTATTAGTTCAATTTTAAAGATTCTTATAACAATAAGGCCTCTCCAACATCTCAATTGGATTTTGGAGAAAGTCCATTTCTTCAAAAATGGCCTTTGTTTTTTTCATTATTGGAATAGGGACAATGCAGAAAAGATCCCAGTGTGAAATTATGCCCCCCAGATAGCTAATTTTTTTTATTTGGGTAAAGTCAGATAACTGTGATGAGTAGTAAATGGTATTGGAGACAAATTGTCCAATACCTTGCATATTGATAGTAACATTGCAGAAATTCTACGGTGGTACACACTGATTGTCCTGGCAAGTAATTAGATTGGGAGTAGAAGTGTTCTTTTCACAGCCTGCTTTAATGTATCAGTTGTTGGATTAATCATAATACCTTCCAAACAATAAAAAATGTATTTAGCTTGCTCTGTCTAATGTTGGCCTAGTTAAATTCAATATAAAACTTTATATAAAAACATGCAAAAATCCATAAGGATTCTGTATGTATATGTCTAATTTTGATATATTTTCTTTCATTCTCTGGCAGACACTTTCCATTTCCAAGACAGATAATCAACCACAAGGATTAGCAACCAGTGTAAGGTGGGGACAGACACCCATCAATCAGTCTACTCCCTGGGATACAGATGAGCCACCAGCTAAACAAATGAGGGAGACTGAAAACCCAGGTATACTTTCAGCCTTATTTACAATTGTGCTGGAGAAAATTGTTCAAAGCAAATTCAGTATGCTCTTTCCAATTCCACTCTAAATAAGGCTTTATCATGAGTCCTTTTTTTAATATCACAGCTGGCTTTGCTTTCTAGTTACAAAGACCTCTTCAGGTTACCCCTATCCCATGGGTAATACAAAAGTATTAAGATGCTGCAAGTTTGTTAAAGTTCTTTCTTCTGCCCTTTCTGTTCCTGTTTATTCTGTGCCAGAATAATAATAATATAAAAAAATCCCACTGCATAATACTTTTTAGGTTTTTAGGTTTAGTCCTTTGGTTGTGGTGTTATTATAGATGCGTTTAATACATAAAGTCTCTTTTTGTGTCCAGAGCCACCTGAAACATTTTCCAGCTTCCTGACACATACATTGTGCAGCTACGCCTGGCGCCTAATTATAATCTCTTTGTAGCGGCTGGAACATGGTTATTATACACACTGAGTGCTTGTCAGGGAACCACAAAAACACATTGGAGAAAGAGGTTAATTTTCTTGGAAGCAGAAAATTACAGAAAACATACTGTCTTGCACGTTGATCAGGATTTTTAACGCTTGTGCTTTTCTGCCATATTACAGCATTTACTGCTTTGCACTTACCATTTTGGACTGATGTCAATCCATCCCTCTCGTTATAAGGGAGGAGGGTGCAGACTCAACAGAATCACATTTGCAGTGGGAGTTGTTTTGGGGACTTGACCTTTTGCAAAAATTGTTCTTATTGCTAGCTTTCCTTTTTCCAGGTACAGCTCCATGGGTTACAACAGTTGCAGCAGGTAGCCAACCAACTCTTATAACTCATTCTTATGGGATGAATCAGCCACCGACCTTCAGCCCAGCAGTCAACGTCCAAGCCCCTGTCATTGGAGTCACACCCTCACTCCCTCCACATGTTACCCCCCAGCTTCCATTAATGCCAGCTCATTACCAGCTTCCGCAGCAGCCTTCACGGCCTCTCAGTAACATGGTTGTGAATCTGCAAAGCCAACCTTTGTACACAAACAGTCAACCCATTACTATGTCTTCTATGACTGGGGTTGGTCAGGTGACTCACCCAGGCCACGGGGCAGTAGGGAATGGTCACATGACTTGTCCTATCCTGCCTCCACCACCACCTACTTTGCCTTCAGCTGCCCTACCTAATAGTGTTCCAGCCACCAATGGGCAGGCTGCTCCTCAGCTTCCTCCTAACCCGACGGGCAATCAGGACAACACAAATGGGGTGCAGATGCTACGGACTGTTGGTGTGGGGAAATACGAGTTTACAGATCCATGGCATCCAAAAGGTAAGTCAGCCCAAACTCTTCACATTTTTGGTGATTGGTACCTTCAAGGATATGTCCACTTTGTGGAGGGTAATAGATAGTAATATTGAAGTTCTGCCAGCAGCCTGAACAAGAGGAAGTCCTGCCAATTAATCATGTTGACAGTCTTGTACCAGCACTCTGGCATCTGTTTCCTTGCCTTGTATCTAAGGTAGCTTTTCATGAATTAAAGATGATAAACTGGCTCTTCCAAGGAGACAGAGGGGGAAAATGTGCTTGTTTTAGTACTGAATGACACTTTCCAAAGTATCTTAAATAAGTAGAGATTCATATATTAAAGCACCTGAGACTGCTGTTGCTCTTTGCCATGGATTTTCTTTTATTTCTCTTGAGAAGCACTTTTTTATAAGTCACACCACCATATTTCTGGCTTTTGTTGTGCTTTTTGAGTTATGCCATTTCATATGAGGTATCAGAATCTTTCTCCTTTTAACATTTAGAAGATTTTGGTTGATGTTCCAATCAGCTCTGGGTACTAGATAGATTAATCAGCCTGAAAAAAAAAAAGAATATTGACATCCCATGGTTTTGCCATTCAGAGAGGGCATCACATATCATAGTTGAAATGAACCTATGTGAAACTATCACACTCTTTGTTAGCCTAACAGCAGCAGGATGGGAAAGTCCCCTAGTGCAAAGAATTAGGTGTGCATCCAATCTTGTTTGGATTGACCCTAGGAAATCAAGAGGGCAAGGAATCAGCAAATAGGCAAAACCAAATCAGATCTATATGCTGTGTGTGTGTGGTAACCCTTTGCTCTGTCCCAGATGGATCAACTTCTGGATGTAGGCCAATTTTAAATCTGTCAAGGGGAAAAGCATACAGGTGCCAACACACTATTTGGAGATGGAAATGTCCATGTGTTATCTGGGACCAAGATCATGTTGTGTGTGTCCATGTATATGTGAGATTAGTGTGTGTGTGTGTGTGTGTGTGTGTGTGTGTGGCACCGTTAAAAAATATATCTAACAATGTGAAAGACAAGTAATTTCTCCTTTTAAAAATATAAAGAGCCAGATATTTAAGTTAGGTTTTTTTTTTAAATTTTAGACCCTTATATTGAGGGGTTTTATGGATACATGAGAATATTGGATTTACTGGCAAGTTCTTCATTGTATTTCTAAAGGTTTTAAAGATTATTTTCGTCTTAGTAGAAAAAAGCAGGAAAATTAATAAGATTGAAAAACTAAACAATTCATAAGAGAGGATCTTTCAAATATTAAAATGCCTTGCTGACAAAATTCAAATGCTAATATATAATTCATGAAAACTATTCCTGAGCATCAGAATAATTCCATTTTTTTCTGGAGATGGTTCTTAAAAAATTGACAGAAATACAAAGATTTAAGATCCATGTTTTGGAACCATTTTAAGCTAATTTTCCTCTTCTAGGTTCCTGGGCTAAGCTTACCAAAATGAGATGAGCCCTTTCTGTCAGAAGGTCTAAAACAGACATTTTTATCCTTCCAATCCATACCTAGACGGTGTCCCATACAGTGAAGTGGAGCCAGTATTCGCTTTAACAGATGACAGTCTTAGCTTTATCTATGGTCATAAATTGTAGGGCGGGCAACTGTTTTCTCATGAATTATATTTTACTAGCTTCCTTATTTATAGTCATCCCCATCTGATTTATTCTCCCTCATTTAATAGTAAAGAAAGATTGAAGAATTCATATACTAATGCCTGAAAGCAAAAGTAATTTATATATTTATTTATTGAAGGATTCATTTCCTTTCCTCCTTAAAAGCATGTACTATAAGCTATAATTGCACTTGTCAGATCTAACATCAAACAAGTAAATTTATAATCTAGTTAAATAAGAAGAAATCTTCAATTTCATAACTGGGCTCTATACTTAAGCCATGTTTAGAATGAAAACCTTAATATAAATTATCTTGCATTCATAAAGAGAGTAGTATAATATCCCGCCTTGATGTTTTGCATTTTTCAGTTCTGATTAATTTCAGATTTGTATGTGACTCGCTGCATGTTCTCCACAAAGGGGAGAGTTACGGTTTAAGTATATAAACAAAAATGTTTCCGCTAGTTTTTAGAGATTTTCTCCCTTATTTTGGGTGAATCCCATTATGCATTATAAGGAAGTTTGGCTTTTTTCATAGTCTTTCAGTTATTATTCCCCCATCTCATATAGAAAAGCAAGCTTCCCTATTTTACCATTTGACAGTCTACTCCACTATATATAACTACTTTGCAATTTCTCAAAAGAATATGTCTTGCCAGTCAAAATGTGAGATATTGATGTTTTATACATTATTAGGGAACTGATTTAAAATTGCACATTTTGTTTTTCCTAATTATGTTTCAATCAGAAGAGTTGTATTCCTGTAGGACCTCCACTAGAATGCACTCAAATATTTTTGTCATAAGCTATTTCTATTTTATAATAGAATATTTGTTTATAAGTAAACAAATACATTGCAAATAATAGCGCAAAACAGAAGAATTTACTGGATATCCCATTTGCAATAGGTCAATGTTTTTCCATTGAAAAGTGGAAATTAAGCTTTTTTGTTTCATCTAATTTGCTTTAAATATTCTTTATTATCAGAATATATGTCAGTTGAGAATTTAATTGGTTTCTTATAGTTGGTAGTGATGGTGCGAAGTATTTTTAGATATGTTAAGTATTTAAATGTTTAGGCTTGCTACATTATTTTAACCATATTTTCCTGTTACATATATTAGGAAATTAGAATTGTATTGATGCAATTATTGGAATATTTGCTTATTTCTCTCCTTTATAAAATGCTTAAAAGTTGTTTCTCAATCATGCTCAGTTTTTCTATACCACCACCATTAGAAAATGCTAAAGGTAAAGTAAAAGCAGCTGTATGTGACTTGAACTAATATTTATGCTCCTAAAAAGAGATTCTGCCATCACTAACTGCATGGAAAATTAAGCCCAGTTTTCCTTTTTTTCTGAAGTTGCCTGAAAACTAGAGAGACTGAGAAAAAACATTGGGTTAATGTCATTGGGGCCTGTAGAATATTGTGTCACAAAATCTTTCAGGTACCGTAGAGATAGATTTTTAAGTTTCTACCATTTTGTGTCTCTAATTTAAGTGTCATTTATCCCAGTATTAGATAACATTAGATAAAATTATGTTTCAATTCCCACTGAAATTAGACTAATCGGCTGCTCTAAGGAATTATTTAATCAGCTGAATAATTTTAAGGACATTACTTAAAGCATTTCTAACAAAACTATGAGGAAATGCAATAGTTCGCATACAGTATGCTTAGAAATTATTAATCAAACAGTTGTATGAGCTGCTAAAATCAAACTGGTGATTCCTTCAGATATGTTCGACTGTTTGTCTATTTCGTCTTAATGGGCATCATCCTTAGGATCATAGTTCTTTCCTATTACATTAAATATCTGTCCCGAATGAAGCTTACATTTGTGTTGTGAGAATAACTCATTTTTCCAACAGAAAAACAATAGACTAGAATCTAGTGGTTAATATTTGATACATAGTATATTCCCAGTAACGCTGTAAGTCTCTCTTCCAAAAACTCAACATTTCATTTTACCAACCATGAAAATATCCTTTAGAAAGGAAAATGTTCGGTTATCTATTGTGTGTATGTGTTGTTTGTATGGAAGAACTTTTGGATACATGTACAATCCTCTTCAAGAACCCTCTGAGTTGAGTGGTGTACAGGTACTGTTTGCTTACCAACTGCCTTGTTTAGCAACCATTAAAAGTTACATCAGTTACATTAGTGTAGAAAAAGCAGCTCCATGACCAATCCTTCCCTTTAGGACTGTTGTGGTGTCCCACAGTTATACTATCACTATTTAGGTGTTTCATAACCAGTGTGTCAAAGCAAGAACATCCAATGTTAGCAGCGTTGACATCATGTTCGTGCCGAAGGGTGTTGTACTAATAAAGAGACTTTAAGGTAAACAATGCCTTGAGGTTCTTTGAAGTATTCCCCTAATCAGAACCATGACACAGTGTACATTTACAATTGTTGGAGGGTCTTGGAAACTCTTTTGCTAAATATTTTTGTAACTCATGTAATTGTAAACTTATCAATGTTTTTAGCACTTCGGGAATTTTCTTTAGATTTTATTAGCTGCCCTGAATATTCTCTGCTGTGGAAAAATGGAGAATCTATCAAATAAGCTAGAGCAGTTTATCAAATAAACTGTACTTCTTTTTGTTTCCAATTGATTCATCAAGTAGGTTTCAGCTGTTTTTTTTCTTTAACATCTACATGAGAGGCTGGAGATCTCCAATCTTTTTTGCATCAGTGCTTAGTTTAACATTTGGGTTTATTGTCCACCTATATAAATTGTTAGGGTTTTCTTTTAGGGAGAGGGAGGGAGGGGAAAGCATGGCCACTATTTCCTTCATTTTTGTAGTGGTCCCCAAACAATAAAACAGCTGGTGGACAGTATCATCTAGACCAGGGGTAGGCAACCTTGGCTCTTTTATGACTTGTGGACTTCAACTCCTGGAATTCCTTCTGGGAGTTGAAGTCCACGAGTCATAAAAGAGCCAAGGTTGCCTACCCCTGATCTAGACTGAAGACCACTATGATAGGCAGCTATATAGGTTACTCTCTATGATGAGAATAGCTTTATCTGTTGAATATAAATAGTGCAAATAGTTCACTTGTCTTTTTTTAATACGAATTTATCTAAATTGATGTATCTTTGCATAAATGGGAAGGAAAGCACTGTGGGGGGCAGCTAGACCCAATGATCATTTAATGCAGAGGTCCCCAACCTTTTGAGCACCAGGTACCAGTTCCATGGAGAGAGGTTTTTCTGCTGGACCGGAGGGGGTTTGGTTTCGTATAATGCCTGCATCCCGCTAATGGGGCTTTGCTTGTTTGGAGGACCAGTTTCTGGCATGGCTTGGCCCGGTGCCAGTCCATGGACCGAGGGTTGGGGACCCCTGATTTAATGCATGTAAACTGTTGGTTATAAATAATAATAAATGTATAGAGAGGGCGCAAAAAGAGGAATACAGGTGGCTCTCCAGACCTTGGCAGACAGGGCCAGAGATTAGAACCTCTTTGCTTCTTACCTATTTCAGCAACTGAAATAATTTAAATATACTTCTTAAATTAAAAATCCCTTGTTAAATAGATTCTCCAATGTCCATGTTACCTGTAAACCAGTTCTATATGCATATTCCCATTTTAAATTCCAAGAACATTTCAATCATAAACATTTTATTTGGTTCCTCATATCTTGAAGCACAACAAGCTGGGTATATTCACATTTCTGACCCAGTGAATTGCAGGCTCTTGCTACATCATTAGCTCACTATATTTTCTTCTTGGTATTTTTTTTAATGTGTGTGTGTGTGTGTGTCAGTTACATAAAATCTCCAGAGGTGGGGATTAATTTAAATAACTGAAACTGTGATGGTAGGTAGTTGACAGACTGCCAATAAAAGAACGGTTCAGTTGAATGCTTTGTTAGCTTCTGGAATAAAAAAGCAAAGATGGCACTAGAGAAGATTGCTCCTGAGCATCCTCTCTGCTCCTGCCAAATCTCTGAGCAGTTCTGGATGATCAAGAGGGTAAAGAGATGCCTGGGGCATTGTTGGTGGAGGATAAGAAGCATGCATGATTAGATATGAGCATGAGCTCAAATTGAAGCCAACTTTATGGCAGCAAAGCAAAATTACTTCTTTGCTTTATTGCAGCTGAGGAATGCCAACCAACTGAACCATTTAGAGGTGCACTCCCTACTTGGAAGAGATAGTCTGGATGGCAAGTTGTGATCAATTGGCTGATCCTTTTATGGATCAAATTGCTTGCATTCACTTTGGCAGCTGGATAGACAGGGTCCACTGAGATATCAGAGGTAGCATTCTGTGATGTTATCTGAGATTTTTGATCCTGTGCATACAGAAGAAGTAGACAAGGTTTTTAGCCTTGCCACTTGTGGACCTGACCTTTGTTCTCTTGGCTGGTTAAAGTGTCGGGAAGGATTGTTATTATGTGTTAGGTTTTTATTGTATTCTGTTTTGTTCTCTCCACACATCTACCACCCAACACTCTGCTGTGCTGCCTCATCATGGCAGGGGAGAGAGGATGGATTTGGCAAGGATGAGAAAAGAATGCTGGGAATGCATACCAAAAGAATATAACTTCAGTAGGATCACCCAAGTCATTCCAGTTGCCCAGCTAAAGCAAGCAGGCATCTGTATTGGGCAAAAGCAATATAGGAAGATACTGGAGACAGATAACTGATGTTGACATGTAGGAAATCTGAAGCTGCAAAGACAAAATTACATGGAACATGGCATATAAGAAGCATAAACATGGGAATGCTCACCACAGTGAAAGATTTAACAGAATAACAGAGTTGGAAGGGACCTTGGAGGTCTTCTAGTTCAGGGCTTTTCAACCTTTTTACCGATTGTACCACTTTTAGGATATGGCAATATTCGAGTACCACCTAGCAAGGTGTCAAAAACTTGGTGACAAAAAAAAACCTGTTCAAAGTTGCAATTGCACTGAAATGACTTACGACCATTTTTCACACTTATGATCATTGCAGCATGCCCGGGGTCATGTGATTTATATTTGGATGCTTGGCAACTGATTCATATTTATGATGGTCACAGTGTCCCAGGGTCATGTGATTCCCTTTTGCAACCTTTTGACAAGCAAAGTCAATGGCAGAGCTGCTGGTGGCCAAGTACTAAGGCGGGACTTCCTTCCCTCCCTCCCTTCTCTGCCTCCCTTTTTCTCATTCCCATCTCCTTCTGAAGGAAGAATTTGAACCCCCCCCCCCCCATATTTTCCCTCTTCCATATATTGATCAAACAAGGAAAGGCCTCCAGAGACAGAAAAGACAAGTGCTGAGTGAACTAGCTTAAAAGGGCACTTCCCCTTTAAGAATTAGCTACTGGCTAGAAAGGAAAGTAAGGAGCCCAGCCGGCACTTAAGGAAGAAAAAAAAATGTAAATACTGGCTGCCGGCTAAGGCAGCCTCCCCAAATGGCTCCATTCATAAGTAAAATCCATTCAGGAGAAAAATACTTCAAAATCCCTTGCAGCAAAACTTAAAGCTAACAACAGCAGAGCAATAGAAGCTAAAACGAGCCATCAGCCAAATAGAAATTGCCAAACACTCCTTAAGAACACAAAGGCCACATTGCACAAATCCCAGAACTTCAGTCACAAAAGCACATAAGAATCCTTCCACTCTCCATCTCCCTCCCTCCATGCCTCACCTCCAGCCATTGCTGCTTTTCATTCCTCGTGGAGGGCAACCCCTCCCCCACTGCATTTCTTGCCTGTTTGCTGCTGCCAGCACAGGTGGTTGCCACAGCAGTTGTAGATTGGCTCATGGCCGCCCGGCCTGCTTGATCTCCTCTCCCCCCACCCTCCTCCTCTTTCTTCTTCCCCTTCGGTGCAGCTAGAGCTGATTCTGCCTCCTCCCAAGGCTGCTGCTTTTTCTCTCTCTCCCTGTCCCTCCCAAACTGCCTCCTTTTATAGTCCCCGCCCCCCTCCTCCTTTCTCATGGGGGAGGGTGAGCCTGGGGCCTTTGCAGCTCCAGAGGACTCTAGCTCCAGAGGACTCTCTCACTGTAAGTCTTTGCCTGTGCTGGCTCTTTCCCTTCCCCACTACACTTGGCTAGGCAGGGATGCGTACCACCTGCCACTCATTAATGTACCACAAGTGGTACGCGTACCACAGGTTGAAAAGCCCTGTTCTAGTGCAACCCCTGATCAAATAGGAGACCTGTATGATTTCAGACAAATGATTGTCCAATCTCTTCTTAAAAATCTCCAGTGATGGAGCACGCACAACTTCTGAAGACAAGCCATTCCACTGATTAATTGTTCCAACTGTGAAGACATTTCTCCTATAAGTTAAATATATTTATAAAATAAATAAAATTTATTTTATTCAGTTTCAATGAAACTCCAACAGACTTTGAGCACACAAAAATAAAGAGCAACATAACAACAAAATACGGTAAACTAGACCAAACAAATTAGATGAATAGGTACAAAGTAATTGCAAGAGGGCCAGACAACACCACAAAATGTAGAACATCACAAACAAGGGAGTGCCATCCATCTTACCCCAATATCTGAAAAAACAGCCAGGTTTTCAAGTCCATCTATCATTAGAGTAGAACCATATGGGTCTTGGGGTAGGTCACTCCAGAGGGCATACCGCATTACACAGAAAGTGGAGGAGGAGCCTGGTGGCACAGTGTTTAAGGTGCAGTATTGCAGGCAAACTCTGCCCGCAGCCTAGAGTTCAATCCTGGCAGGGCTCAAGGTTGACTCAGCCTTCCATCCTTTCAAGGTCAGTAAAATGAAGACCCAAATTGTTGGGGGCAATATGCAAATAATACTTAACATTGTAAACTGCCCACAGAATGGTATAAATGTGGTGGTTTATAAGCCTAAATGCTATTGCTATTGTTATTGCTAAGGTGCACTTCCTAGGTACTGAAAGTCACTGTTTAATTGAGGGGAGCAAAAAGCAAGCCTGCCCTATCAATTTGTACCAGTCAGGCATACATCACTGGAGTCCAATGATCCCTCAAATAATTAATTTATGCTTATAGAAAGATGAAATGAAATAAATACATGTTGACATCTTAAGCATCATTAAATTGAAATGTACTGGAATTAGGCACTTGAAGTCAGAAGATCACACTATTTGCTACTCAACACATGAAAAAAAAACAAAGAATCTGTTGATTTCATAGTCAAGAAATACTGTGTCAAGGTAATGATTTAGAAGCTAACCAGCTTGTATAATGTGATATGAATGATGCAATGTTAGGAATGACTCAGCAGGAGTCTGTATCCCTTTAAGAGCCTGAATATAAAAGGGAAGGCTTTTGCTGCTGTGTTATCTCTCGTCCGTTTCCTGGTATAATTGCTGTATGTTGGAGTTTGCTGAATCATCACGTGTATTTTGTTCCTAGTGTATATTTGTAGATAGTGTGTAATATAAACCATATTTAATACAAACCACTGTTTGCTGTATTTACTCTTGAGTTACCTCAGCGCAATAAGACTGTGCATGCTCTGACATATTGTATATAGCAAGAACAGTTCTTGACTTCAATGCAAATCAATGACCAAATTATATCAATTAGTTGTCCCATATGATGATTAGCGTTTTATGCTCCATGCCTTAATACAGAAGATATTTTATAAGGAATTTTATGATCAAGTACAATTTGAAATTGATCTACATTGTCTTGTGTCACTTTTTGCCTTTTTACACCATCAGAGTCCTTTGTGATGAAGCATTTCATGCATTCCGTCAATCATTTAACAGAATTAAAATTACTATATAGGCTGTGGAGAAGAACAAGCTGTCAAGAAATATATCATAGACTAGCACTCTGTAAAACAGGAGTGGCCTTTGTATACCTACAAAGACCAGAATCATGTGGGGCATTGTATTCCCTGTGACATTCTATGCAAGCAAAGTTGGATGTTAAAGAATAGAAAGGATAGAAAGACTGTTGACACCGCTGAACTTTAGTGTTGGAGAAGACTGTTGAAAATATTTTGTACAACCAAGAAAACAAACCGATAGGTCATTGAATGAATCTCACTTGAGGCACAAATAACCAGGCTCAGATTATATCCAGCTCCAGTTACATTATCCAAAGGGTCCCTGGAAGAGGCTCTAATACTGGGAAAACTAGAAGGAAAGAGAATAAGGTGACAACCAATAGCAACTTGAATGGACTCAGTTATAGCGGCAAAGACTGCGCTTTTGGGACACTTGGAAAAATAGCTTAGGGATAGATCGTCTTAGAGAATATCTATCCATGTGGTGGCTAGGAGTCAAAAACAACTTGAAGGCACATAATCAGTATAGGCTGTGGATAATTAGTTTATATCTAAGTGAATTGACTCAGATTAGTGTAAAAGATCACATGCCAAGGTCTTGTTTCTGCAGTGTCTCAAGAGGGTATCAAAATGCTTAGTGTTGCTTTTTACATCATAAGCATTCTTGTGAGCATTGTTACTTGCTCATTTTTAGCTACTTATCTTGTACTTAAGTTCTGATTTTGCCTTGGTTGCTCTTGCGACATCCTTTTTTCCTATTGCTTAGTGATTGATTATGTGCCATCAAGTCAGTGCTGCTTCTTAGCAACCAAGGAGATAAATTTTCTCCACGAGATGTCCCATCAGATTGTCCAGCAATGCCTCTTGCTTAGTATTTTTGCTTGTTCTTTGCTTCATATCAGAAGTCATTCATGCAAGCAGAATTATATTTCAGGTCACCCCAGAAATATCCTTATGTAGAAAAAGAAAATAATTTGATATATCAAATGCAACATTAGGAATGTTTACAGTAGATCATCCTCTTGTGATTTATAATTAGTCTTGGGAGCATACATTTTTTTAAAAGGAAGAAAAATAATATTGTTCCTCTTCAGTAATTAAATGGTAGCCTTTTATTCTTCTTGGGGAAGGAAAAGAAATACAGTCCAACTGCTGTTGCTTTTCTAAATAACTACTTATCAAAGACATAGCATACATGAGAGCAACAGTAGCCATGAAGCTAATTTCTTCCATCTATCATCAAGCAATTTATGCTATCTTGCTATCCATGATCTAATCTAGTTCTCTATTTGTTGATCCTTGATCTAAATACATTGGCGCATCTTGTTAGGAAAATACTGCACTTAAACAAAACCCATATTAGTTTCAACAGAAATATAAATCTTTTGCCTTCATTTCTCTGAAATTAACAAATTTACAAATTCTACTTTTATAATGTATTTTTTTTCTAAGTAGAATTGGTACTGTTTCTTCACTGAGGTTCTCTGTCAATTCCAGTGTTAACTCTGAATGAAGAGATACCACTTTGAAGGAACAAGTCTAGAGCTTGGGAGCTTGGATTCACAGCTACTACTGGATAGAAAGTAGAAGCCATGCATGGCCAGTGCAACCTGTGCCCAGGTTTGACTAGGGTGACAGGATGCTGCCAGGAGCAGAAGGAATTTGCCATGGCAAATAAACCCTTATCCCCAACACAACTGGATAAGAGCTTCTACATGAGGCTGCCTCCCAGAAAGCAGAACCACTCAGAAACTTCAGTTGGTGTAAAATGGATTAATACTTTTCGACGTTTGCTCGAAATGAGCAGAATACAATCATGCATAAAAACTGTTATTACCATTTTCACAGCTACAATTTCTGCATCCCTTCTAAGATGGCCTTAAGTAGAGTATCTTGCATTAATTCAAGACAAAGACAACAAAGCTAAGCATCACCATAGCTACCAGTAGGTCTCATTTGGAATTAATGCATAAAGGTTAAGCTGGGAAAGGCATTCTTGGCTACAGCTACCATATGAACCTCCAAAGCACCCCCAGACTGCAAGCTTATTTGGGGGTCATTATCCCTCTCTCTCCCCCCCCCACAAAAAATGTTGGAAATGTCTTCCAAAGTTAGTGTATTGATGAGGGGCATTCATAGTTTCAACCCTGAGCTACAAATATTCTCCTTCATTGGCATTCATAGTTTGTCCAGATTTAAGCCTTATTTTATTAGTTCTCATCGGGCCCATTGCTGCTATCCATACCTTCCCTAACAGAAGCAGCTGAAAAAGAAAAGCAAGGGCACAGGTCATCCACATATTTATGGCAATATATTCTGTATCTCCTGATGAGGTTGCCAGCTTACCTTGTTTCAGGTAAATTTTAAATAACAGGGACAAACTCTGAGGAATGCTACAGTCTAATATCATGGGCTGAACATGATTCTTCCAGATTTACCTTTCGTAACCAATCTCTGAGGAAGAATTGGGGAAGCATCTTAGAATCTTCCAACCCTTTTTCTGCCAGGCATCCCAGAAGGATGTCAAATTTGAGGGTATCACACTACGGAGAGCTACATTGGAACTTTTAACAGGGGGTTTATAATTGGAAGCAACCATTTAAATAGACTGTGTGTCTTTTAAAATGGTGGTATGAGGGAAGCGTAATAAGAGGTGAAAAGGTTGGCAGCAAGAATTTCCAAAGCTGAAGTTGAGAGGTTCATATAAAAGAGAGATTAGGAACCTTTAGTTTTTCAGATATTGCTGAATTACAGTTTTTCAGATATTGTTGAATTACAGCGCAAAGTCAGCATGCTGAAGAATGCTGGGAGCAGTAGTTCAGCCACCTCTGAGAGTGCCACACTGATACAAAAAATATAGATATGTATCTCACAATTGATCTAATAGTAATATAATACTATTTGCATTTGTGTATTGCTGAGGTTTATAGCATTTTCCCTCAAACAACCAATGTATGATTATATGGGGGCAATCCTGAGACTCTTCACAGAAAAGCATTTTAGTCCTCTGTACAAAATCATTATTTTCTTTTTTTACTATACTGTGTAGAGCAAGAACTGACCTCTTGCTCTTCTCCATTAAGGGTTTCTTTAATTCACTTTTATAGTGGTGAAATGGTAAAGAAAATGCCTTTTGAGAGATAAAGATATTTCAAAGTTTTATCAAAATAAAAAAAAACCCATTTACCTCATTATTTTCTTCGGTCTGAACATTTGAAATAAGCCCAGAAATCCACATATATAAACAAAACAGCCTTTTAGCTATATTACTTCAGAAAAATGATGTCTTTTAATATTCCACAGGTGCATCTGCAATAGAAGAGTTATCTTGCAAAACAAAATAATTATTCCTAGAGGCATATGTTTTATGCCTTGAAACAAAACTTCAAGAAAAGAACAGAAGCAGAATGTATTTGTTCAGTGTGTGGTAAGGAGATGAAATTGGTAGCATGCATTTTCAGTATATTACGTTTTACTGATAAGATATATTAAACTGTGGAACTCAGGGCCACTGATATAAAGATCATAGCAATAGTATAATTTACTGGTGAAAATAAAAGGAAAATGGCTATGTTGCTGCAATGGACCATCAGAGCAAAGAGTGGATATTTCATCATGCTTGACCTTCAATTTTGGTATACCTGACAGTTCTTAGTAGCTTTGGGGAGTATTTATTTATTTGATGGATGATTGGTTGATTATGTACCATCAAGTCTGTATCAACTCTTAGCGACCACATAGATTTTCTCCATGGCAATCTGTTTTTAACCTGAGTTTTCAAGCCTTTCAGCAGTGCACCAATCCCCAATGTAACTGAGTCCATCCACCTTGCTGCGGGCCATCTTCTTCTCTTTTCTTCTACTTTTCCCAGCATCAGAGCATTTTCCCAGTATCAGAGTTCTTCACATGATGTGTCCAAAGTAGAATAATTCGAATCTGGTTCTTTGCGCCTCAAGTGAGGTTGATTTGTTTCTTGATCTTACTTATTTTAATGAAATTATAATTCTTCAAACATTAATATAAACTAGGTCAATAATATATCACAGTTATTTTTTATTATGAGTTTGAGTTACTATTGTAATCATGGTAAAACACACAGAATCTTGCAAATACATTTTTTAAAAAGACATATCAAAAGCTGCAGGTGTAAGCATATTTAGACTGCCTGTCTAGCTGTGTGCTTGGGAGAAACATTCCTGCTGCAGCTTTCATCTCTGCTACTCTCTGTTTTAAATGTGTCATCCTTAATGAGTCAGTGGAGCTATTGCGTTGAGATAGGTTTAACATCACAATATGGCCAAGATACCGTTTGAAGGAAATCACATTTAAATCCATAGGATTTCTTTTAAATGCTCTCTAAAATAAAAAGGATATGAAGAAATATGTTGATTTAATGAAGACTAAAGGAACTGTGTGCAAGATCAGGTTGTTTTGGCCTAAAAAATATCAGGTTTGCAGTAATGCTTTCCAACTTTGTCCAGATCTTGACTGAACATTTGTGTAGGTGCTTTGTGTTCACATGTGCATGCCCAAGTGTTTGTCTCCCTAGGAATTAGTTCTCTTTGAGTCTGTGACAGAGGAAGGAGCATGAATGAAGGATGTCTAGCAATTTTTCCATGGAGATTTGGAGTTACTTTAAATATGTCCTTGGCTCTGGTCCTGTTCATTGAAGTAATTTATTTTAATTGCTCCAGGATTAGTGAGAAAACAGCTTGCACAAAAGTCAGATTTCAGTACAAGGTATTTGCTGTTAGTTTCACTGTCATAGGAGGATAAAGCTAAATTGAGTATGCAGAGTCTAAGCATAGAAATAAGTATGGTGCTGTAAGTGTGGGCATCATGTATGGTATACTTATGTGGCTCAAAATGCCAATCTTTTCAATGTGCAATTTTTGTTCTGTTGCCAAGTTAATTCCTGCCAATGTGGCAGATTGATTTAGGAAGCTGTTTACATCACTGAACTGAATGATCTTTTTAAAAGTCAATTTTGTTCTCATTTGAGTTATCCTGGTTTTTGGATCAGTTCCCGAGGGTTGTAAGAAGCCATTAATGGAAAAGAATTAGTGACGAGACTGTTCTTCCCACTCACTAAAGGAACACAACTGAAAGAACAAAATTGAGGGGAGCCAGAGAAGCAGACAAACATAAATGTAATTCCAAATTTCAATCTTCTTTGTATTATGGGTCATTACCTGTTAATTGACTAAATGGCAGTACTCTGTGAAGTTTTGTTTAGCTTTTATAATGAAGACAGATGATATAACTAGTATCATTTCTGATTTAGAAATAATGAAAGTGTTGTATCTGTGAGGTGCAACTCTCAGCCTACATGGTATTAGAAATAACTTCCTATTGACATGAGGACAGCTAGGGTTCTGTGTTTTGTTTTAATGTGTTCAGTACATTGATGTAGTCTGAAAACAGTAATATGTTCCTTCTTTTTTTCTTTTTTCATTACATCAGTAGTACTTAAGCACTTAAGAACTTCCATTCTACTTTCAAAGAACGTTCTTCATATTGACCTGCATATTGAAAAACATCCGTGGGGCAGAAAGTTTGGGAACCCATTATCACTCTCCCAGCCATTGTAAACTAACTCTCAATAGTTACTCGTGCTTTGCAACAAGCTACAGTGTGGATGATATGAGTTACACCTAGCACGTTGCATGAATCCAGCCAGTTCTTGGTTATTCAAGAAATCACAGCTAAACAAACCATGGCTTGACCTAGTCAGTCATTTTGTGCCCTTTCTGCATGTTGCAAGAGAAGGCTTGTCATGGTAGGCAAGGGTTTTCAAACGCCCGCTCTGAAATCTATGGTTATAATATTGGATGTGATATGGGAGGAAAAGATACTAATAAATGCAGGGGAAAAAACTTTGTGGAACTACTGCTGTTTTCTTTGCAGAGATTTACAGTATGTGCCTTTTTTCATATGAAAAGGCCTTCCAAAGAAATCTGTAATGAAAACAATTAAAATGCACTTACAGCTATTAAAATACAAGAAAAGTAAGAACAGAAAAAAGATGCATATCTTAAGTTTTAAACAGAGATGATGCATTCAATAAAAAAAAATGGGGATGGCAAACAAACTGGTGCACCAGTAAAAAAGGCCCTGTATTTCTGAGAGATTTTACAAGTCTGCTGTTCATCATATAATTTTCTTTTCTTTTGCACCTAGTCATTTTGATTTAAAAAACAGTTCTACTTCGCTGTTATTTTAACAAAATACTCACAAGGTTTGCAGTTGTTGCCACTTGCTTCAGTTTAAATGATTAAATAAAAAATTTGGGGAATATGATTATTATATAGGCTCAGACCAGCCATCGTTCTCTCAATTGCTACAGTAATTTGATATGTTTATACATTAACAGTTAACAAATATAATAAAGCTAATGGAGTTCCTCTTGCAAGAAAATTAGGATAATTGAGGAAATAAATTATATATTATAAAGTACTGCTGGTGTTTATTTTTATGTATTAATAAAAATGTTGCATGCTTTGGCAAACATGTTTAGCTGCAGAAAACTCATGAATATCTCATAGCACCAGTCATATCTGAGTTTCTCAAATCCAGGGGGAAATTATTTTACTGCTTAGCTATGCCACAGCTTTCAGCTCCTTCAGCTCTGAGAAAGTTCAAAAAAGATGAAGACTAACTTTATGGAACTCTAAATTAAATTCACAGTCTTAATGTTTGCAGGCTAGTAGAGTGAAGCTTCAGCTAAGCCTGGTGGAGACCTTCATGTACATTTTGTACAGGATCATGTTCATTGTTTTAAAATCAGGTTTTTGTTTTATAAAATAGCATATCTTTTACAGGTGGGCAGGCATTATCCAAACTGGCTATCATTTTTAGTTTTGGCGATTTGGCAGATATGGGGTGCAAGGCAATGCAGGCCAACATAGAAATAGAAAGAAATTATCTGACTGAAATGAGCTCTCTTTGGCAACTTCTCCCTCTTTGGCTGCATCTCAAGCAATAAGTCTGCTTGAATATCTCAGTAATTCTGGGTGGAGCTGATCCAAGGCCTATATATCTACCAGATAGCGTTATCATATTTTCAAATAGAAATTTGGAAGAAAAAAAAAGGAAAAGAATGTAATTTTTTAAAAACAACTTTCCTTCTAGTCAACAGAAACACATATAATGCTGTCTCCAAGGGTTTGCATGTGTCTTTTAATATCGCCCTGATAGCTACTTATCAATTAATAACATGCATTTAGGTATTACTGGATTGTAGTGATTGTGTCTTTACAAGATGTTTTCTAGCGGCAGAATGAGCTTTTCCTCGCCACTTAATTGGGTAACTCTCTGAACCATGACATGTAGAGGGCAGCAGTAGAGGGTGGGAAGGAAACAACAAGAAATTCTTGTGAATGAACAGATGTAGCCTTCTGAATTCTGAACAATAGAAACCTTTACCTGAACTAAAGACAAACATACTCAGTTTGGAGAGTTCTGCTGGAAAATATGTAACAAGGGAGCAAGAACGGATGGTTGGAAATATGTAAATAAATGACCAGTTTGAAAAGAATATCAGGTTCTGTTTCTCTACCACAATAGAATTTAGACATGGTGATAGGATATGTGAGAGCATCTCTGTGATTTCCTACAGAAGAGACGGTCAAGGGTAGTAATTATTTTGTTTAGCTGAAAGCTTGTCATTTCTATGATAAGAGAAGGGCGGGCTTAAAATTTCCAGAGTTAGGAACTTCTGATGTATTTTTGTGTTTTCCCAATTGTTTTGTTTTATTCCATTGTGGGGTCATGAGGGCATTTAACTGACAGTTTTGTATATTTTGGAGGCCATTGGTTTAAACATTATTCAGTAAGAAATGATATATAATACTGTGTCTACTCCAGAACCTGTCACTAATGGATGTATTCAGGGCTATGAAGTGCAGACTAATGAAGCCATTATTTTGTCCAATAACTCATGGGTTGAAACTGTCCTTGGCAGATGCAGAACAGCATAGCATTTCAGTGACATCTTTATCATACATTCTCACATTACCATTTAATAGTATCAAAGGAAATCTAAGACACAGTGGAAGGTGCATCTCCAATAAACAGCTGAGAAATGCAACTTCGTCTTCTCAAAAAAAAAAAAAGAAGAAGAAGAATTGTGGAAAGCTGTGATGTTATAATGTGTGGTTTATATGTACAAAGAGATTTGAGAACTTAGAAAACGTTCATTATATAGATAAATACATGGTTATTCTTTTTCTGGAGTAAGCATTGTAGTACAAAGTGAAGAGTAAGAAGTAATAGGCAAAAGAAATTTTAACAGCAGGAGATAAGAGAACAAAAAGAAATCTAACTAAATCCAGTTTCAAACAACACCATTTATTATATCTCCTGATACTTTTATCTTCTCGCATACCATCTTTGTTTCCATCATATCTATATATCAATTCATGCATTTTATTTTTATGTTTAAACTTGTAGTTTCATGTTTTTTTCTGAGAATTCCATTAACTCTATCCAGTTTTTTCCCTGCTCCTTCTCCTCCTCTCAATCCATACACATACATGTCTTGCAATTTGATCCTTGTTTGTTCTCTCCAAATGACCAAACCATCTCAACATACTTCTTTCATACTGATCAGTTTTCCAGTCAATCTACTTTCATCATTTTTGATTCTAACTCTTCTTATTTTATCACTCACAACTTACATAACCCATTCCCATTGTATTCAGCTTACTTTTATGTCTCTCTCGATATACTCAACCTTCACTTTGACTAGGACAGCTGGGAATTCTGGAACTTGTGGTCCCAACACATCTGACAGCACTAAGCGAAGGAGAAGACTATCCTAAACCTTCATACATCCATCTTAGCTTAAGTCTTATACATATTGTCCTTTATTATTTTGCCTTTCCAGAATTATTCTCTGATCTGATACTCTTGAATGATATCATATAGAAAGATTGAAATGTTAAAGTACAGACACACAATAGAGAAATGATCAGATAAACACTGATAGGAAAAGCTGAGAAGCAGTCATCTTACTGAGTGCTTGATTTCTTCATTCTTGTGTTCTTCTGGAGAGTGGCACACCACAGTCACTCATACACAGCTGGACAGGTGTGCTTTAGCTTCCAATTCAGCTTCAAAATTGTCTGGCTGCTGTGTTCTGCTCTCACTCCCTCAATTCTGTTTCAGGTGGAATTATGGTCATTCTTTATGTCTTAACCCAGGCGTGGGGAACCATGGCCCTTTTATGACTTGTGGACTTCAACTCCCAGAATTCCTGAGTCAGCATGGGAGTTGAAGTCCACAAATCATAAGAGGGCCATGGTTCCCCACCCCTGTCTTAACCAGTCAAGCTAGTTATGCTGATGATGTTCTGCAATTTTAATTAATTCCAAAGCTGTCTGAGCTGAGATCAATTAGACAGAAATATAGGCAAGAAACAGAACTAAGTGACAGATGAAGAATAAAGGAAAGCTCACAGCTAGACCCAGACATTTTTACTTTATTGCCTGCTTTATCAGAAATTTCTCTCTTAAACTGAGAATGCTACTGTAATGTGATGAAGAATGTTAAAGTCCAGATATATGTGCTTTATAGATGATCACTTACACAAACGTCATGTCCTGGATTTCAGAATGTTTTCATTTGCAGTCTTTACCAAATAGTTTAATTTCAGTCTTCCCATAACTGGCCAAGTCAGCAAAATCTGAGCAATTACATATGTTGATACAAGCATTTTAGAGGTAGACAACATTTCATTATGCTTGGCTTATCTTTCTGTAAAGGAAATTGGCAGTTTGTTTACTCCCTATCCCTAATTAAGGTTTTAAATCTGGACATAGTTGATTCTTAACATTGGTTTCATGAGAAGCTCTATTCTTTAATGAGTTGATTGCTTTACCTTTTATTTATCAGATTTGTGTAATGTTCCTCAGATAATAATTAGAATCGGCAAGGATTGAGAACTCTGCTTTCTCACCTCTCTCTGTAAACAATAAGCTAGGTCAGGCTAGATTTTATTTGTGCTTCCTCTTAAAATATTCTTCTCCAAACTATATTTATATTTTCAATAAACAGGAATTCCAATGTTTTCCACAGTGTTACCAAGTTCCTCCAATTTAGATGTAAGGTCATGGTGTTCTTCAGAATCCTCTGAAAAGATTCTGCAAAATGAGGCTTTATGGGAAATTTTATGATATATGGGTCAGTCTGAGGTTTTTGTTAGTGTTTTTATAGAGATTTCTGTCAAACTCTGTCAGTATTTCTCACTGCTGAAACTTTTAAGTATCTTCTTTTTTTTAAAGATATACTGTAGTAGAAATCTGTTTGGCCAAATATCTCTCAAAGATTGACAATATGTATTAGAGGTTTTTATGTCTTTGTGAGTAATGTATAGTTGGTATTACTTTGTTACATAGAATTGATAACTGGATGAACATCCGATTAAGTTGAGTACAGTGAGAGTGGGATATTTAAGAAGTCTGTCTGATAATATAAGCGATTGGGATGAGAATCAATAGGTGATGAATGAAAGTGAATTGAATACAGCATTGATTGACTACAAAGAAAGTGGCTAATTTTATTTAGAAATGCAATAGACATTGCCAAGTCTGATTAAAAATTTGGTAAACTAAAACAGAGTGAAACAATGTTCTCTGAATCTTTGAAAATATTTCATGCTTCTTGTTTGTGATGTGATCAACAGAGCTTAAGTGATGAAATGGTTGACTTCAGAGTTATAGCTTCTACAGGAAAATATGTTTAAGAGATGAAATTTCTTTTTGCTGTTTAGGAGGAAAGAATTCAAATGTATTAAAGTATAATCTAGGTGAGTGGTTTGTTGATTAAAAATAGTGCTTAGGTTCTACTAAAAGGGAACACTTTTGTGTCTCTTTGTGTCTGAGATACATATTATTAATTATTTTTAGGTATATATGTACTCAAATTATGACACTGACAGTTCTCCAGAGTTATATGTGAAAGCAGATTGTTAGAATAAGCAATTCTTTATTTTCAGAAAGAAAGGCAATCATACTGGAGAGTAAATTTCATGTATATGCCCACTATATTCATTTTTCTGTTTTAGCATAGTGATTGGTCTATGATTTTTGTACTGAAATAAAGTATAGGCACCCAAAGGATTTGTATCGTTGGTGCAACCTTTAAAAGCTAATATTTGAACTGGAAGATAATTCATCTGAAAGCAAATTGTTCCACAAAGTACACATATCAAGGCACACTATAAATCCACATGTTAGGTATTTAAAATGTTCAGGTTTAAATCCAAATGTCATTATGCTATATGCTCATAGTATCTACTCTATATTAAACTAAGGAAGCGGTGGAAATGAAAGAACCAATGTGAAATATAGTTCTCATTGTTTAGAAAGGTAAATATTTATTATGAGTTGTTGCATGCAATGATAACAATTACACACATCTCCCCTTTCTGAGAAAGAACTGAGTACTGATTCAGTGAAAGAAAGACATGCAATTTAATGTTTCTTTTGCTTTTCAGACCTGTGAAGGTTGTAATTCCAAGGATCGGTCATACAGTTACTTTTTCATCACATTGTAATTGTGAACAGTCACTGAAAAAAGGCAGTTGCTTAAAGAAGACTACCGATAGAACGAATAATATACAAGTACAGGTAGTCCTTGATTTATAACAGTTCATTTAGTGACCATTTGAAGTTTCAATGGCACTGAAATAAGTAACTTATGATCATTTTTCACACGATCGTTGCAGCATCCCTGCAGTCCTGTGATCAAAATTCAGACGCTTGGCAACTGACTCATATTTATGACGGTTGCAGTGCCCTGGGATCATGTGATCACATTTTGCGATATTCTGACAAGCAAATTCAGTGGGGAAGCCAGATTCACTTAACAACCAAGTTAACTAACTTAAGAGCTGCAGTGATTCACTTAGCAGCTGTGGCAAGAAAAGTCATAAAATGGGACAAAAATCACAATAAATGTCTCGCTTAGCCACAGAAATTTTGGGCTCAATGATGGTCGTAAGTCGAGGACTACCTAGACATGATTTACTGGTTCAACACCACCTCTTTTATAAGGACAAATACATTCCAAGATGATATGTCATCTGTCCTTTGGAAGAACCAAAGGTTAAAAAATTATAAATTGAAGAGTGATAGTGGGTGTCTCAGAAATTATCAGTTCCAATACCTGAAAAGAGAAGAAAATTTCTTTGCCCCAACCCTAGACAAACGCACCTGTTGCTCTTATTGATTAGCATGCATATTGCTCATGTTTTTCATTTTGAAAGTTGGTGTATAACAGCCAGTGAACAATACACACTAAACCTTAGAGAAAGTTGCTTTATATATTTCCAACTTGACTGTAAATGCTTTAGTTATGATTGAAAATCTTGTACTGTTTTTTAAACAAGGTCTGTGAGTTATGGCACAATAAGTTTACTCTTTTATGTAGAGTTAGTGGGTGTAGTATGTAGGCTACTGCCATTGTTGATAGACTCATTTTTTAATGTAATTGCTACAGCAAACCACTTGATTTATTTTCATTCTTGGAATGCCTTCTCCATTAGAAGGTTTAACGTATATCGTCTTATGTTTGCTCATAGTCTATTTTTCTATTTTCTTTTGAAATAAGCATAAATAAAATTTGTTTTAACTTGTACAGACACTAATATTACCTTAGAAATATAAAGAGAACCAGTATTTTCTCACAACAGAATAATTGTGAAACAAAGTAGTCCCCAGAATTAGAAGGGCATGTTGATTTTAAGAATCATTATATTAGAAGCACCATTTGAAAAAATGAAATATATTGTGTATATATTGTGTATAAATCTTGTGCTGAGACCCATAAAGATATTTTTGGGCACCGTCTGAGTTTATATATATACAATATATTTCTTTTTTTTTTAATGGTGCTTTTAATATAATGATGCAGAGGGATTTAGTTGTTAGTGATTTTCATGTGCACAGTTAAGAGAAGATTTAAGGTAGGTAATAGGACATTCGACATTGAGCAGCGGAAGTCAGAAATTTGAAGATGAACTATGTACAAATGATGAACATGCAATTGCTAAAATATATAAACTTTTATTGAAATTTGAAATGAAAGAACAATGAAAGACTGTATGATAAAATGAGCTAAGAACTTTGGACATAACATTCTAATGGAACAGTGGAAAACTGGTTCAAAATATTGAAGTTTACATTATAACTTAAAATATTTTTTATAAAATGATGTACCATAGGTACAAGACTCCAGAAAAAATGTCTAGAAAGTATAAAGATACTTCAATTTGAAAATATGGACAATGTGAAGGGTCATTTTACAATGCCTGATGGACTTATAAAAGAAAACAGAAATTTTTGAGTTCAAATACATATAATGGTGCAAAGAAGTTCGAAGATTAACATTTAACTAAAATTAGAAATTTTCTTGCTGGGATTAATGGACAGTCAAATAGAAAAGAGCCATGGAAGATTATTTTTATATAAGTTTACAACTGCAAGACATGTGCACAAAAATGGAAAGACTCTGAAAGACCCACAATGGAGGATTGATTGGTGAAAATGACAGAACTAGCAGAGGTGGCAAAGTTAGTTTGTTTGATCAGAGAAAAATCAATTGTATTTATTAGTGACGAAGCCATTTTGAACTTTTTGCTGAAAAAAGAGAAAAATGAACTTGTGATTTATGGGTTGGGGATCAGAAAGGGTAGCTTACGGAAATAAGAAAATGTAACCTTAGAGAGAAAGGACAAAATAAAAAAGAACCTATAACTGCAGTCAAAAAATTGGAAGCTGCTTATTTATTTATTTTCTTTCTTTCATCTTTTTCAAATGTTCTTTTTTCACTATTTACTACTTTTCTTTATTACCTTTATTTTCTCTTATGATTTTTATTTTGTTAAACAGTTCTTTTAAAAAAATATTTTTTAAAAAAATGAAACAGAGTAGATCACAATGGCCATTACATACAGTATTTTTGCTCCATAGGGATTTCCTTTTCATCTTCACAGCTGATTATTATTATTATTATTATTATTATTATTATTATTATTATTATTATTATTATTATTATCATTATTATCATTATCATTATTATTATTATTATTATTATTAAACTGGGAGTTGAATTATGAGGCACTCAGAAATTCTAGCTGAATATAGAAGTCTCCTGTATGGAGAATGCTTTTCATTGGTGGATAGAATAAGGAAGATATGTTTGATGGAAATATTCATGAATTGTTAGCAAGCAAATAGGAATGGAGCATTTTTTTTTTAAGCTCAGAGCAATGAGCAATAGAAAGTGGAATGGGACAACTCACCATGGAGAGTTCGGCATGGCCAGCTCACCACTGCCAAGTCGCCTCTGCCAACTCACAACCACCAAGTTGCCACAGGACAACTTCACACATACAGGCTGATAAAAAGAGAGGAGTCCACAAACCATTTCAGGTAGGCGATTGGGTGTATCTGTCAACAAAATAGCTGCGCACGGCGGTACCCAGTAGAAACTTGGGCCCAAAGTACATGGGACCCTTCCAGGTGATTATCCCTGTGACAATGCAGCTGCGATTGCCTCGGCTATTGGGGAGGATCCATCCGATATTTCATTGTAGTCTGCTGAAACCGGTGGGGAGTCCCTTGGGGCAGGTGGGGACGCCATCCGGACCTGTTGCAGGTGACCGGTTCGAGATCCGATCCATCTTGGATTCCCGTATACGACGTGGCCGTTTGCAATATTTACTTGGATGGAAGGGATACCGTCTTTCAGAGGCATCATGGGTGGGGAAGGAGGATGTGGAGGTTCCCCGGTTGGTGAAGGCGTTCCATCGCCAACATCCTGGGAAGGCGGGCGGTGGACCGTCTCAGCCATCTGTTAGGGCAGAAGTTGTTTTACCTGTTTCTCCTTCCCTTCCAGGTAAAGTCCTGGTAGGGGGAGCTGCCTGTCAAGCCTCACAGGCTCGACACACATTGGTGGGGGCTATAGGGCACGGTGACCCGCCCATTGCCGACCCAGTGACGCCTGTGAACCACGCCGAACGTGTTACCACTGGAGGATGCCGCTTGTCGCCCAGGTTGCTTGCCGGACCCGGTGGCGGACTGCCGGTTGGGACTCCCGTGTGTGGCTCGCGGCTGTGGACTGCCTTTTTGGGGGGTGGACATGTGGTGTCGGGTCCCCGTTCCTCTGCCGGCCAGCTTGTGAAGGACGGAGTGACTCGGGGCCGACGCAGCGGTAGCGGTGATTAGGGCGTGGCTGATGGAAAGGGCGTGTATTATGTGCGCGGTGGGGTGTTGGCTGAGGGTGGGGTTTAAGGCGTGTATATTAGGTGCTGGGAAGTCTTCACACCCAGCGCCGACTTTAACCAGCTTTAATAAAGTTTGTCACTTTGTTCCTGTGTCGGCCTTTTGTTTGCCTGCTCGGCGGAGGACTCTGACACAACTCACTGTGGGGACAACTTGCCGCAGTTGGCTGGAGGGAGAGCTGGGCAAGCGAGCGAGCAGGTGGGCAGAGCGTGTCGGGGCAGGCAGTAGCATTGGCGGTGTGGGGACGGGGCTTCCCATTTTCACACCCAATGCTGACACTGCCACACTGGGCTCACCTGCCCAGCTCCCCCTCCCATGACAAATTGTCCCCACGGCAAGTTGGTCCTGTGGTGAGTTGCTGGCTGTGAGTTGGCAGAGGCGTCTTGACGGTGGTGAGCTGGTGGCGGTGAGTTGGTCGCAACATGTTGTCCTAGACCTATAGGAAGTGGTCCTAATTCACTGTATAAAAATTGGGAGAAGGTACAGATTTTGTTTGTATAGCCAATCTCAAAAAAAGTAGTTTTAGTTGTCCAATGTAGTTGATTTCCTGGTCCAGTCTCCCTATAATGGGGCTGACAATTAGGTCTTGGAAGCGAGAAATAGTTGAGTTTGTTGATGTTACTTTGTTAATGCATCAAAATCCAGATATTGATTCCATCTCCAGTTTTAGGACTGGAAATAAGTTGTGCTTTCTCTCCTTTTTTCACATGACTTGTTTTTTAGTGTTTTAGTAGGGCTGCCACATCAGACTGAACGATAAGAAATTGGGGCTTTTGAATTGGGTTGCTGGAGAAAATTGTTGAAACTGTCTTTGACTGCAAGAAGAACCAATCATTCTATACTGGATGAAGTAAAAATAGACTGCTCCCTGAAAATGTCAGTAATGAAGCTAAAGCTTAGGTATTTTGGACAAATATTGTGAAGACAAGAGTCATTGGAGAAGACCCTGATGCCTGGAAAAATCGAAGGCAATCAAAAGAATAAAGCCGACAATGGACAAAATGACTAGATTCTTTCACTGATGACACGCACATGATCTTACAAACCCTTGAAGAAGCAGCTACTGAAAGACAATCCTGCTGAACTAATGTTGTATATCAGGTCACAAAATGTCAAAAGCTATTTAACAATTGAACAACAGCAACAGCACAATTGAATGACTAAACAACACTGTCCAAAATTCAGATGGTCACTAGATGACAGCACACAAATAGAAAGCTCTAAGCCTATACTCCTATCTGTCTGATTTTTGCAACTAATTGCAACTGATTTTTGCAATTAATAATCTTAATTTTGGTGGTAGTAATAATTTGTCATACCGTTTAAGCTACAAGCTTGGGATGGTTAACAAAGGGAGGAGAGGATAAGATTTGTACGATTCAATGTTTCATTTCCACTAAGTTCTTACCAACTGAATCAAACCTACTCTTTGCATGAAAAGATGTTTCCTTTTATCTCACCTGAACAAATTCTGACTTGACTTCCTTATGCAGCATTTTGGAATCAGATTTATAAGGGTAACTTTAGAGCATTCAGGAGCACAAAAATAATAATACCTATCCATATCTCTTTAAAGTGGTGACATTTCTTTTCAGAATCGCATAGCAACTGCAGATGTACAGTACTGACTGTTTTAAAAAGTTCCAGACAATTTTTTGGATCAGAACACAGGTTTTGCACTTACTTTAAAATGATGGTATTTTGAAAACGAAATTGCACTAGCATAAGCTTTCATAGAAGAAAACTGCAGCCTGCTATGTCATCTGTCATAAAAAAGACTTATTTCAATTAACTACTATAATCATTAAACTATAACTTATGAACATGGCTTGTTTTAGCTAACATGGTTAAGATAAAATACAATCTTGGGTTTTAGTACTTTTATTACATTTGCAGCCTTCCCTGTTCTTATCATAGTACTCCATGCATTTGGCTGTTTTATTATACTTGTACGATATCTGATCTTGAAATTAAATGTAATACAGTTTTCTGTTATTATTTTGAGTTTTACTGTTAATACAAAAGCTGTAATTCAACAATACATATAGCCTGTACTTTTTTCTCACTTCCCAAGACAATTTTCAAACTGGCACCCACCTAGCATTCATTTGGTTTTATTAAGCTAATTTCATACTGGCTCTGTATATTGTCTATTCTTTTTTAATATTTACAGCTGGTTTATTAGATAGGCTTTGTCTTCAGCTAGTGCTGCTCTGAGGGCTAGCTGCTCATTTTATTTTAGACATATTTCTTCCTATGGAAATATCCAACTATACCCTTCAGCATAACTGTCTGTATTTTAAATAATTTATTACCAATGCAAGATTAATACTTGCATCATATA
This sequence comes from Azemiops feae, assembly GCA_023970755.1. Lineage (NCBI taxonomy): Eukaryota > Metazoa > Chordata > Lepidosauria > Squamata > Viperidae > Azemiops > Azemiops feae. Next base: position 605,740 of record JALGBA010004179.1, on the reverse strand, counting down.
ATCCAACAAAATCTTGTAATATTACTTCTAACTTGTAAGTCCTGCATTCCTGATTAAAAAGTGCCAGAGGAAAATACATAATATACGGCTAGCTATTTGTCCAGAGTTTTCAATTTTCCTTCCTACAGTATTCCATTTGAACTTCTCTTTAGGATTTTTCACCTGAAAAATCAGATTGAACTACTGTTTAGAGGTGCCAGGGAAATTACTGCCCCTCCCTTTTTTTTCTCCCATACCTTTTCAGTGTTTCTAGTCAATACCATATTCTTTTCTTTTAAGTGTTAAGTCTAGCTCTGCCTGTGATCTTTATTTAAATAGTACTCTCTAAATGCTATTAAATCCATTTTAAGAGTCTGACATGCATTTGCATGAAACTACACAGTATGAGATAATTAAATTACTTGCAGCATCTGATGCATTTAGTTGAAGCGAGCACACCAAATCGTGAACTGTACATGATGTAACAACAGCATCAACACAATTGTGAAGATAGTAAATCTGAAGATGTTTTCTTTGCTGACTGGGAATTCAGTGGATTGTATTCCTAACTAAACAGGAAAGCACCAGATTTTCTGGTTGAAAAAATGCATAAAAAGATGTTTTTATTTGTTGGAGCAAAAGGAGGCAAGGCTATGAGTATACAGATTGAATCTTTCAATCATATCTTGAAAAGGCTATGAGACAGTGAGATATGGAAAGAAGCTTCAATTAGTTATAATTTATTGTTGCAACTTATGGTTATTCTAAAAGGGGTATTTTAAAATACTCAGGACCTAGCACTTACTTCCTTGAATCACCATATTGCAGTATCTATGTAGAATAGGCACCATACGAAATTGTGAGTTTAGTTGTATGTGTGCTACTAGTGTTATTATATTAATAAAAATAAATTCATGGTTGTGAAAAAAGGTATGTGATCCACAATCTGATTTTCTCCCCCAACCCCCATCTCCTGTTGAGGCTTATTTAGTTCTGAAATGTTACATGATTCAAATACATATATGTAAATGTCAGCTTTGGCTAAAAGCATTGTCATTTGTTTATCGCAGGATATTTCTGTTTGGTTAACAAGCACTGGACTTTCTGGAAAAGTCATTCAGCTTCCAAGCAAGTTTGTATAAGCTGACTGCATTTCCATAGCTCGTCTAATTTATTATTTGCTTAATGCTGGGCAAACATTCTGGGTGCTGTGAAGCCAAAAATAAGTCCTTCTATGAAATCCAATGCATATCTGGTCAGAACTTGATTTGTTAGCTTTACTCACAAGAAAATGCACATAGGATTGCCGTTACAAGTTTCATTAATTCCAATAATATTTACTGTTGGACATTTGAAAATAAATAGGTATAGAAATATTTAACTTCCATGGACGTTTGTATTGTTATTATTCCTTTGGTATCTTGAAGACAAGAGACCTTCCGAAAGAAGGGAAGGTTAAGGACGATCAGTTTGCTCCCCCAAATAATATTTTAAACAAAGGAAGCAAATTTCCTGGGTTTAGGAGATAGTGGGAGTGTCTGTGGTGTTCATCAGTCTGGAACAGGTTGCTCTTTTTATAGATGTTCAGAAATGGCAGCCACAAAATAATTTAATCCTGGTAGTACTGGAAATAGGCACATTCATTAAAAGTTATTTGCTTGTTTCAAGCTACCTCTGTTGCTCTTGTTGCTATCTTTGGCTGCCTTCTTCCATCATGAATTCAATACAGACTCTGTAACAGTAAACATTTGCTGCAAACAAAATTATAAATAAATCTGCCCTGTTAATTCATTAGGCTTAAAAATAATGATGCCGTCTCAGAGTCAATGCTTTTGGTAAGATTGAACAGTTTCAAATGCATCTTTAGGGCATGGTACACTTTTCCCAGGCCCCAGGGGAAAAAAAGGACGTGTCAGCTTGAGTAAACCATTTTAAAGTTTCCAAGAGATATGAATTCCTAAATAATTATACTTAATAATTAATTAAATAATGTCAGCTTACTTATATTTAGCAAATTGCAACTGATTTCTCTTGTGAGAGAAGCAGGTGCTACATGAGTGCTGCTGTTGTGTCATTGTGAATGGTTGCAATAGAATGTATTATGTCCCCTAACAATTTTGTATGTGCAGGAAGAACAAAAATGGGAAACATGATGGGAAAACATTTGGAATGTGGCAAGATCTGGAAAGGGATGGCGAGATCTGGAACCCATATATAATTTGATAATTTGTCCTTGCACAAGGACATTGTGCAATAGAAGACTCATCTAGAACGGGGTGGGCGATTAATTTTCACAAGAGGCCACAAGAGAAACTCCACTATTATGGAGGGCCGTTGCCTGCTGCTCCCTTGCTGCCCCTGCTCCACTTCTCCCCCCCCGCCCGGGCTGGGCAGGGACAGTCAAAGGGCCAGATATGGTCTGCGGGTTGTGAAACGCCCAGGTTTGATCTAGAAGGACCCTGTCAACACATCATTATCAAAATTAATGTTTTGCTTTATTTACCTGTGATTGGCTTAAAATCTCTTGTTAAATTGATACCGTAAAACTCGTATGTAAATTTGCAGCAACCATATTTCTTCTTTTGTTAACAAGCTTGTTTGAGTTACCCTTGGTCTAAATATGCATCTTTTTAGTGCCATTTATACTATTACGTCGTTCTTAACTATTGGCTGAATGATTGGTGTTGTGTCTCCAATGTGCTGATGTTGGAATTCTGTGATATATAAATAAACTTCTACTGGAACCATTCTTAACAATAACACAAGTAGCAGAAATTTATGGAAAGAACAGATTAAATGCTTAGACTTAAATTCTTCAATGTGCAACTTGGCTTAAATTGCTGCGTTTGAATTTTGGGTTGCTGAATCAGGTGGAAAAAATCAGACTGACACATCGCTTGTCTGTGCATTTTTACCATGATATATTACTAAAAGAAAAAGCTCAAAGCCTGCCATTGACAATTCTGGCTAAAAACGTATAAATTATTAAGATCTATAGCTTTCTTCTCACAGTGGCCAGGGAATGTACTGCATATATCAGAGAGGAAATGAAACATCAACATATACTTAGCATTGCACATAAGGCATCATTATGCATGTAATAAAGCACTTACTGTACAACAACCAAATAGACCAAAAAATTAACAGTTGTATTTCTTGAGCTATTCAGCATTAATTCAACATGACATTTAAATTAAAAAGCATTGTAGATCACTTAAAGTGCTTTATCATTCTAAGTGAGAAACCCAAATAAATAATTGCAATCAAGGGGTATATTATTTGTATATATTGTACTTCATAAAGAAACCCTCCCCAGTGACATGGCTATGTGGCTTAGACATCTAATGATGTAAAATCTATATGTATGCACAAAAGCTCATTTATGGCAATGCACATAGATGCTTCTATGTGTGCTGAATCCTACAACTGTATTCTTTGAATAAATGCTATCCAAGCTCCTTGCCTCTTATATGAGGAATAAAAATTCCATAGTAGTACAAGTAGCCCTCGACTTACAACACTTAGTGACCTTTCAAAGTTACAACAGCACTGAAAAAAGTGACTTGTGACCATTTTTCACATTTACAACTGTTGCAGCATCCCCATAATCATGTGATCAAAATTCAGATACTTGGGAAATGGTTCGTATTTATGACAGTTACAGTGTCCCAGCAATCATGTGAACACCTTTTGCAAACTTCTGACAAGCAAAGTATCAATGGGAAAGCCAGCTTCACTTAATAGACATGTTACTAACTTAACAACTGCAGTGATTCACTTAACAACTGTGGCAAGAAAAGTTGTAAAATTGGGCAAGGCTCACTTAACCAGTGTTTCACTTAGCAACATACATTTTGGGCTCAATTGTGGTCGTAAGTCAAGGACTACCTGTACTAGTACCTTGTTTTACAGTACCTTGTATACTAGTAGCAGTAGGTACTCTCTATAAGATTGCTACGGCTTTATTGCTGGATCCATTCTTATAGTAACCATGCAATATGGGATAAAATTGCACATATTTTAATCGAGTTCTCCACTCTACAAAAAAAAAGAAGGCAAACATTTATTTCAAGCGTGGAAATTAAAACTTCTTGTTCATCCCTGGATTATTTTGCATTTTTCCATACATAATATGAGGAACATTCCAATTTATAACAATTCTCCAAAGCCAATAAATTAGTAATGTGGAAAAAATCAAGCTGAAGATAGATATTGACACTGATTTCAGATGCCCATTGAAAAGTTGAATTATGTTTTAAAAAACATAGATGAAGTGCTTGTGCAGCCGCTATTGGTACCATTAAGCAAGGCGGTCACTAACTGAAACTGCGACCATGCTAATGATCTTACTTCAACTTTCCTTTGCTTTAAAATTTTAGGTCATAAATGTGAGGACTGGTTGCAAAGTTTCTTTTTAATGACCATCATAACTGCAAACAGTTGCAAACAAAGCAATTGCTAAATGAGGATTACCAGTATTTGGAATGCAATATTAAATGATTTCAATGCAATCGTTTAATGAAATTAAATGATAAAATCTGAAAGATACATTGAAACTTAGAGAGGGGAGGAATAAAAGATTTTTTTTTTTCTTTTGAAAAACCTAGGAATTCCATAAGGTTTTTTCTCAGTATTACAAAATAATAATGAGATCATCAGATGAGCCCTTCTGGGTTGGATATTTTGCAGGCAGAGGGACTCTATAGAGAAAACTTTCTCCCTGGCTGCTACTTATGGCACTGGAGAAAATCATCTAATAGTTAATAAATCATACTGAAAATATCCAGCCTGAGTTGCACTATCTTTGTAAGTATAATAAAGCAGAGAATACTAAACTATAGTGGAAGACAGAGAGAGAGAACGAGAAAAAGGACTTTGCAGGGAGAAAGGAATAAAATATTATTTGCATTTTAAAAATGCTTGAATGTAGGGGTAGAGCGTTGGGGGGGGTTGCATTTTTTCAGATAGTTATGCAGAAGGTGCTTCAGTCTTGCAAGATTCTGTCTATTTAGCAAGCAGCAATGAAGAAACTACTGTGAGCATTTACATGTGTCATTCTTGGTTTCCCATACCTGAAATTTATAAAAATAATAAAGGTGGGAAATAAATTAAATAAAATTTTTTAAAAAAGTGCTTGGAGTACAGTAACTCTTTCTAGGATGAAGAAAGAAACTGAGATTTCATTCCTTTATATAAGCAACAAATATCATTTCCCTTTTTCCTCATATTTGCTGCTTTGTGCAGAATGGTGAGAACAGGAGACACCAGTGCAGAGATGTATCTAGGATAATTTTCACTTAACTAAAACTAACTTTCATTTAGTTGGAATGGAGGGGAAAGAGAGCCCCAGCTGTCTTTTCTCCATGGAAAAGAGTAGCTAGGTTCACATTCTAGGGGTCTGCCATCTGCTTTACCCTGCTGCTGTCTTCCTTCCATCCAGTTTTCTAATTTTCATACCACTTCAATTATGATAAGTAGAAGAGCATGACAAGCAATCCCTTTGTTATGACAGGTGTGTTGGGTCCATGGATTTGGAAGGCATACTTAATGTCACCATTCCTCCTGGTACTGCTCATAGCCAAGAAGCACAGTTGAAAGAGACGGAAAGAATTATAGTCTCTGGAAGTCTTCTCCTCACCCTCTGGATAATACTTCAGGTCAGAGAATCAGCCACATCCTTTCCCTTGGGCCTCCAGTCTTCCAAACTCTAGTTACTATGAAGTGGCACTTTTTAAGCATTGTTCTCCTGCTAGCATAAGAG